>OY728133.1:1029273221-1029733680 GCA_963277665.1 Viscum album | reverse complement strand
GGAGGCCGAACCAATTCCATGGGGAGAATGAACGTTTTTTAAACATAAACATATTTAGTACACACATAGTTATTTATGGCGCATGGCGCACAACTGCGACAAGAGCCCCCGTAGCAAAAGCGCATTGCACGGTGCACAACGCGTGGCAATATTAACTTGCGGCGCACAAAAGAGGTGTATACATATATCAACAATAACAAATAATAAATTATACAATTTATATATAAAAAACAAAGATTTATTTTAATAATTCATATTTCATACATCAAAAAACATATGAAGTCAACAATGACACCTACAATTAAATATTAAAAACTATATATCTCAAAAAATCATATATATCAATTCCTGAAATATATTAAAAACCATATATCTCAAAAAACCAGGACGGGAGTAAAAAACCATATATCTCAAAAAAACAACATGAGTAATTCGAAAAAAAAATAAGGGACGAGAAACATAAATAAAATTGAATTAAAAACAAAAAAAAGTTATTGATTCGCACAACAGGTGTGTCTGGTCTGGACAACATTGCGTATCTAAGTCGCGGAAGTTGAGGGAGCTCAGCTAAGTCGTGGTCGACTGGGTCACGGCGGTCGAGGGATCTCGGTTTGGTCGTGGCAGTCAATGTGGTCCAACACCGGCTGGGTCGCTACGCTCACGGGAAGAGTGTTGCGTAGAGTCGAAAGGGGAGGTCGTTGTTTGACCTCAAAAGAGGTATTTTTAAACGGGGCGTAAGAGTTGGCAGGTTCAAAAATACAAAAAATAAAATAAACAAGGCTTAATGGCGCGCGCTATTGGCACAACATGGTGTACGCCACAATGAGCCATCTTAAATGAGTCATGGCGAAGCCATGGCGCGACGCACCACTCCCTGGCGCTAGCCATGGCGCAATGGCGCGCCATGCCGCACGCCATTAATAACTATGAGTACACATATTCCGAAGTAGATCCATAAGAAGTGCTAATATAAAGGCTGTGTAAGAGAGAATGAGAAACAGATTTCAACCAATATAGACAATGAACATGTTAGATCTTTTTAATCAACAAATCAATCAAAATATTTTCTCACTATGTGTGTCATGTACTTTGACCCTAGTCACTCTTCAAAGATCTTCCTCCCCCACAACATACGACAGGGAAGCATCTATAATTTTAAAACTCCACAGTAATTGAAAGAATAAAGTCCCTATTTAAATCAACAACTATTTTAATCTCAAATTGATAACAAAAACGCTCCTAAAATAAGAAGATTTCATGGATTCACTGAATATTCAGTTGCCTCACTAAACTGAATATAGACATGATAAGTGAGAATACACTTTTAGATACTCGGATAAAAATTTTGGGAAACCAAACAAACATTAATAGAAAATCTTAACCACCGTCAACAATGTTGATTGTAGCAATGAATTTATACTTTTCAAGGATTCACTACCTCAGATTCTCTATCCTTTATAGATGATATTGATTGATGAGTAACATCAATATGTATTTCACGATATAAGAGGAAAAACATTTCACAGTTAAAATCATGTTAATAATGCACCATTCAAACAACATATACTAAACAATGTCTTGCACCTATAAATGAAAAGTTAGTGAAACATGAAAAACCCATATCATCATGGATCAATTAATTATTGAAGAATCGCAACCACCAAAATATCAGTAGTCATGTTTTTGTGTTTAAATCTATTCTAATGACTACAAGTTCATGAAAACATGATAGGAGAATGTACATATTAGACATATATATATAGAGAAAAAGAATACAGTGTTGGAACCATATTCTTGTATAAAGATTGTATTTGTTGTCAATACTTTTCAATATAAGTTAAAATAAAGAGGAAGATGTAGAGGAACTCCATAGTTGATAGAGAATGAAATTAAGAATATTGATGAACAGATCTTAAGTTCAAAGTACATGTATCAAATGAGATACATTTTCTACAACAATGAAACCATCTCCGAGAGTATTGAAGGGCATGAAGTTATAGAGGGATCCCACAACATCTCACTATTCAGAGAGACCATGCAAGAGACTTGTTGAAGAGAAATGAATTATTGCATGAGGGATCATGTGGAGATTTGAGGATTTAAGAATGATCATACATAGCTAAGAAAATGATGTCAGTCATATTTAGTGTTAACTCGAAAGACTGATGTTGCTTTAAGACAGGGAAGATGGGAAGTTGCATTACTTTCCCTATAGAATCTAATGATGCTGAAACTGGTCATTCAAAAAGTATATATCACAGTGGAAGAAGTTCGTGATGAATGTCGCTGAATGTTGAAGAAGCCATATGATAGTGAAGAATCATGGGTGTTCTTACTGAAACAGATATTTATGGTGGTGTCTTTTCCCAGTGTTTGAAAAAAAAAATCATCTCCAAATTGGTATTTTGTTTTTGGAAATGGAAGGATTTCTACAAAAGAGTGAACAATATGTGGAATAGAAAATGAAATCGGAAATGGAAGCAAACCACGTACCTCAAACCATGGATCGTGTACCATGTCCGGGAACGGTTCGTGGCTGCGTACCATGTAGCAGGAAATCTAAGCAAGATAGTTCGTGGAACGGGTCGTGGTGCCAAAAATGGTTCCTAGATGAGGGAGTTGCGGTACATGGGATGGCTTGTCATTGGCAGAAGAGATGTAGGCAGACCGACAGGCTTACGATACGCGGAAGGTTAATGGTATGAGGTAATGGATCACAATACACGGTAGAGGCTTACAGTAAGAGAACGGAGTTCAGTATGCGGTGAAGTTTTTCCCAAATTGAAAATTTGGGTAAAATGGATTAGCAATGTTTGGGAAGTTATTTGACAATATAAGGAGTGTTAATCTCATCATTAAGGTGGAGTGAATTCGATAAGAAAATATCATCGATGTTGAAGAACTCGGCCAAGTCTGAAAGTGGTATGCGGGAAAGATTCTGCATAGGAGGAAGTGTTATGTGAAAGACAAAACAATTCACAAAATTGAAAGGAGCAGTATGCAAGAGATTTTCCATAAGAAAAAGTGGACTCTGGGAGACAAAATAATTCACATAATTTTCATGGAAGGAAGAAACGGTATGCCAAAGAAGTAGGCAGATACGGTACATATAAGTGGTACCTAGAGGCGGTATGCGGAGGCGGTACGCGGAGGCGGTACACAAAGGAGGTACATGAAGGCGGTACGCGGAGGATGTACACGAAGGCGGTACGCGGAGGAGGTACGCGAAGGCGGTACATGGAGCCGTTACGCGGAGCTAGTACGTAGAGGTTGTACGTGGAGTAGGTGTGGTACGTAGAGAAAGAGCAATGCGTGGAGCAGGGGCGATTCATGGAGCAGGCGCGGTATGCGGAGCAAGCGAAGTA
The DNA here is from genome assembly GCA_963277665.1 of Viscum album. Taxonomy (NCBI): domain Eukaryota; kingdom Viridiplantae; phylum Streptophyta; class Magnoliopsida; order Santalales; family Viscaceae; genus Viscum; species Viscum album. The sequence continues at coordinate 1,029,730,315 of OY728133.1, read as the reverse complement.
CATGGAGTAGGCAAGGTATGTGGAGCAGATGTGGTACACACAATAGGGGCGGTACACGGAGTAGGCGTGGTACACGGAGTAGGTGTGGTACGCGACATAGGTGTGGTACGCAGATTAGAGACAGTCCGAAAAATCAGATATAATCTGCATAATCAGGGATAGTATGCAGGAGCAGAAACATCATAAAGAGAGTGTGATTCTAGAGAAAAGAAGAAGTTTTAGTGAATTCTGTAATTTCACTAAAGGAGAAAACTTAATATAAAAAATCATCAATTCGGGACATCGATGAAAGTAGTGCCTCGTGCGGAATAGAGACAAAGCCTTTCATGGTAATCTGTTGAAGCGACCTTCATGTCGATAAACTGAATGAATACCTCTCCAATCCAGTTAGCTGGAGGGAGTCTACGGAAGTGATCTGAGGGAATCAGTGAGATATTCCTGAATCTTTGAATGGTATGTGTTCCTAGGATAGAGTTATTGTCCCCTAAACATTTTAATCCATGCTACTGAGGTTTAGTTGAATTAGGAGCGACGAGCAACCTGTCAGCATATGCTCCTTCGACGTAGCCCTTGGTGGTGAACCAAGTAAAAGTGTTGTGATGTCCTTCTGTATGTGAATGTTTTAATTACTACACATATCCATCGTATTGGTTTAAACATGTTCATACAAACATGAATGAGATCCATTAAAGAAGAGAAAAAGTTGACACCCTGATCCCCCCTCAGGGTGGTCTGGTGTCCTTCAATTGGTATCATAGGGAAAAGGTTTATGTATGTTGGATACTCTTCTATAATTATATTCAGAATAGGATTTGATTTTTCTTCCCTAAGTCAATAATGAAGAGCAGTCTTGATGAATGTTAAGTTATCTCTGAGCAGAAGTCTATATCCAGCAAGACTATAATGAACAAGAAAAATAAAGAGAAGAGGTCGTTGATGGAGTCCCTCTTATCTAATTAATAGGTAATATTTGGTTCTCCAAGCCATTTTGAAAATTATGATGTTTCAGTCTTGGAAAGAAAATAGAAAGTAGATAGGGAAGTATGTGTTTGATTCCTTAATAAATTTTTATCCTCAATGAAGTTGATTGATAGACTACGAAAACACCTTTATGATATCTCTGAAGATAGAGTCATTGGTATTTATAGAATATTTCAATGTATGCAAGAAAAAATCACCCAGCTAGGAAAAGAAGCAGATTCTATGGAGAAAGGCTTGGTAAAGAAAATGTCAAAATGTTATAAGATCTCCGGACATATTGAATCCTTTAAAGAATCCAGGAGGAATCATGAAATAAATACATCAAAATGGTTCAAAGATGTTGAAGAGGAATAGAGAGTCAGAAAGACTCTTAAAGAAATGATCCATGTGCTTTAAGGAAAACTGAAAAATTGCACTTATGTCAAGGGTCTATAATTGAAAGGGATATCCAATAAGATCAAGGAACATGAATCTTTGATTCAGAATAAAATCATGTTGCATGAGAAAGAAGTTGATAGAATGAAAAAGGCTTGCGAAGAGAAGATGAATATAATTGATGATCAGAAGGTAATTATCAAAAGGAAATGCCTAGAATTGGATTCTTAGCTGAATAATCTTGCGAAGACACAAATTGAGACTTCAAAAAAGAATGGAACAATTGTTGTTGGTACTCAATGATCACTAGAGGATTCTAAAGCTGAAATACCTCCAACATGTGACAAGATGATTATGACAACTCTTGATTATCTATTTCAAGAAACATTGTATGTTGCTACTCAATGGTAACTGATGGATTGTACTGACAAAAGACCTACAACATGTGATAAGAGGATTATGGATTCACTCATTGATTGTAGAGACCCGTATCTTGACGTACATGGATATTACATTACTTTTTCGGAATACTTAGTACATAACAAAAACACACACACAAGGACCGTAATAGTTTAGTGTCTTTGGAAACTCGGAATATAATCTTCTAATCGTGGTGAAAGATCTTCAAAATCTCCCATAAAGATCTTCCTTTTTTTTACCTAAAACCTTTCTTTATATCCTGGGGAAAAGAAAACATAAAAGGGTGAGCTCAAATGCTCAGTAAGGGTATAGAAAAGAAATAAAAATCATGTCATATCTTTTTGAAAATCATAACCTGCAAAAGAGATCATAATATCTTAACATGGAACAAATCATAGAAGTGAAAATGAGATCACCATAATCATAACATGAAACTTGAAACTTTGTGTAATGCACACATAATCATGGAAAATCATTTCTTGTTAGTCATGACTCATTGCCAAGACTATCTTAGTGGACAAAGTCCCTTTCTGAATCGAGTAACCCTCGTTTCAGTCCTGTTTCACTGAACCGGTATAACCTACCGTTCCAGCCCTGTCTATCTCATGAGATATAAAATCTTTACCCAATGCATTGTAGGGAGATATAGGTCCCTCCCATCTTATAATGAATCCTTTCTTATGTGTGCCACATAATCATAAAACATACATCATCGCATAACACATGTAACAAAAATGTGATTCTTGAAACATCATGACATCATAAATCAATTCATATAAGATAATGGAATTCATAAAAATAATTCCATCACAACATGATCAAATCAATGTAATAATAGGGATAAAAACAGAATCCTTTATTATCTTAGATGGAAAATAATTTTGATAAAACACTTGAACTTCATTCTTGAGGAAAATATCCTTTCTTCTTCAAAAAAAATTTTCCTTTCATAACATGTCATACAACATTATAATAAAAGAAGTTGATTAAAAATAAACTTGAAAACATGTAAAGGAAGCTTCTTGGAAATAATGTTTTAAAAATCCATTCAAGCCGTATAAGTTAAAAAAAACATTCTTCGTACTTTTGTCGGAAAAGTAAAAAAGTACCTCGTATGAAAAACGACAAAAGATTCCTTTCATATCTTTTACAAAAAAACTTACCGAAGAGTAAAATTGGATATAAACTATTGTAGAAGGATGGAAATAATATTACATGTTGTGGTAACATGGATGTGGATGATAAAATACACCCCATTAATTACCAAAGTAAATAAAATCTCGGATAAAAGTGAGATTGTGATATTTCCCTTACCTTAGGTCCGACTTGCTTTGTAAGTGTCCGAACCTCCTGTATAATGATTTAAATCATGTTATTGACTTATTACAGAATCATATTCATTGTTATGATATCATATATGGTTCACTTATGACATTATATTACCCGTTCTTTTGTAAATTCCATGTTAAAGAAGCGTTTTGGGTAAAATCGTTTCATTTATCGTAGGTGTTTTGACTTGTTGTTCTTGACATCATTATTACTTATATCATGATTTACTTACTTCCAGAATATAAAATATGATTTATATATCATATATATTCAGTATATATATATATATAATAGGTAGATAAATAAAATGAAAAACACCGTTCATGGAGACGGTAGTCCGTACGTACGCATGAACGCTGTTTTCCTTTCCTTATTGTCTTGAAATGGAAGTAAGTAGATGACATACATATGTATATATATACATAAATCCAGTAGCTTTATAATGTAATATATTTCATTATTATTTCTTATATATACATTATAATCATTCTTAAATGGTTAACATGGAGAATGAATCTCATCGCGTCGTGGAGACGGTATTCCGTACGTACGCACGAGCGATGATATCATTTCTATAAATATTGAATTGAATTGGAGTGGATTATAAAATATATCAGAATCAATATGATGTTGTAATAACTATGTATAGTTATTCTTTAAACCATTATACCCATCCATGTAAGGTGATGGTGGAAAAATAGATTACACCACGGCGTGGAGACGGTATTCCGTACGTACGCACGCGCGGTGATTTCATTTTTCCGTAGGATGGATAGAAGGTGAATTAGGGTTGTTTCATATTTATAATAACATATCAGTATGTAATTAATACTGATGTTATTACTTTATCATGAAACAACTAAAGAAGAAGAAGTTGAAGAAGAAAGAAATTGAAAAGATCGGTAATGGATATTACCTCTTCTTTGGAACGCCTCTTTGAATCCTCCACTTAAGGAACTCAGATTGGTCTTTGGAGAAGACCAGGACCTCTAGGATTATTCTAGGGAAGTGGAGAGGAGAAAATGTCAGGGGTTGGCTGAGCTTGAGTGCTCAAATTGGTGTGAGGAGGAGGGGGAGGAGGTGCTCTTTTATAAGGGAGGAGAGGGGCACCTTAGGAATATCTCAAAATATTATTTTATATTAAAGTCAAAATCGGTTTATAATGGTTCCAAAGGGTCTCATTTCGAATCTAAAGTGGGGATGGGTCGCAATCCTATCAACCAATAGGATTTAGACAAGTTTAGGGTATTATTTTAACCTTATCAATTAGATTTAACTCTAAGTTAATTAATTTAACTTTTACCGTGTCTTTTTGTTTTCTTTCACTATATGGTTAATACACTTACTATAACATGCCAAAAGAACCCCAAACTGTTTATTATTAATATATATATCCTTATCTAAGTCATTTGGCCAAACCTTAGATTTTTAGGAATACAATAACAATTAATAATATAATATTTGATTTAAAAACTATTTTGTGTCAATTTTGACACTATTTGATATATGATTTTTGTGAAAGTCATAACAGAATTATATGTTCGAACCAAGTTGATTAAATCAACATTAATATATCATAGTAACCTAGAAAATTAGTGGAATTCATAAAAAGTCTTAAATTACATTTATTTTGGTATTTATATTATCAATTATGTCAATATTTCATTAATAAGATAATTACTGCATCATCTTTGTGTCATAAATAAATTATATTATTTGATGTCTAAAAATTACAAATAAAATACCATCATGTAGGAAATCTTTTTAACTTTCTAATTAATATTTACAATCGAATTTATCCTATGTATAACCCCATATTAAAAATGATTTACTTATTAAACGTTGATTTTAACTATTTTAACTATTCATTAAATAATATAATATTAAATGTCATAATCTAATCCAAGTGGACCTAAATGGTCATATTATATTCATAAGGTTTGTTTTTGGTCGAATTAAACTTATCCAATAGAATTAGGACATGTTTTAGGGTAATAGTAATATCATATTTACCCTTAGTTACCCTATTTACTATTAACCGTGGTAAAAAAAAGTAAAAAGTTACTATTCACCAAAAATTATTTTCATCTCATTGAACCACATTTTACTTACTGACATCAACCGTGTCTCTCGGATTTTTGAAATTCCATTCACAGAAGCGGTAAAATTAAGATTTATGAAGAAATTAATTTTTTTAACTACCACTTAGTAGTTTCACTATTCATCAAAAATTGATGTTTTTCAGAACAATGCCAAAATTTTATCCTAAGCTATATTTCATATTCCGAATTCAAAAATGAAGTCTATTTTACCAAATTCATATCATAGAATTTGCATTAATTAATTTTATAATTAAATCTCGTTGTTAAAACAAATAGCGTGTTTTTAAGAAACAATATCTATCAAAAGATTGACACTTGATTATGTCTGGTTTAAATGTGAAATTACATCCAATGACCAACATTGTATTAAATTGTAAAAATATATTCTAAATATACTTTAAAACCACTCAAATTAATAATTTATCACTATTAATTATTTCGATTAAAAAAGTTGTTTTTAATTATAATTTAGTAATTTTCACTATTCATCAGAATATGAAAGTTATACGAAAAGTACGAAAATTTCACCTTAGGCTAAATTCGATACTCCGAATCCAAAAATGAAGTTCATTTTGAAAAATTAGATTTACATAGTTTTAAAAAGTGGTTATTACTATTCATAACGGCTAGTTTTAATAATATTTTAATAGCATATCGTTGTTTAGTGAAACTCGGTATTGCGTATTACACACGCTATCGAGGAAGGTCGTGATTGCGTGTAATTCAAGGCAAGTCAAGGATGCGTGTTGTGCAAGCTCCTTTTGGTGTAGCGTACAACACAAGACTTTAATAAAATTAAAAAGAATATTTTTTTATAAAATCTTGTGCTGTTACATTCTACCCCCCTTAAAATGAATTTCGCCCTTGAAATTCTTCGGGGTTATAAATGGTTTACTATTAGAAAGTTTCTTTAATAGAAACCCACATCGTAAAAAGTAATATCAAAACCAATCTTTAAAAACAAAAGTATGAAACGTAACGGTTACCCAAATAAACTAATCATTGGGTTTCCACATAGGTGAAAATATGGATATGGAAGAGAAATCTAACCATCATGTTCTGATGGAGAGTGGTAGAGAACATGGCTATGGAAAAGCCAGTAATTAAAAATCCATAGATTTGTGATGATATAAGGTACCATCTGATTCATCAGGTATAAGATCACTAGGACAACATTTTTGGTTTTCAAGATCATTTCCCTAAAGTTGAAAATTTGAATTAGAATAAATACTTTCTTTATTTTGGTACAATCTCACTATTGTTCGTGCCTAGAACAATTTCCACTTCATCTCTTAAATAGTTGAATTTGTTATTCGTGAAGTGTTAGCAGATCATGTGATAGAATGACGGGTCATTCCATCTGTCTCAAACAAAAGGTTAGCAAAAATTTATATACATAAGTCGATCTATAGTGAGATTAATCATATATAGTTCCTAAAATGGACTTATACTTCATATATCATACTGCTTAATATAATAAAACTAGTTTCTACTAAACAGGGACTTCCTGTAGGCCAGTGGTAGGTGATAAAGGCCAGTCGCACTTCGGTTGTGGGTTCGATTCCCACAGCCTTGTCCGAAGCGATGGGCTGTCGCCCGTCCTGCAAGTTGTCCTTTTTCCAAAACTATATAACATCCCATCAATAATATCAAAAAAACAATGCTAAATTATGTCCAACATAATCCATTCCAATCTTTTAGGCTTATCCATAATACTGCAGTCGACTCTCATAATATAGTGAAAATGATTACCAGAGATTTAACACCATCATCGATCCCCATATATCATAAGATATGTTTTTTTGGTCACATTCCAAACATTCAAAGTCCTTAATCATGTATTCTCTTGAATACCTTAGTGAAAACATGAATGCAGTTAAAAGTTAACACCTTCCACATACTAAAATCCTCAAAATTCTATATACTCAAACCATGATATCACTTAGTCCTTATATCAATCATGAGCTCATGAATACAATCAAACATCTCATTATCTTCTTATCCTTTCATTATGCACTTATCATCTACTTTCCAAAAGTATCTGAATAACCTTTCATGGTTACTGGTACCATTCATCATACACTTTCGAAACTTAAGGAAAGACAACAGTGTAACAATCCTTTGATGTCTCCTTATTCCATGAGATTACTTATACAACATTACACATGATAAACATGTAATCATTCCACTACATTCTTAGACCATTGATCGAGCTTCAACATTTCTTTCATCTCACATATCATTTGTAGTTTCTTCATCATCATCAACATAAATACTTCCCATACGACCATAATGATTCTCTTCATAAGACTTTCCCTTAGGGCATTGGTTTGCATAATGCCCGTACATTCCACATTTAAAGCATTTAACCATTGTTGATGTCGTAGCAATACCATTATCCTCATCCATGGTGTTAACTGAACCTTTTCCTTTGAACTTACTTGCTTTTTGTCTTTCTTTTCCACACCCAAATAATCTTCCAGTTCCTTTGAAACATTCTCCTTGATGCCTCTTCCCACATGAATTACATAGGGGAAATTGAACTTTCTTTCCTCTATGATCATCATGAAACTCCATCTTTCTCTTATTAGCCGAGTCAGGAAACTTACCAAATTTTACTTTATTGATCATATTATGAGATTGCTGATTCAACATAATAATGATGTTTGGACATCGAAATCCCATTTCATTATGAAGAATATCATTCCATTGTCCATCATATCCTCCATTATTGTGAATCATCTTGTTTCCATCCATTTTCTAAAACCCAAAAAGAATAGTGTGAGAGGCAAAAATCATGCTAGGGAAAACAACATAATAAAGGGGGAGTACCTTCAATATCTAACATCTTAGTTTAATTCTAAGATCTTTACCATAGTTCTAGGACTATCCTATACGTATACGTATCCTTAGGGACATCCCTAGACATACCTTAGAAATATCTCTAGGGATCTCACTAACGTTTTCACATCCTAGTTTCCAAAGGTTGACTAAACCTTTCCTCTGATACCAATTGTAGAGACCCGTATCTTGACGTACATTGATATTACATTACTTTTTCGGAATACTTAGTACATAAAAAAAACACACACACAAGGACCGTAATAGTTTAGTGTCTTTGGAAACTAGGAATATAATCTTCTAATAGTGGTGAAAGATCATAAAAATCTCCCATAAAGATCTTCCTTTTTTTTACCTAAAACCTTTCTCTATATCCTGGGGAAAAGAAAACATAAAAGGGTGAGCTCAAATGCTCAGTAAGGGTATACAAAAGAAATAAAAATCATATCTTATCTTTTTGAAAATCATAACCTGCAAAAGAGAACATAATATCTTAACATGGAACAAATCATAGAAGTGAAAATGAGATCACCATAATCATAACATGAAACTTGAAACTTTGTGTCATGCACACATAATCATGGAAAATCATTTCTTGTTAGTCATGACTCATTGCCAAGACTATCTTAGTGGACAAAGTCCCTTTCTGAATCGAGTAACCCTCGTTTCAGTCCTGTTTCACTGAACCGGTATAACCTACCGTTCCAGCCCTGTCTATCTCATGAGATATAAAATCATTACCCAATGCATTGGAGGGAGATATAGGTCCCACCCATCTTATAATGAATCCTTTCTTATGTGTGCCACATAATCATAAAACATACATCATCGCATAACACATGTAACAAAAATGTGATTCTTGAAACATCATGACATCATAAATCAATTCATATAAGATAATGGAATTCATAAAAATAATTCCATCACAACATGATCAAATCAATGTAATAATAGGGATAAAAATAGAATCCTTTATTATCTTAGATGGAAAATAATTTTGATAAAACACTTGAACTTCATTCTTGAGGAAAATATCCTTTCTTCTTCAAAAACATTTTTCCTTTCATAACATGTCATACAACTTTATAATAAAAGAAGTTGATTAAAAATAAACTTGAAAACTTGTAAAGGAAGCTTCTTGGAAATAATTTTTTAAAAATCCATTCAAGCCGTATAAGTTAAAAAAAACATTCTTCGTACTTTTTTCGGAAAAGTCAAAAAGTACCTCGTATGAAAAATGACAAAAGACTCCTTTCATATCTTTTACAAAAAAACTTACCGAAGGGTAAAATTGGATATAAACTATTGTAGAAGGATGGAAATAATATTACATGTTGAGGGAATATGGATGTGGATGATAAAATACACCCCAGTAATTACCAAAGTTAATAAAATCTCGGATAAAAGTGAGATTGTGATATTTCCCTTACCTTAGGTCCGACTTGCTTTGTAAGTGTCCGAACCTCCTGTATAATGATTTAAATCATGTTATTGACTTATTACAGAATCATATTCATTGTTATGATATCATATATGGTTCACTTATGACATTATATTACCCGTTCTTTTGTAAATTCCATGTTAAAGAAGCGTTTTGGGTAAAATCGTTTCATTTATCGTAGGTGTTTTGACTTGTTGTTCTTGACATCATTATTACTTATATCATGATTTAATTACTTCCAGAATATAAAATATGATTTATATATCATATATATTCAGTATATATATATATATATATAATAGGTAGATAAATAAAATGAAAAACACCGTTCATGGAGACGGTAGTCCGTACGTACGCATGAACGCAGTTTTCCTTTCCTTATTGTCTTGAAATGGAAGTAAGTAGATGACATACATATATATATATATATATACATAAATCCAGTAGCTTTATAATTTCATATATTTCATTATTATTTCTTATATATACATTATAATCATTCTTAAATGGTTAACATGGAGAATGAATCTCATCGCGTCGTGGAGACGGTATTCCGTACGTACGCACGAGCGATGATATCATTTCTATAAATATTGAATTGAATTGGAGTGGATTATAAAATATATTAGAATCAATATGATGTTGTAATAACTATGTATAGTTATTCTTTAAACCATTATACCCATCCATGTAAGGTGATGGTGGAAAAATAGATTACACCACGGCGTGGAGACGGTATTCCGTACGTACGCACGCGTGGTGATTTCATTTTTCCGTAGGATGGATAGAAGGTGAATTAGGGTTGTTTCATATTTATAATAACATATCAGTATGTAAGTAATACTGATGTTATTACTTTATCATGAAACAACTAAAGAAGAAGAAGTTGAAGAAGAAAGAAATTGAAAAGATTGGTAATGGATATTACCTCTTCTTTGGAACGCCTCTTTGAATCCTCCACTTAAAAAACTAAGATTGGTCTTTAGAGAAGACCAGGACCTCTAGGATTATTCTAGGGAAGTGGAGAGGAGAAAATGTCAGGGGTTGGCCGATCTTGAGTGCTCAAATTGGTGTGAGGAGGAGGGGGAGGAGGTGCTCTTTTATAAGGGAGGAGAGGGGCACCTTAGGAATATCTCAAAATATTATTTTATATTAAAGTCAAAATCGGTTTATAATGGTTCCAAAGGGTCTTATTTCGAAGCTAAAGTGGGGATGGGTCGAAATCCTATCAACCGATAGGATTTAGACAAGTTTAGGGTATTATTTTAACCTTATCAATTAGATTTAACTCTAAGTTAATTAATTTAACTTTTACCGTGTCTTTTTGTTTTCTTTCACTATATGGTTAATACACTTACTATAACATGCCAAAATAACCCCAAATTGTTTATTATTAATATATATATCCTTATCTAAGTCATTTGGCCGAACCTTAGATTTTTAGGAATACAATAACAATTAATAATATGATATTTGATTTAAAAACTATTTTGTGTCAATTTTGACAATATTTGATATATGATTTTTGTGAAAGTCATAACAGAATTATATGTTCGAACCAAGTTGATTAAATAAACATTAATATATCATAGTAACCTAGAAAATTAGTGGAATTCATAAAAAGTCTTAAATTACATTTATTTTGGTATTTTTATTATCAATTATGTCAATATTTCATTAATAAGATAATTACTGCATCATCTTTGTGTCATAAATAAATTATATTATTTGATGTCTAAAAATTACAAATAAAATACCATCATGTATGAAATCTTTTTATCTTTCTAATTAATATTTTAAATCGAATTTATCTTATGTATAACCCCATTTTAAAAATGATTTACTTATTAAACTTTGATTTTAACTATTTTAACTATTCATTAAATAATATAATACTAAATGTCATAATCTATTCCAAGTGGACCTAAATGGTCATATTATATTCATAAGGTTGTTTTTGGTCGAATTACACTTATCCAATAGAATTAGGACATGTGTTAGGGTAATAGTAATATCATATTTACCCTTAGTTACCCTATTTACTATTAACCGTGGTAAAAAAAAGTAAAAAGTTACTATTCACCAAAAATTATTTTCATCTCATTGAACCACATTTTACTTACTGACATCAACCGTGACTCTCGGATTTTTGAAATTCCATTCACAGAAGCGGTAAAATTAAGATTTATGAAGAAATTAATTTTTTTAACTACCACTTAGTAGTTTCACTATTCATCAAAAATTGATGTTTTTCAGAACAATGCCAAAATTTCATCCTAAGCTATATTTCATATTCCGAATTCAAAAAAGAAGTATATTTTACCAAATTCATATCATTGAATTTGCATTAATTAATTTTATAATTAAATCCCGCTGTTAAAACAAATAGCGTGTTTTTAAGAAACAATATCTATCAAAAGATTGACACTTGATTATGTCTGGTTTAAATGTGAAATTACATCCAATGACCAACATTGTATTAAATTGTAAAAATATATTCTAAATATACTTTAAAACCACTCAAATTAATAATTTATCACTATTAATTATTTCGATTAAAAAAGTTGTTTTTAATTATAATTTAGTAATTTTCACTATTCATCAGAATATGAAAGTTATCCGAAAAGTACCAAAATTTCACCTTAGGCTAAATTCGATACTCCGAATCCAAAAATAAAGTTCATTTTGAAAAATAAGATTTACAGAGTTTTAAAAAGTGTTTATTACTATTCATAACGGCTAGTTTTAATAATATTTTAATAGCATATCGTTGTTTAGTGAAACTCGGTATTGCGTATTACACACGCTATCGAGGAAGGTCGTGATTGCGTGTAATGCAAGGCAAGTCAAGGATGCATGTTGTGCAAGATCCTTTTGGTGTAGCGTACAACACAAGACTTTAATAAAATTAAAAAGAATATTTTTTTATAAAATCTTGGGCTGTTACATTCTACCCCCCTTAAAATGAATTTCACCCTCGAAATTCGTCGGGGTTATAAATGGTTTACTATTCAAAAGTTTCTTTAATAGAAACCCACATCGTAAAAAGGAATATCAAAACCAATCTTTAAAAATAAAAGAATGAAACGTAACGGTTACCCAAATAAACTAATCATTGGGTTTCCACATAGGTGAAAATATGGATATGGAAGAGAAATCTAACCATCATGTTCTGATGGAGAGTGGTAGAGAACATGGCTATGGAAAAGCCAGTAATCACAAATACATAGATTTGTGATGATATAAGGTACCATCAGATTCATCAGGTATAAGATCACTAGGACAACATTTTTGGTTTTCAAGATCATTTCCCTAAAGTTGAAAATTTGAATTAGAATAAATACATTCTTTATTTTGGTACAATCTCACTATTGTTCGTGCCTAGAACAATTTCCACTTCATCTCTTAAATAGTTGAATTTGTTATTCGTGAAGTGTTAGCAGATCATGTGATAGAATGACGGGTCATTCCATCTGTCTCAAACAAAAGGTTAGCAAAAATTTATATACATAAGTCGATCTATAGTGAGATTAATCATATATAGTTCCTAAAATGGACTTATACTTCATATATCATACTGCTTAATATAATAAAACTAGTTTCTACTAAACAGGGACTTCCTGTAGGCCAGTGGTAGGCGATAAAGGCCAGTCGCACTTCGGTTGTGGGTTCGATTCCCACAGCCTTGTCCGAAGCGATGGGCTGTCGCCCATCCTGCAGGTTGTCCTTTTTCCAAAACTATATAACATCCCATCAATAATATCAAAAAAACAAACAATGCTAACTTATGTCCAACATAATCCATTCCAATCTTTTAGGCTTATCCATAATACTGCAGTCGACTCTCATAATATAGTGAAAATGATTACCAGAGATTTAACACCATCATCGATCCCCATATATCATAAGATATGTTTTGTTGGTCACATTCCAAACATTCAAAATCCTTAATCATGTATTCTCTTGAATACCTTAGTGAAAACATGAATGCAGTTAAAAGTTAACACCTTCCACATACTAAAATCCTCAAAATTCTATATACTCAAACCATGATATCACTTAGTCCTTATATCAATCATGAGCTCATGAATACAATCAAACATCTCATTATCTTCTGATCATTTCATTATGCACATATCATCTACTTTCCAAAAGTATCTGAATAACCTTTCATGGTTACTGGTACCATTCATCATACACTTTCAAAACTTAAGGAAAGACAACAGTGTAACAATCCTTTGATGTCTCCTTATTCCATGAGATTACTTATACAACATTACACATGATAAACATGTAATCATTCCACTACATTCTTAGACCATTGATTGAGCTTCAACATTTCTTTCATCTCACATATCATTTGTAGTTTCTTCATCATCATCAACATAAATACTTCCCATACGACCATAATGATTCTCTTCATGAGACTTTCCCTTAGGGCATTGGTTTGCATAATGCCCGTACATTCCACATTTAAAGCATTTAACCATTGTTGATGTCGTAGCAATACCATTATCCTCATCCATGGTGTTAACTGAACCTTTTCTTTTGCACTTACTTGCTTTGTGTCCTTCTTTTCCACACCCAAAGAATCTTCCAGTTCCTTTGAAACATTCTCCTTGATGCCTCTTCCCACATTAATTACATAGGGGAAATTGAACTTTCTTTCCTCTATGATCATCATGAAACTCCATCTTTCTCTTATTAGCCGAGTCAGGAAACTTACCAAATTTTACTTTATTGATCATATTATGAGATTGCTGATTCGACATAATAATGATGTTTGGACTTCCAAATCCCATTTCATTATGAAGAATATCATTCCATTGTCCATCAAATCCTCCATTATTGTGAATCATCTTGTTTCCATCCATTTTCTAAAACCCATAAAGAATAGTGTGAGAGGCAAAAATCATGCTAGGGAAAACAACATAATAAAGGGGGAGTACCTTCAATATCTAACATCTTAGGTTTAATTCTAATATCGTTACCATAGTTCTAGGACTATCCTATACGTATACGTATCCTTAGGGACATCCCTAGACATACCTTAGAAATATCTCTAGGGATCTCACTAACGTTTTCACATCCTAGTTTCCAAAGGTTGACTAAACCTTTCCTCTGATACCAATTTTAGAGACCCATATCTTGACGTACATGGATATTACATTACTTTTGCGGAATACTTAGTACATAACAAAAACACACACACAAGGACCGTAATAGTTTAGTGTCTTTGGAAACTCGGAATATAATCTTCTAATCGTGGTGAAAGATCTTCAAAATATCCCATAAAGATCTTCCTTTTTTTTACCTAAAACCTTTCTTTATATCCTGGGGAAAAGAAAACATAAAAGGGTGAGATCAAATGCTCAGTAAGGGTATACAAAAGAAATAAAAATCATATCATATCTTTTTGAAAATCATAACCTGCAAAAGAGAACATAATATCTTAACATGGAACAAATCATAGAAGTGAAAATGAGATCACCATAATCATAACATGAAACTTGAAACTTTGTGTAATTCACACATAATCATGGAAAATCATTTCTTGTTAGTCATGACTCATTGCCAAGACTATCTTAGTGGACAAAGTCCCTTTCTGAATCGAGTAACCCTCGTTTCAGTCCTGTTTCACTGAACCGGTATAACCTACCGTTCCAGCCATGTCTATCTCATGAGATATAAAATCATTACCCAATGCATTGGAGGGAGATATAGGTCCCACCCATCTTATAATGAATCCTTTCTTATGTGTGCCACATAATCATAAAACATACATCATCGCATAACACATGTAACAAAAATGGGATTCTTGAAACATCATGACATCATAAATCAATTCATATAAGATAATGGAATTCATAAAAATAATTCCATCAAAACATGATCAAATCAATGTAATAATAGGGATAAAAACAGAATCCTTTATTATCTTAGATGGAAAATAATTTTGATAAAACACTTGAACTTCATTCTTGAGGAAAATATCCTTTCTTCTTCAAAAACATTTTTCCTTTCATAACATGTCATACAACTTTATAATAAAAGAAGTTGATTAAAAATAAACTTGAAAACTTGTAAAGGAAGCTTTTTGGAAATAATGTTTTAAAAATCCATTCAAGCCGTATAAGTTAAAAAAAACATTCTTCGTACTTTTGTCGGAAAAGTCAAAAAGTACCTCGTATGAAAAACGACAAAGGATTCCTTTCATATCTTTTACAAAAAAACTTACCGAAGGGTAAAATTGGATATAAACTATTGTATAAGGATGGAAATAATAATACATGTTGAGGGAACATGGATGTGGATGATAAAATACACCCCAGTAATTACCAAAGTAAATACAATCTCGGATAAAAGTGAGATTGTGATATTTCTCTTACCTTAGGTCTGACTTGCTTTGTAAGTGTCCGAACCTCCTGTATAATGATTTAAATCATGTTATTGACTTATTATAGAATCATATTCATTGTTATGATATCATATATGGTTCACTTATGACATTATATTACCCGTTCTTTTGTAAATTCCATGTTAAAGAAGCGTTTTGGGTAAAATCGTTTCATTTATCGTAGGTGTTTTGACATGTTGTTCTTGACATCATTATTACTTATATCATGATTTACTTACTTCCAGAATATAAAATATGATTTATATATCATATATATTCAGTATATATATATATAATAGGTAGATAAATAAAATGAAAAACACCGTTCATGGAGACGGTAGTCCGTACGTACGCATGAACGTTGTTTTCCTTTCCTTATTGTCTTGAAATGGAAGTAAGTAGATGACATATATATGTATATATATACATAAATCCAGTAGCTTTATAATGTCATATATTTCATTATTATTTCTTATATATACATTATAATCATTCTTAAATGGTTAACATGGAGAATGAATCTCATCGCGTCGTGGAGACGGTATTCCGTACGTACGCACGAGCGATGATATCATTTATATAAATATTGAATTGAATTGGAGTGTATTATAGAATATATTAGAATCAATATGATGTTGTAATAACTATGTACAGTTATTCTTTACACCATTATACCCATCCATGTAAGGTGATGGTGGAAAAATAGATTACACCACGGCGTGGAGACGGTATTCCGTATGTACGCACGCGTGGTGATTTCATTTTTCCGTAGGATGGATAGAAGGTGAATTAGGGTTGTTTCATATTTATAATAACATATCAGTATGTAAGTAATACTTATGTTATTACTTTATCATGAAACAACTAAAGAAGAAGAAGTTGAAGAAGAAAGAAATTGAAAAGATCGGTAATGGATATTACCTCTTCTTTGGAACGCCTCTTTGAATCCTCCACTTAAGGAACTAAGATTGGTCTTTGAAGAAGACCAGGACCTCTAGGATTATTCTAGGGAAGTGGAGAGGAGAAAATGTCAGGGTTTGGCCGAGCTTTAGTGCTCAAATTGGTGTGAGGAGGAGGGGGAGGAGGTGCTCTTTTATAAGGGAGGAGAGGGGCACCTTAGGAATATCTCAAAATATTATTTTATATTAAAGTCAAAATCGGTTTATAATGGTTCCAAAGGGTCTTATTTCGAAGCTAAAGTGGGGATTGGTCGAAATCCTATCAACCAATAGGATTTAGACATGTTTAGGGTATTATTTTAACCTTATCAATTAGATTTAACTCTAAGTTAATTAATTTAACTTTTACCGTGTCTTTTTGTTTTCTTCCACTATATGGTTAATACACTTACTATAACATGCCAAACGAACCCCAAATTGTTTATTATTAATATATATATCCTTATCTAAGTCATTTGGCCGAACCTTAGATTTTTAGGAATACAATAACAATTAATAATATAATATTTGATTTAAAAACTATTTTGTGTCAATTTTGACACTATTTGATATATGATTTTTGTGAAAGTCATAACAGAATTATATGTTCGAACAGAGTTGATTAAATCAACATTAATATATCATAGTAACCTATAAAATTAGTGAAATTCATAAAAAGTCTTAAATTACATTTATTTTGGTATTTATATTATCAATTATGTCAATATTTCATTAATAAGATAATTACTTCATCATCTTTGTGTCATAAATAAATTATATTATTTGATGTCTAAAAATTACAAATAAAATACCATCATGTAGGAAATCTTTTTAGCTTTCAAATGAATATTTACAATCGAATTTATCTTATGTATAGCCCCATATTAAAAATGATTTACTTATTAAACTTTGATTTTAACTATTTTAACTATTCATTAAATAATATAATATTAAATGTCATAATCTAATCCAACTGGACCTAAATGGTCATATTATATTAATAAGGTTGTTTTCGGTCGAATTACACTTATCCAATAGAATTAGGACATGTGTTAGGGTAATAGTAATATCATATTTACCCTTAGTTACCCTATTTACTATTAACCGTGGTAAAAAAATTAAAAAGTTACTATTCACCAAAACTTATTTTCATCTCATTGAACCACATTTTACTTACTGACAATAACCGTGTCTCTCGGATTTTTGAAATTCCATTCACAGATGCGGTAAAATTAAGATTTATGAAGAAATTAATTTTTTTAACTACCACTTAGTAGTTTCACTATTCATCAAAAATTGATGTTTTTCAGAACAATGCCAAAATTTCATCCTAAGCTATATTTCATATTCCGAATTCAAAAATGAAGTCTATTTTACCAAATTCATATCATTGAATTTGCATTAATTAAATTTATAATTAAATCCCGCTGTTAAAACAAATAGCGTGTTTTTAAGAAACAATATCTATCAAAAGATTGACAATTGATTATGTCTGGTTTAAATGTGAAATTACATCCAATGACCAAAATTGTATTAAATTGTAAAAATATATTCTAAATATACTTTAAAACCACTCAAATTAATAATTTATCACTATTAATTATTTCGATTAAAAAAGTTGTTTTTAATTATAATTTAGTAATTTTCACTATTCATCAGAATATGAAAGTTATCCGAAAAGTACCAAAATTTCACCTTAGGCTAAATTCGATACTCCGAATCCAAAAATGAAGTTCATTTTGAAAAATAAGATTTACAGAGTTTTAAAAAGTGGTTATTACTATTCATAACGGCTAGTTTTAATAATATTTTAATAGCATATCGTTGTTTAGTGAAACTCGGTATTGCGTATTACACACACTATCGAGGAAGGTCGTGATTTCATGTAATGAAAGGCAAGTCAAGGATGCGTGTTGTACAAGCTCCTTTTGGTGTAGCGTACAACACAAGACTTTAATAAAATTAAAAATAATATTTTTTTATAAAATCATGGGCTGTTACATTGATATTTCAGAAGTAGTTGAGAAGAATAATGTACCATCCAAACCACCTTGTACTCATGTTTCTAAATATGTTTCCACAAGGAGTTTAATCACGAGGTAAAATTCAAAACATGTATGGATGAGGAAAGGTGAGGAGTTACCTATCACCATGTCTGGGATGAATAGGAAGAAGAATGAGGAAGATAGTTTTCCACAAAGAGCACAACAAGTCAAGAAGATGGCCCATCAACATAATACAAAGAAATCAAGATTTGTGCGTCAATATTGGTGCTGTAACATATTTGGAGAATGTGCAATAATCTTTTGGTACAATCCTCATAATGTAAAAGCACAAAGGAAGCCTACCTCAAGGGAAAGAAAGCCAGAGATGAAGTAGCAACATCCAATGGTCCGAAAGCAACTATTTATCGCAAACAGATTTGGAATTCTTGATAACATATGTTATATATGCAATGGAAGTGGTCACAAGGTTGGTAAATTCCCATCTCAACATGCATTCTACGTTGATAAGAAAAGAGGACCTATGATGCCAGCTATTTATGGAGAACCTTCCTTGGGAAGAAGATCAATGAATACTATTAACACAAATTTCCCCAAGAAAATCTAATGTAGTAAATCTGAGAAGACCTTGAATTTTAGATCCATGAAATTGAAAGGAAATTCATCCAAAAGACAAACTATGTGGGTTGACACTTGGATGAACACGTGTCGAAGATCCAAACCTACTGCAAATGTTCCAAATGACATATTGGTCATCTAGCAAGAATATTTGGAAAGAATGAGGGAACTTAAAGATGAAAAGGCCAAAACGGGTGCTAAAGGAAAAAAGATAACATTCATGTGATGAGGATAAAGTGCATGAGAGAATGAATACCAATGGAAACACATGTGTTAAAGATGTTTCGTGTGAGAGAGGTATGAAATCTGGTCACATTGAAAAAAGGTTTTCTAACCTTAATATGAGGGCAAGAAGTCCATAAATGGAGTATGAAAGTATCATTCATGGTGTCTATTGAGAGAAACAACTCTCCATGCATAGCAGAAGAGAATTTGAAGAGATTCATGTCGCATCAGAACAGATCAGAAATGATGTTCAGATATTCGAACATAAAGACTGGAGAAAATAGATCATCTTGGTTGAGGAAACCATCACATCCATCTTATTCACTTTGGAGAAGCAAAGAGAAACCACATTATTCCCTTAATAATTTTTGTATTCTATTTGTGCTGATAATACATGTAATTAAAGGTGAAGCATTCTCTGAGGGGGAGAACCTAAGAAGTAGTGAATGTTATCAACTCTTGATAGTTAAGCTGAAGAAGTTTCCATCCTTGGAAGATTCCAAAATTGATACCCAAAGATTAAAATGATGAAGGATAACCCTTGATGAAGATGATGTGGAGTTTTTTCCTTGAGGGGGAGACAAATTAAGAAGCTTCCATAGTTATTATCTTAATCAGTATCAACTTCAGTGGGTACCAAATTCAATTACTCTGAAAATTTCTTGAAGAACATGTCATTGGAAAGGGTATTTCATTTCCCAATCTCTCATCCTTAGTTACTCATCATGAAAATAATTTTATAAAGGGGGTGTAACTAAATTAATGAGTGACATACAAAGAGTTAGAAGTTCCCCAAGGTCACTTATCCTACCAATTGCACTTGAATGTGTTTGATCTGTTTGTTGAAGTGAGTTCAGGCATTTTAGGTTGATTATTTCCTATAATATTCAATATCTTCGTATTGGTATGGAAGTGGAAATCCCTTGAAGACAAGAATATGAGTTCTCATCTTATGAGATATCCTGATCTATGGATAATGGACAACATTGTTGTCTAAATCAAATACACTTGTTTTCTACACCGAGAATTGCACAAGAAGACTTAGTGTGAAATGATTTAAGGAAAATTGCTTATGGAGTTCGCGTGGCCAGGGGGTGCGCAGGAAAACCAGAAGGCGCCCGGAGGGTGGTGGTCCGATGTGCTGAGGAGGCGAGGCCGGAGGTGCAGCACGGAGGTCGAGGGTCGGGTCAGCTGTGCGGGAATGAGGAGGGAGGCGGACGGGATACAAATGGTGGAGCGACCAGGGTGTGCGGCGAGACCAGCAGGGAGGGGGAGTCGGGGGGTGCGATGACATCCAGGGGCACAGGGGTGCGCGCAGGCGGACGAAGTGGAAGGGGGGCGGCTCGCGCAGGGAATGGGGAGAAAGGGGGGCGGGCGGGATTTAGGGTTAGTTAAACAAACAACAAAAAAACATTTTATGTTATAATAAAAGTAATAATAATTAATAATATTAATAATAATAATAATAATAATAATAGTAACAATAATGATAATAATAACAATAATAATAAAAACAACCAAAATAATGATATTATTATTATTATTAAAACTATAATATTATTATTATTTTATGCTTAAACATTCTTTTATCAAACTCTATTTTATTAAATTTTTATTTTACTTTATTTAATTTCACATGACCTTTAATTTATTTATTTACTTATTTTGGATGTTGGGTAATCACACGGCTCTCATGCCGCTAAGTGCGCGGTCAAGCAGGCTGCACTCGAACCATGTCACTCGGCACTAACCGCCCACAAAGTCAAACAACGTGTTGTCGCACAGTTTTATAGGTAGCGCGTCAAACCCGGTCGGGGTGTGACAATTCTCCCCACCACAGACACTTTTTTCCCCCAGAAAGTCACCAAGTCAAAAGATTGCCAAAGCTTGAGTCCATGCCCGAACAGAGCCAAAAGGAAAATCGAGAACCTCAGGTTGATGATTCACTCCACAAGTCACACCGGACCGATCACGAATAAACCATGACATAGAATGAGGGGAGAACACGAGAGGGTTCTCCCCACCACAAGAACTCGACTAATCACAGAAACTTTAAAACTCACACACACACATCCGAGGAGGGGTTAACGCGGGAACTCCCAACCCGAACTTACCGACTTCTCCACTTGAGTTTAGCGGGACCACTGAGACTTAATTGGAACACCACCACAAGTCCACTCGGCATATCGAGGCACCAAAACAATGAACTCCCTATAATAACACTGCTGAAACTAAGAATTCCCCAATCGGATTTAAAACTCCCAACACATCCAACTCCCTTAGTACAAGAGAGACAACGCTTCCACTAAAACCCGGAACTCTCGGCAAAAGACAAAAACCTCCAACACTCACATCTCCAAACGATCACTAATGAAATCAGGACTAACCCACACAAGGGACACATACGCTTTTAAGAAAACAAACGTCTCTAGAGGCCACATTCAAAAGAACGCGACTACTATGATCACGAAAGAATAAGTTCATCACACTATTACCGAAAAAGATGAACTTACAACAGCGGGAAAACAAGGACAAGGAAACCATGAATGTCTATATTCCAAGACGAAAGATAGAGAACCAAGTGAAGGCCTCACATGCCTTTGTCGCCCTGACTGTGCACAAGCTTCACCCCGAGACCTGAGGCTAGGGCTCTGATGGATGAAGCATCTTATGCGTCACAGTCAGACACGAGCATCCCCCGATCATAACTTCCTCTTCGAACGACACTACATTCGGAACCTTTCCTAGTGACCCGAGCGGTCACACAATACCAAGACTTCAAAGGGATGAGACAAGACGTCTTCAGATGCTCGAACCGGCAACACTGATGGAACATTAGAAAGTAGTCTGATGAACCCGAAGTCGACACCGACAAAAGAGATTTCTTCAGAGGCAGGTTCATCTCGTACACCCCGCTCGCAAAATGGGGAACCCTTACGAATGACGAAAGGTGTCAGATTTTCCAGGCACTTGCACTCCAAATGTCGACTCCTTAAAGCGGCCAACACAAGCCTTCACCAACCACTGGCCTTGTTAACTTCGGACGAGCTCTCACCTCTTTTCGATTTCACCTCCTCAGGTATGATCTATTGGATGAAGACGGGCTTTAACACCTCCCACGTCATCCCAACTCCAAGTATGATGAGACATCCACCTCTATTGGTCCAAGGCTGGACCATCCACTAAACCCAAGACAATATGAACTCTAACAAACTCGGGAATCCCCAACCACCCGAAGATATGCTCTACTCCCCTCAAACCGGTTCATTGCCCCTAACAAACCCCGAATGCCTCGAAAGACAAGCAACACTCGATAGAAACCAGAATTGGGCACAACTCATTAACAAATTTTGAGGACATTTCTGGGTGGCATATTCGGAACAACATGAAAACAAAATCACAACCGGAATCAAGCCAAAAATCAATTAAAAGAAACACCTCAAGCCAAGACTACCGACCCGGAATCCCGAAAAAGCTTAAACACAACCAAAGCAACACCAAAAGCCAAGGGTAACAGACTCATAAATCAAACATACACAAACACCGGCAAAATCATCTTTTCAAAATACCAAGACCCACTTTTCAAGAAAAACCAAGTCCCGAATTTTTTTTTCATTCAAGTCCATTTTAGAAAAATCAAGTCAAGCCTTAAATTCCAAAACCCCACCCCTGGCATCCTATGAACCGCCGCATAAGCCTTCATCCCTTTCCATTCAAATCACTCGTACATATGAGTCAATGTGCACTTCACGTGTCTAACCACACATATGCAGACGATCCTAAGGGATACCAAGGGTTGCAATTTCCATTCCATTACCAAATCCAAACATAAGACAAAATTTTCCAGATCAAAACACTTACTCTTTAAAAACCCACTTCACCAATTTCAAAACAACTTGAAAGAAATCCCCTTTTTACCAGTTTCAAAACCATTAAAGAAAGACCCCTTTCAATTCAAAACCACTTGCATTTCCAAGAACACTCTAACACCGACCAAAATCAAGACAAATCACAACCAACAATGAAAAAAAAAACAGAATGAGAAACTAGTGATTGTGCCCAACTTGACGACATGGTAGTGAGCCACGCCTCAAGTAAGACATAACACCAGAGGACATTGAATCGGGCATCTGGGCTCCACATGGGTCGCTACTCCATGTGGGGTCACAGCGTGACACCGAGTCACCTCTATTGTCATCCTTCAATCCAAAACAAAGCCAAAAGACCCAAAACCCAGACTACCCCTAGTAGCTCAAATCTCGTCACGAGCGGTGGTGATCAGGCACCAACCCGCAACCTACCTCCTAAGCCCCGATAGTCCTAATCTCCATCTACCGAACATCCCAAATAACAAGGGCCGCCTCAGATACTATTTTGTCACCAACCAACCCGGGTCAACCCTGAACCGGTCACCTGAGCTGGCCCGCGACATGGCTCGAGGGGCGTTCCCGATCCCCACGGGCTGGAAACTAGTGCCGGGAATCAAAACTAAACAAGTGGGAATGATTTGGCCCAGTGAAAATAAATAAAGCAGCAGGAAAAAATTGGAATAACACAAGGAAAATAAATGAAACGAAAAAGGAAGAACAACCAACAACGACAAACTAACCTGGCCACAACCAAAACTCCTCACAACTCCGAGAGTCGCTCACCAGTCCACAACCAACTCTCGCCCACAGCGAGAGAGCTAAAGTCAAACCTGCAACAAAACTAAAAACAGGAAAACACTATAGGCGTGATTATTAAAACTCAGTAGGCGTTCCCAACAAACTATTCCCAATGCACAACCTTTAAACAAAGAAATTTACTAATTCCAGGTTTGAACTAAATTATACAAAATATGGGTTTCCACACACACACTTTCATTTCCAAGACATGTAACAGTCCATTGCCCTTCTTAATTTAAAAACAAGTTTAGTGTTTGAAAGAAACAAATGCATCGCATTTTAAAACATTTCTTTTTGTGAACAATTTAGAAATCCAAATTTTAGTTGTTGGTCAAATGGAAAACCACACACAACACACGACACGCACTAAGGGTAATGGAAAAAAAAGTGGCACACTGGGCCAGCAAACGAACTAGACTTATCGTCCGTCACATACAAATAAACACTAAAAGAGAACATGGGTCGAACCTAGGAGCTCGTGAACAATCCAGAGCATACCATACATGTGACTCATCCTGAAAGCATGCCTACTCTCGATGACGTCATAACGCCCTAACACATGGTGTTGCCCTACATGGCCTAACCGAGGGGCCCAATCCCCTAGCAGAGTGTCTTCCGTACTAAGTGCCACGAGCCAATGCATAATCTAAACTAGTGCAGCAATCATTCTCAGAAGATTCACTTACTATGTCAGGTTCCCATGTCAACACATATAATAAACAGGAAAGGGGTGAGTCAACAAAGTCAATTAAGCAGTACAAACATCACACACAAATCATGCAGTCAACGTACACCAAATATCACATCTGAGTCACCCCAAATAGAGTTTTCCAAAATAATTTATTTTATTAAAGTGTCAAACGGGCCTTCACCAATTTTAAGGAAAATCATCATTTCTCAAGTGAACCAAAACACTTGTTCGCGCTTCAAAATAAATCATTTATCAAAAAACCAGAACTACATTTAAAATTCCGTGAATTATGTTTAAAATCCAAATGGGCATTCTTTCACTACTGGGTGTCCGCTCATCAAGAAAATGTTTCAAGTGTCGTGTATAAAATAAACGGCTCTTTTACACCAAATAATCATTTAAAATTTTATTATCTTAAATTATTTCCCATTTATTAAAATTAATAAAATATCAAGGAATCAATAAATTCTAAATTTAAAGGCAAGTGCGGTGGAGGACCTACCTCGACTCGATGTCCAAACACAATGGCGCGTCACGCATCAAACGGGCGCATTAGCACGTGCAAGCTGACGATCGCAAAATTTCGGAATTACCTCGCCAATGCGCTGC
The DNA here is from genome assembly GCA_963277665.1 of Viscum album. Taxonomy (NCBI): domain Eukaryota; kingdom Viridiplantae; phylum Streptophyta; class Magnoliopsida; order Santalales; family Viscaceae; genus Viscum; species Viscum album. The sequence goes on along the minus strand of OY728133.1, from coordinate 1,029,704,678 downwards.
GACAAACGCAAAACAATTGAAAACCCATAACCATTGCCTTAAAATAATGCGAACGGACAAACAGCGCAAAAAAACCACCTCGACATACTTTTAAAACATAATTAGCATCGTATGCAGCATTTAATTAACCACTTTAAAATTTAATAAACAACTCCAAAGAGAAACCCACGACTTTACACACCCAAAATCTGTTCAAAACCCCTTTTTATAAAAACGAGCACTCGCAACACACCATATCAGAATGCGCACCACTTGCACAATTAAAATAACAAATTACACAACTTAATAAAAATAATCCACATGTCAAAAAAGCATTTTTAATCCAAGCGCACCTCAAAAATATTTTCAAAACATAATCCGCACCACATACAATATTTAATAAACCAGTTAAAAGTTTATAAAACAATTTTAGATAACATCGCAAGGCACCGGTTAATTATCAATAACAATGAAAAATAGGTGAATTTTAAATCAAAAAGATTTGAGCAAAGGGGAAACTCACCTCAACCAAGGAAAAACACCCCGAAAATGGTGCGAAACGTCGTTCGCACCTCAACCGCACTAGAGAGAAACAAAATCAACCCTAGACATCAACATCGGACCATCAATCTTTGGAATTAAACCCTAAAAATATTGAAATCCTAGCATCTAGGGTTTGAGAAAACCGAAAACCATAAATGAAGAAGCAATTACCAAAGGGAAAAAAATAGAAAACATCACTGGAAAGGGAGTCCTGCTGGGAGGGGGGTCGCGTGGCTGGAAGACCACCAGAGGGAGAGGGCGGCCAAAAATCTAGCCGGAGAAGTGGGGTCACCGGAGGGGGCCTCGGCTGGTGGAGCTCGCGCGGAAAGGGGGTGCGCAAGGAAGCTAGAAGGCGCCCGGAGGGCGGTGGTCCGGTGTGCTGAGGAGGCTAGGCCGGAGGTGCAGCACGGAGATCGGGGGTCGGGTCAGCTGTGCGGGGATGAGGAGGGAGGTGGACGGGAGACGAACGGTGGAGCGACCAGGGCGTGCGGCGAGACCAGCAGGGAGGGGCAGTCGGGGGGGGGGGGGACGACATGTAGGGGGACAGGGGTGCGCACAGGCGGACGAAGGGGAAGGGGGGGCGGCTCGCGCAGGGAATGGGGAGAAAGGGGGGGCGGCCAGGATTTAGGGTTAGTTAAACAAACAAAAAAAACATTTTATATTATAATAATAGTAATAATAATTGATAATAATAATAATAATAATAGTAGTAATAACAATAATGATAATAATAACAATAATAATAAAAACAACCAAAATAATGATATTATTATTATTATTAAAACTATAATATTATTATTATTTTATGCTTAAACATTATTTTATCAAACTCTATTTTATTAAATTTTTATTTTACTTCATTTAATTTCACATAACCTTTAATTAATTTATTTACTTATTTCAGATGTTGGGTAATGACATGGCTCGCATGCCGCTAAGTGCGCAATCAAGCAGGCTGCACTCGAACCATGTCACCCGACACTAACCGCCCACAAAGTCAAACAGCGTGTTGTCGCACAGTTTTATAAGTCATGTGTCAAACCCGGTCGGGGTGTGACAGAGATACTGCGTAGAATCAGACACAATTTGTAGAATCATGGACAGTTCGCAGAAACAGAAACATTATAAAGGGAGTTTGTTATTCAATAGAAAAGAAGAAGTTTTAGGGAATTCTGTAATTGCACTAAAGGGGAAAACTGAATATAATAGAGCATCAATTCGGTACATCGATTCAAGCAGTGTATTGTACTAAACAAATACAAAGACTTTCATGAAAATCTTTTGAAACAACCTTCATGTCAATAAACTGTGTGAAGACCCCTCGGAGGGAGTGAGCCAAGGGGAGTCTATGGAAGTGATTCGAGTGAAGTAGTGAGCTATCCCTGAATCTTTGTATGGTCAGTGTACCTAGGATAGAGTGACTCTGCCTGAATCATTGTAATCCAAAACTTGTAAAAATTAGTGGAATTCGGTACGACTGATAACCTGTCAGTGTATGCTCCTTGGACATATCTCTTAGTGGTGAACCAAGAAAAAGTGATGTGTGGTCTTTCTACATATGAATGTTTTAATTACTGCACATATCCATCATATTGGTATAAACATGTTCCTACCACCGTGGGAACAAGATCTAGTAAAGAACATAAAATGTTGACACCCTGATTCACCCCAGCTCTCAAGGTTGTCCAGGGTCCATCATACAAAACATATATATATATATATATATAAACATACACAACCCGTATTTAGAAAAATCATGTAGAGAGGGGGAGAGAATGCAAACATAACATATAAAGAGATACATAGGAGGGACATAACATATAAAGAGAGAGAGTGAACAAAACATATATATATATAACCCATATTTATAGAAAACATTTTTATATATAATCAATATATACAAAACAAATGTATAAGAACTTCACCATAACTATGTTAGAAAGAGTGAAGTGAAAGGAAATGTCTCTCATCCTGTGAAGGCATTCCCAAAATATTCAAATATAGAATGAAGCATTTAATTTCAATGTAAAAGCTCAAAATTAAGTCATACAAAAACTACATCTATTGATTTTTTAATTTAATTTTAGTAAACTTGAATAAAAAAATTATTCTTAGAAATTGGTATGAAATTTTCTTACCTGGTGTTCATACTATTAATGAACTAACCAATAAAATGTTATCAATATCGCTCTTTAACCTCCAGGGTAAACTGTGACATGTAATCATTATCCTTAAAGGGTTAAATTTCATCAAGGAATTATACAATCTATAGAAAGTTTTGTCAAAACATTTTATATGTTTTCCTAAAATTCTTACCCCTTTATATCAAAACACAATCAAACTATAAGCCTAGAATCGACTGATTCATGTAAAACATTTTTCAAGTTGAATAGGAAGATATCAGGAAATAAGATAGTGCAATATGATCTAGACTCACATGTATCGGCCATAGAAGGAATCAATTCTAGGGGATGGTTTGTCTTGCATATTTATGTGATGGTCCTAACACTGATAACAGATAATGATAATATTAAAATGTTTGATATAAATGGAAATGAAGTGGAAAATTTTTCATGCAGGATATGTATATTCAAAAAATATACATATAGGTACTAGACATGATTAAATATTTAAACATCAACTCGGAGAGATTCAATATGATAATAACAAAATTGTATTAAATAAATGCATATGTGAATATTAATAGAATGGTCATTTAGAGACTATTTATAGTAGAATGAAACACACATAGTCCATATTTAGGCAAATTCAAAATCAAATAAGACATTGGAATTATGAAATGAATTAAATCCTTCTAGTTCACTAAACACCAGCGATGTGCACCCCATTGTAGTACCCCCGGTTTCTGGTAAGTAACCCTTTTTTATGCTTTTTATGTACATGAAGCATATGAGAAATGGTTGGGGAAAGTGTGGAAACTTTTAAAGTGTCAAAGGGAAAAAGGAGGGTGACGCACAGGCTTCGCACGGTTTGCCCAAACCGTGCGGAAGCCGTGCAGGTGGTGTCACCATGGACAGAGGAGACCGCACGGTGTGCGCACGGTTTGGGCAAACCGTGCGAGGAGGCCGTGCGGAGCGCCCCTTCCAAGCAGTGACTACCGCACGGTTAGCGCACGATTTGACTAACCGTGCGCGAAGTCAACTTAGATCCTATTTTTAAGGATTTAATCCGTTTTATAATTTAACCCACACGTTTTTGCTCCTAGACGGCCCTAACTCGGGATTTCTCTCTGGTGAAGGTGGGAAAACACTTACCAGGCGTTTTGGAAATGATCTAGAGGGTTGCCTTGGCGTTTAGAGGTCGGTTGATCAAGGTAAGTCTCGTTTCCTTGAGTTTTCTTAGATCTCCTTCTCCCCTCTTGATGGATCCTTAGATCTACACCCAAGGTGGGTAGATCTAAGATAGTGGATGACTTTTAAGTCAGGTTTTGGTCTTGTTGGTGATAGGGGAAGGAATCTAAGGAGGTTTCGTGGTGTTTCGACCCGGTTCTTGGTTGGTTTCGCCTTTTTTGTTGAGGTAGGTGGCTTCACTCTCGACTCCTCTTGCTATAATTGATTGGCTTAGATTCAAATTGGGTTATTTGAATGAAATTGATTGTGCAAAGCATGGAATAAATCTTTTTTAGTGATGATTTATGGTTTTGATGAAATTGTGAAATCGTTGTGAATTGTTGTGCAAAGTGATTTGGCTTCTTGAATTTAAAATGTTGATTTTAAATTATGGATTTGCTGGAATGGTAAATGGTTTGATGAAAGATGGGTTTTCAATAAAAAGGGGTGTTTTATTGAAATGGTTTGGTATTGAAATGGCTTGATGAAATTGGTTCATTCTTTGGTTTTCAATAAAAGTACGGTTTTATTGGAATGGTTTGAAATGGTTGAACACACTTGGTTTTGATGGGAATGGTTTTTAATAAAAGGTGTTCTATTGAAAGGATGGTTTTGGCATGATTGTTGTGAATATGTGGTGTGAGTTAATGATGCATATACGAGGCTTGGTTGAAATAGGACATTGTTCTCGGTGTCAAACGTTTAATGGCACATGGGACTTTTAAGTATGAGGCTTGGTTGAAATATGACCTTCTGCTCGGTGCCAAAGGTGTAATGGCACATGGGAAACAATTACCTTGTGACGACTTGGTAGATCGACGAGAAACCGCTCATGAGTATGAAACTGTCATAACTAAGCATGCATGGTTGATTTCACGGGTTGTGAAACGGTTGGGTATTCCAAAACGGGATGTTTGTGAAACGGTTCGAAAGCTTGTTCGGTTATTTTTCTGGAAAAATAACTTATTGGAAAATTGATTTCACTTGAACTTGGATTCTTTTGAGTATGAATGGTTTTGGAAACTTGTTTATATTTAGTTATAAACTGCTTTTGAGAAAATGTTTTATATAAAATGTTTTTATATAAATGTGGCTAACTCTTCTATCCTAGTGGCATGAGTAGGGAAATCTTTGGGGAAAAACTGCTGAGTTTTAAACTCACCCCTTCTTTGGCACGTTGGTTCTTTTGCAGATGTTGTATTCCGGGACACAGGTAAAGGTAAAGAATCTTATTGCTAGTGGCTCGTGGTGATGCTTGGGAGATGTTGTGGAGCTTGGGGCTTGTGGAGCACGGAGTATTAGTGTCTTTTGAGAGTATTGAGTTGTTTATCAGTTGTGCACTTTGATACTTGGTTTGGCCTTCGGCTGTTGTGTACTCTGATGTGGTTTGACATAAATGAAGTTTGTTTAGTTGGTTTTTCATTTGTTCATGCATCATATAGTGAATGTTTGGTTATGGTTGGTTTATGGGTTTATTTCTTAAATGGTAAATTGTCCCCCCACTTGTACTTGAAACCCTTCGGCATTTATTGTCAGCCTTTGGCGCCATGGGGATGTCGCTTAAAGCCAAGTAATGACTTGTTGTATTCTTAAGCCAATGAGAATCGGCGGGTCATTACAAATGGTATCAGCTTGTTCGGTCCTTGCTTAACAAGTGGTCATCGATGTCTTGGTCTTCGAGTTAAAATTCAGTCATATTTATTCATTGGGTGGTCATCTTAGGAAGGAGTAGGATTGTCGGAACTTAGAATGTAGAGCATAAAAAGACGTAGCTAACCTTTTTATGTTGAACTTCAAGTTACCAGGGATTTGGGTACATAAGTGTTTTGGAGACACTTATAGGATAACACATCTCATTGTCATGGGTTTAGCCAATGAGATGAGCATGACGTGCATTAGAGGAATGACTTCCCACTAGGAGTGCATATATCATTTTGAGAAATGGATTATGATTTGATGCAAAATCGTGATTTCTGAAAATTTTAGAACTTGTTTTCAAATGAAAGGCTTTGAAAAGAGAATGATTGATTTATTTTTGAAAATGGATTGATTTTTAAAAGAAAGAAAAGATTTTTCAGAAATGGGTAAATGGGGAAAAGCTGCATGTTTGGAAATCAATGTTGTGATAGTGATGAGAGAGGTATTGAAATGATAAGCCTTCAGTTTCTAGGAAGTGAGACTAACGACGTGCGTTGTTTGTATAGAAAATGGCACCCGTTAGGCGTCGTAGAAACCAAACGGAAGAGGCTGCGGAGAATGTGGTCGCACCTGAGCCACAGGTGAACCAGCAGCTATTCCAAAGTATAGTTCAAGCGTTTCAGGCTTTGGACATGGGGAATCGAAGGGATGAGTCAAGGCATGTAGACCATTCCGTCCAGTTCCAGAAGCAGAATACACCCATCTTTCGGGGTGATTCTGAACCAGAAAGGGCGGAGGTCTGGCTGAGTAGGATGAATCGTATCATCGATTTCATCGGCATACCGGCAGAACTGAATGTAAAGTTGGCGACGTATATGCTGGAGGATCTTGCACGACAGTGGTGGGAGCTAGTGGTGTGGGCTAAGGTGGACCAAGGCCTGGGCTGGGAGGAATTTGAGGAATTGTTCAATAAACAATTCTATCCTCACACGTTCAAGATCCAGAGGACGACGTACTTTTTCATCTTGAAGTAGGAGAATTTCTCTGTCACGGAGTATGCGGCTAAATTCATAATTTAACACTATAAATTATTTCGATTAACAAAGTTGTCTTTAATTAAAATTTAGGGTTTTTAACTATTCATCAAAATATGAATGTTATCAGAAAAATACCAAAAATTCACCCTACGATAATTTTGATATTTGAAATACAAAAATGATGGTCAAATTGGAAAATAAAAGTTATAAAATTTCAAAAATTTGGTATTTCTATTCATAACTACTTTTAAAACGGCTAGTTTGATAGGTCGTGGTGCGCTTGAACTCGGTGTTGCGTACATCACATGTTATTGTATTATTCAAAGAGAATTGTACAATGGAATATTGGGGTCTTACATTATTCCCTCCTTCAATAAATTTCATCCTCACAATTTGAAAATTTTCTTTGAAAATAAATTGTTAAAAAAATTAGAAAACGCTATTATGGAAACCCATATCAGAAATATGGTTAATAAAATATAGTCTTAACTGAGGGAAAGGGAAATTAAAAATTCCCCACCAAATTAGTATTTTTATTAGGATAACATTGGTGGAAATTATAACTAGAGAAAAAATGTAAATATTTATAGGGAGTGATTGAGGTCATCAATCACGAATAAGTGAACGGAAAATTGAGGGCATCAAAGCCATGAATCTATGATGATTTAAAATATCATCAGTTAAACTAAACATAATATATTAGGATAAAACATCATTGGTTTTAAGATCCTTTCCGTAATTTTTAAGAATTAATTTCTTCATAGAATAAGAAAAAAAAGAATACTTGACAAGTAGTGTTACATTCTTCAACTAATTTCTACCACAAACTCATATTTTACTTCAAAAGACAATAGAAATAAAAAATATTCTATTTATCCTAATTATATAAGGTTACAAACATATACCATAAAGAAAAATAATTTATAATAACTAGGTAATTCTTTTAGGCTAGTGGTAGGTGATAAATTCTTATTGCACTTTCGTTGTGGGTTCGATTCCTACAGCTTTGTCCGACGCGACAGGTCATCACCCGACCTGAAGGTTGTCCTTTTTCTAAAAGTATAGTATTAAAATATTCCAAAAAAATATTTAAAAATGTTTTAACCTTAAAAAATACTATCTAATGTTCATCTTAACCCATTTCAACCTTTATAGTTATCCAAAATACTTTTCTCTGAACTCTCACTAAAAGATCTAAAAATTCCAAAATCAATTGTAACATTATATTCCCCAAACAATGTAAAGTTACTATTATTTTCAAATACTGAATATATGATTACCTTCGTCATATTAAAACCTTAATGAAAACAAATGTAATGCAGTACAATCCTCATATATATCGAATTCTTATTATAACTAGAATATAATTTTTAAATCCCAAAACACAAATACATTAATTATTCCACTTCAATTGTAGAAACAACATAATCTTGAACTTGATCCCTTGGACTTTTCTTAGGTATGTTTCCTTGGAGGCTAAGATATTCATTTTCATAATTCCACATTTCTCTACAATTTTTACATTCAACATAGATAACCTCTTTCCTTCCCTTGCAATCACGAGCCTGGTGACCTTTTTCTCCACATTTGTAACAAACTCTCATTCCTTTTAGGAAAGTACTGGGGTGTTTCTTCCCACAATTATCACATAAGTTAAAAGCCTTCTTTCCCTTTTTCCATTTATCTGTATCTTACTCCACTGTTCTCTTCTTCTCATGCATTACTTTAATGTCATAAGACTTAGAGAATTCCTTTTCTCTCTTGATAGCACATGAGACTATATCTACATACGTCGAGAAGTATTGTGAGACTAATGCTTGATGGAGAAATAGTTTTAACCCATAAAATAATCAATCAATCTTACTCCTTGTGTTACCTATATAATCTAAAACATGTCTTGCTAACCTTGTAAAGTTAGTCTCATACTTTACGACATTCTCATACTTCTTTTGCCTTAGACTCAGAAATTGCATTTCCATATCCGCTCAATGGTCACGAGGAATGTATTTTTCTAGGAAAAGATCTTTAAACTCCCTCCATTCCATATTTGATACTTCATTATCTTCCTTTGTGTTTTGAATCAATGACCACCATTTATCTGCATCTCATGTGAGGTGATAAATTGCCATGACAAATCTTTCCCTTTTGTTACTCCCCAAAGCATGAAATATTTTCTCTATGAAACTTATCAATTTTTCAGATTCAAGGGGATCTATAGTCCCATTGAATGTTGGTGGTTTTTTCCTCATGAAGCGGTCTAACATTGATCCTCCACATTTTGAATCAGGGTGCTCCATACGGGTAAGGTTATTATTCATAACCTGAGTGAGTTGTCCCAATATGGTGATAAGATGATCAGCACCAGTTCCATCACCAACTCCACTATAATTATATTGAGTAGTAGGGAAATCACTACATGGATTACGTGCATTGATATAGTTTCCATTCCTTATACTAGGCACCATTTCTAAATAACGGCATGCACTAGGTTAGTTTATGAATCACAATGCCTAATTTGTAATGACCCGCCAAATTCTCATTGGCATGAGAGCTCAACGATTAATTACTAGGCCTTAAGCGACATCCCCAAGGCTCCAAAGGCTGGCAATAAATTCTGAAGGGTTTCAAACAAGTGGGGGACGATTTACCCTTTTGGAACATACCACAAGATCAACAACCATAACTGAACTAATCAACTAAATGATGCATGATAAAAACCAAGACAACTCAACCAATTATTTAATCATAACCAACCAATAGTACCACAATGGAAACCAACACTAAATCAGAGTAAACATCAGAAGGACAAACTCTAAGACTACAAGACAACAACCCAACACTATGCTCTACAAGCTCCAAGCTACAACATCACGAACCAACCCAAGCATCACGAAGCAGTATGCAACACTTTACCTTTGCCAACATCTCAATACATGACATCTGCAAAAGCACCAACGTGCCAAAGTAGGGGGTGAGTAATGAAACTCAGTAGGTTTTCCCCGATGACTTCCCAACCCATGCCTCTAGGATAAAATATGTTAGCACATTTATATAAAACAATTCCAAAACAGGTCACAATATAACAAGTTCCATGTCAAAACCATTTTCCAATAAAACCCCTCTTTCTCAAGAAAAGCAACCAAGAAAAGTTTCCAATCAAATTTCGATTTCCATTTTGGAACATTCATTCCATTTCACAAATCCACACAACCAACCATGCATGCAACCCAGAACTCCCTATATTCGCGAGTGGTGAGTTATCCTTCCACTAAGTCGTCACTTAGTGAACTACCTTGACGGGGGTACTTCATGACCTTATCCGTCCCAACCTTTTGATGGGGGTACTTCTCGCCCTTATCCATCCCAACCTTTTGATGGGGGGACTTCTCGCCCTTATCTATCCCAATGCACATGAACACACACCACAACCCAGCAAATCTATGCCCAAAACCACATGTGTTCAAAACCTTTCAATAAACCATCACCCTTTTATTGAAAACCATTTCTTTCAAGCGACAAAACCATAGCCAATTTAAAATCACCATTTTAAATTTACTTCAACAACCACTTTCCAAAAACACATAATTTCCATCATCTGTTACTAAAAAGGGGTTTCAACCATCCTTTCATCACAGACAAACAAACCATTTCAATCAAGGAAAACAATTTGAAATTAATCCTTCAAGTTCTAAGAAATAGGAATCAAGAGTGAATCCACCTACCTTAACAAAATAGGCGAAACCAACCATGAACCGGGTCGAAACACCACAAAACCTCCTTAGATTCCTTCCCCCATCACAAACAAAACCAAAACCTAACTTAGAAGTCACCCACTACCTTAGATCTACCCACCTTGGGCATAGATATAAGGATCCATCAAGAGGGAAGAAGGAGATCTAAGGAAACTAAAGTAAACGAGACTTACCACAATCAACCGGCCTCTAAACGCCAAGGTAACCCTTCAGATCACTTCCAAAACTCCTGGTAAGTGTTCTCCCACATTCACTAGAGAGAAATCCCAAGTTACGGCCATCCAGGAGAAAAAATGAGTGTGTTTAAGGATAAAATGAATTAGATCATTAAAAATAGTATCTAAGTTGACTTTGTGCACAGTTAGTCCGCACGGTTAGTCAAAACGTGCGCTAACCGTGCGGCACTCACTACTTGGAAGGGGCGCTTCACACAGCCTCCTCGCACGGTTTGCCCAAACCGTGTGCACACCGTGCGGTCTCCTCTGTCCAAGGTGACACCACCTGCACGGCTTCCGCATGGTTTGTGCAAACCATGCGCAACCCGTGTGTCCCCACATTTTTCCCTTTAACACCTTCAAAGTCTCCAAACTTTCCCAACCGTCTCCCACATGCTTCATGTACTTAAAGAGAATAAAACAAGGGTTACTTACTAGAAACCGGGGGTACTACATTCTCCCCACCATTGGCCTTTCCGTCCTTAGAAATTTGATAATCGTCGCTTGCATGAAAGAGTTCTAGCCACTGCTCTTTCATTTCTTTCTCGCATTCCCAAGTCTCTTCCTGAATCTGACCATGCTGCCATAAAACCCGCACTAGACCGATGCTTTTCCCGCACAAGACTTTCTCTTTCCTATCCATAATCTTTACTGAGATATGTATCAACAAAGCATCCAGATCTAGGTCAATGTGATCCCATCTGATCACATGGTCAAGATCGGGCTGATACTTCTTCAACTGTGATACATGGAACACATTATGCACTGAACTAATCCATGGTGGTAATTCTAACCGATACGCCACCTCGTAAACCCATTCCAGTATCTCAAAAGGGCCTATATATCATGGAGATAATTTTCCCTGCTTCCCAAAATGACGTTGTCCAAGCCTTGGAGAGATTCTAAAAAAGACATGATCACTCACAGCAAATGAAAACAATCTTCAGCGATGATCCGCATAAGATTTCTGACGACTCTGAGTCGTCTCCATCCTCTTTCTAATCAACTGGATCTTCTCCGTTGTTTCTTGGACAAGGCTCGGCCCAACTAGTGAAGTCTCACCTGTTTCCACCCAACAAAGTGGAGAATGATAAAGACACCCATACAATGCTTCAAATGGAGCCATGTGTATCGAGGCCTGATAGCTTTTATTGTATAAGAACTCCACTAAGGGTATATGATCCTCCCATGAGCCCCCAAAATCCATTACACAAGCCCGCAACATGTCTTCTAATGTTTGTATCATCTGCTCGGATTGCCCATCTGTCTGAGGATGATACGTCATGCTCATCGTCAACCGAGTCCCAAGGGATTACTGTAAGGATCGCTAGAAATGATATGTGAACCTCGAATCTCTATCTGAGACGATAGAAAATAGTACACCATGCCTCTTTATCACTTCTCGGATATAGATTTTTGAAAGATCTTCCACCGAATGAGTTTCACGAATCAGGATGAAATGGGCTGACTTGGTTAGATGATCCACTATCACCCAAATGGCATCGTGTTTCCAGAACATTCTTGGAAGACCTATAACAAAATCCATTGCTATTTGATCCCATTTCCACACCGGGATAGGTAAATACTACAATATACCCGCTAGATGGTGATGTTCTGCTTTAACTTGCTGACAAGTTAAGCACCGTGAGACAAACTCGACCACTTTTCTTTTCATGCCGCTCCACCAAAACTTTGCCTTCAACGCCTTATACGTCTTTTATGTACCTGGGTGTAAAACCCATCTTGAATAGTGGTAAGTATGAAGGAGTTGTTCCAAAGAAGTTAAATGTACAATCATCTGATCTTGAAACTGCAAAACTGAACTCCCATCCAGCTTCCATCCGTCAATGGTCTCACCACCATTGAGTTTTGAACTCATTGCAACACAGTATACATCGGATGCCTGTGCCTCCTTTACTATCTCCATCAAATTAGGAACAAGCGCAACTGGAAAGGAAACTGCAACATCAGCTTGGTCTTCACATTCCATACGCATGTCGGCTAGGACCGACATCAACTGTCACTCATCTGAAGCCTCTTTCACCAACTAAGCATACGAATTTCTGCTTAATGCATCAGCCACCGAATTTCCCTTACCTAGAGTATACATCATGTCAAAGTCGAAAATTTGAAGATACTCCATCCATCTCCTCTGCCTCAGATTCAAATATCGTTGTGAGAAAATTTGTTTCAAGCTTTTGTGATCCGTAAACACAGTAAATTTCTCACTAAAGAGATAATGTCTCCATGTTTTCAAATCATGGACGACTGCAGCCAACTCCAAATCATGTTTTGGGTAATTTTTCTCATGCAACCTTAACTACCTTGAGCCATAAGCAACCACATGGTCTCCTTGCATGAGAACACAACCCAACCCTATTCCCGAAGCATCACAATACACCACGTACCCTCATCTTGATTCTAGCAAAATCAAGATGGGTGCTGATGTAAGGTGAACTTTCAACTCTTGAAAAGATCTCTAAAATTCCTCAGTCCATTGAAATACACTGTTCTTCTTTGTAAATGTTGTCATAAGAAAAGCTAGTCGTGAGAAGTCACTGAAAAAGCATCGGTAATAACCAGCTAGACCAATACAACTGCGTATCTCAAAAACATTCCTCGGTGGTTTCCAAGAAAGAACAACTTCTATCTTTTCTGGATCCACTGAAACACCTTTCTCAGAAACAACATGGCCTAGAAATCGTACCTCTTATATCAAAAAATCACACTTTGATAATTTGGCATACAATTGACGGTCTCTCAAGATTTCCAACACTATAGCCAAGTGTTGCTCATGCCCAGTCCTTGTTCTTGAATACACCAATATGTCCTCCATAAACACCACAACAAAAGAATCCAGATATCACTGAAATATCTGATTCATCAATTCCATAAAGACTGCCGGTGAATTCATAAGACCAAAAGGCATGATAACATATTTTTAGTGGCCATATCTGCTTTCGAAGGCTGTCTTTGGGATATCCTCCTTCCAAACTTGAAACTGGTGATATCCTGACTCCAATTCAATCTTGGAGAACCACTAAGCTCCCCTTAATTGATCAAAAAGGCCATCAATGCGTGGAAGTGGATATTTATTCTTTATCGTAACTTAGTTAAGTTTATGATAATCCACACATAGCCTCAAAGTTCCATCTGCTTTCTTTACAAAAAAAACTGGTGCTGCCCACAGAGACATGCTTGTCCGAATGAAACCCTTGCTTTCCAGCTCCTCTAACTGCACTTTCAATTCCTGTAACTCTGTTGGTGCCATCCTATAAGACGGAATGGAAATAGGACTGGTCCCCAGAAGGAGATCAATCATAAACTCGACTTCCCTTAGAGGTGGTAACCCTGAGAAGTTCTTGGGAAAGACATCTGGAAATTGATCCACTATAGCTGGAAAACTATTTTCCTCAATCTCTTCCATTAATTCCAAAGTCAATGCTTCCAATTGGTGAGAGATCGTTCTCACTATTGGTGATAACAAGCTCTTTGTACCTTTCTTTACTATCCTTTCTCCTCTAAGGAGATGGTCGATGTCGTCCCCAGTCGTGAAAATAAATGTTCTCCTATAACAGTCAATGTGAGACTTAAACCTTGTCAACCAATCCATACCCAGGATTACATCATATACATCCATATCCAACATGGAGAAGTCCCATTTCAGCTCAACTCCATTAACAGTTATAGCACATGCCCGACACACGAAGGTTTGACATTCCCTTTCACCAAGAGGAGTTTTCAGTTTCAAGACAGAAGGTATCATTTCCATTTTTAAACATAGAAAGTCAACAGCAAGAGAAGAAATGAAGGAATGTGATGCACCAGTATCAACCAACACTTGAACAAAGGTAGAATTAAAAATAATCGTACCACTTACTATTGATGGTCCAGCCTGATCATCAACAATAATCTGCTTAGCACCATACAATTTCTTCGTCGCTACACTGTTCTCCTTGTTGCCTTGCTGAGTTTGCCCTGGTTAAAGAGTAATGGTATTTCGATAATCACCATGGCTAGCTCTGTTATTCTGATGAGACTGATTCTGCTGTCCTCATCCTGTCGAAGCATACGATTCTTGCGACGCCTGGGAAGTGTCATGTGCACCCGACCTCATAGTATTTCTACAATAGCGCTGTAGATGCCCTATCTTCTTGAAATTGTGACATTGTATAGGTTTCACCATACACTCCCGCTTTATGTGGTCAGTCGAGCCACATTTAAAACACCCGACTTTCACCATGGGTCGTGGAGGAAGATTCACCGATCCAGCTGTCGGATTCTGATTTGTACTCCCACCTTGGAAGTAGGTGTCCCTCTTCCGCTTGTTCCCAGAATTAGAGTTCCCATCTATTCCCGTGGGTATCATCATACTTCCTCCTCCCATAACTCTTGAGATGTCTCTTTCATCTATTGTTGGTCTGTTTACCATCTCCGTATAATCCGTAATACAGAGCACAACTATCTTTGAGTGAATCTCCTGTCGCAACCCTGATTCAAAGATGTGTGCCTTAAGTGATGCACTTGTAGCAACTTCCAGTGAAAAGCGCACTAAATTCATGAATTTAGCCGCATATTCCATGATAGAGAGATTCTCCTGCTTTAGGATGAAAAATTCTATCATCCTCTGGATCTTGAATGTGTGAGGATAGAATTGTTTATTGAAAAACTCCTCAAATTCCTCCCAGCCCAGGCCTTGATCCACCTTAGCCTGCACCACTAGCTCCCACCATTATCATGCAAGATCCTCCATCATATACGTCTACTTTCAGTTCTACTGGTGTGCCAATGAAATTGAAGATACAATTCATCCTACTCAACCACACCTCCACCCATTCTGGTTCAGAATCACCCCGAAAGATGGGTGGATTGTGCTTCTGGAACTGGACAGAATGGTCTACATGCCTTGACTCGTCCCTCCGATTCCCCATGTCCACAACCTGGAATGCTTGAACTATACTTTGAACTAGCTTCTGGTTCACCTGTGGCTCAGGTGCGACCACATTCTCTGCAACATCTTCCGTTTGGTTTCTACGACGCCTAACGAGTGCCATTTTCTATATAATAACGTACGTCATTAGTATCACTTCCTAGAAATTGAAGGCTTATCACTTCAAATTCAATCACATCATCTATCACAACATTGTTCCCAAAAAAACCTTTTCTCATGTTCAACCATTTTTGAAAACATTCAATATACTTTTTGCAAATCAATCCATTTTCAAAACACACCAAATACCATGTTTTCAAAGTCTTTCAATTGAAAACAATTTCTACATTTTTCAAAAATTGGCACCTTACACAAAGTCTTTACTCATTACTCACAATGAGATATGAAATACTAATGGAAAGTCATTCCTCTACAATTCATGCCATGCAACTATCATTGGCTAAACCCATGATAATGAGATTTCCAACATTCTAGAAGTGTATCCAAAACACTTATGTACCCAACACCCTGGTAGCTTGAAGTTTAGCATAAACGGGTTAGTTACGTCCTTTTATGCTATACATTTCAAGTTCTAACAATCCTACTCCTGTCTAAGATTACAACCCAAGGAATAGATGAAAAGGAATTTCAACTCCATGACCGAGAACATCGATGACCACTTGTTACGCAAGGACCGAACAAGCTGATACCATTTGTAATGACCCGCCAAATTCTCATTGGCTTGAGAGCTCAGCGAGTCATTACTAGGCCTTAAGCGACACCCCCAAGGCGCCAAAGGCTGGTAATAAATGTCGAAGGGTTTAAAACAAGTGGGGGACAATTTACCCTTTTGGAACATACCACAAGACCAACATCCATAACCGAACTAATCAACTAAATGATGCATGATAAAAACCAAGACAACTCATCCAATTATTTAATCATAACCAACCAAGATTACCACAATGGAAACAAACACTAAATCAGAGTAAACAGCAGAAGGAAAAACTCTAAGACTACAAGACAACAACCCAACACCATGCTCCACAAGATCCAAGATCTAACATCACGAACCAGCCCATGCATCACAAAGCAGTATGCAACACTTTACGTTTTCCAACATCTCGGTACATGAAATCTGAAAAAGCACCAACGTTCCAAAGCAGGGGCTGAGTAATGAAACTCAGTAGGTTTTTCCCAATGACTTCCCAACCCATGCCTCTAGGATAAAACATGTTATCACATTTATATAAAACAATTTATATAAAACAATTCCAAAACTATTCACAATATAACAAGTTCCATGTCAAAACAATTTTCCAAAAAAACCCTCTTTCTCAAGAAAAGAAACCAAGCAAAGTTTCCAATAAAATTTCGATTTCCATTTTGGAACATTCATTCCATTTCACAAATCCACACATCCAACCATGCATGCAACCCGAAACTCCCTATACTCGTGAATGGTGAGTTATCCTTCCACTAAGTCATCACTTAGTGAACTACCTTGACAGGGGTAATTCACGACCTTATCTGTCCCAACCTTTTGATGGGGGTACTTCTTGCCCTTATCCATCCCAACCTTTTGATGGGGGACTTCTCACCCTTATCCATCCCAATGCACATGAACACACACCACAACCCATGCAAATCTATGCCGAAAACCACATGTGTTCAAAACCTTTCAATAAAGCATCACCCTTTTATTGAAAACCATTTCTTTCAAGCAGGAAAACCATAACAAATTTAAAATCACCATTTTAAATTTACGTCAACAACCACTTACCAAAAACACACAATTTCCATCACCCGTTACTAAAAAGGGGTTTCAACCATCCTTTCATCACAGAAAAACAATCAATTTCAATCAAGAAAAATAATTTGAAATTAAGCGTTCAAGTTCTAAGAAAGAGGAATCGAGAGTAAATCCACCTACCTCAACAAAATAGGCGAAACCAACCATGAACCGGGTCAAAACACCATGAAAACTCCTTAGATTACTTCCCCTATCACCAATAAAACCAAAACCCTACTTAGAAGTCATCCATTACCTTAGATCTACCCACCTTGGGCATAGATCTAAGGATCCATCAAGAGGTAAGAAGGAGATCTATGGAAACTAAAATAAATGAGACTTACCTCGATCAACCTTCCTCTAAACGCCAAGGCAACCCTCCGGATCAATTCCAAAACGCCTGGTAAGTGTTCTCCCACCTTCACCAGAGAGAAATCCCAAGTTAGGGCCATCTAGGAGAAAAAATGAGTGGGTTTAAGGATAAAATGGATTAGATCCTTAAAAATAGGATCTAAGTTGAATTCGCGCATGGTTAGTCCGCACGGTTAGTCAAACCGTGCTCTAACCGTGCGATAGTCACTACTTGGAAGGGGATCTCCGCACGACCTCCTCGTATGGTTTTCCCAAACCGTGCGCACACCGTGCGGTCTCCTCTGTATAAGGTGACACCACCTACACAGCTTCCGCACGGTTTGGGAAAACCGTGCGTAGCCCGTGCGTCCCCACATTTCCCCCCTTAACACCTTAAAAGTCTCCAAAATTTCCCAAACATCTCACATATGCTTCATGTACTTAAAAATCATAAAACAATGGTTACTTACCAGAAACCGGGGGTACTACATAATTCTAAACTTGTAAAATACCTAACATAAATTGAACAGTTTATCAATATAATCCATAATCATAAAAAAAAATTTCTTTGAAGAAGTATTTACTCGAAAATCATTCATAATGGTTTGTAATGAATATGTGAATTATCCTAAGCATATCCCTTGGGAATGTCGTAACCAAGAGATCCAGAAGGACCATTGTTGTGTACTAGGATACCCAGGGTCAAGCCCGAAACTCCTTGTCAAAGTTCTCACTCATAGATACATTTTTACCAGAGCCACCTCTACCTTCTTATATCCATAAATGGATGTATTTCATGTAAAATTCAAAAAATCTATACATTAACAAAATTATAAGAAGTTATTATATACTAACCCTTAATGCTTATATTAGGGTAACATTCTCTAATCAGTGTTTTTCTAAATCTAGCTTCTAAGGTTTGTACCAGACTTCCTCTGATAACAAATATAATGTCCCGACCCTAGTTACCCAGAGTCAGTGCATTATTACATAAAAATGGCATGATCGCAAGAGATCAAGTCTCGAAAGATAGATTAGTTTAATATCATTGGAAGTACAAGATACATACATAAGATTTACATTACATCATGAAATAACAAGGCAATATTGTGTACCATTTGAACACACTCATATACTTGGAATATCCCTATAGGTTAATCATAATATACTTATTCACATCCTAGGAAAAAGAAATCATAAGAAAGGGGTGAGCTTAGATGCTTAGTAAGGATAACAATATAATAGAAACAATCATAAATAAGCATAAAAATTTAAGGCAATGTATAAGACTAAAACAAAAGTCTTTTAAACTTAAATTTCAGCATAATATGGCAAATATAAATCAAATAATTCCATTTACTTATTCACATGGATATTCTACTAGTCGAATAATCACATTTAATATCAATAGCTAATTTCATAGTAATGGAATGCATAATGTTGGACATCATAACCACATAGTCAAGGCCTCATGCCAAGAATACAAATAAGATTTTGTAAAGTCCTTGTGTTAAGACACTAGTTTGTCTCATGAGACCTACCGATGCATCAAGGAGATATAGCTGGCTCCACCCGTCACTTACAATGTCAAATACACTCCTCATATGAAAAGGTTGAAACATAATATAAACATTTGTATTAAAACTAGCAAATGAAATGCCAATACTTTAACCAAAAGACATGAATGATATAAAAATAGAAAATCCATTATTAAACATATCACAAAACCATCAATACAATATGGAAGATTTTATCATAATAAATCAACTTTAAACAAACATAAAATCCAATGAAGGATATTGACATAGATGAAATCCATCCAAAAACTATTTGAGAGAAATATCTATTTCTATTTTGAAATCATTTAAAAGTAAAGAAAAAATTTATTTTGAAAATATTTTTATAAGCTTATAAGGGAAGCTTAAAAGGTGTTATAATGGTGGAAAATAGTTGAACCCGCCATATAAGTTAAAAACATTCTTTCCTTAATTTTTTGAAGGGGTCATAAAGTACCTTCTTTGGAAAGTGACTGAAAGATTCCTTTCAAACCATTTCATAAAAAGTAAAACAAGGGTATAAATGAATTTAACCCATAGACTATTATATAGAAAATTTTTTTCAATCAAATTTGTATGAAACACAGATGTGGATGATAAAGAGGTCCCAATAGATATTCACGTATAAACAACCTTGAATAATAAAGATATTGTAAAATTAACCATTAATTTGTACTTTTCCTTAGTTGAGGGTAGGTTAACTTCCTATATAATGGCGATATCATTGTTATTAAATTATAAAAGAACTAAATATATAATTATGATATCATATATGATCTTATAATATGTATTTTTAATGATATTTTAGTATTATCATCATTTCAGGTGTTAACATATTCATTTTCCTTTATATTTTTTGATACGTAAGTCATGTTTGTTATGGATAGGATGCATTTAATTAATATCTAGAATGATATTAAGTTATTAAACATAATTTTTTTAATCATAAAATAAAATTTATTCTTGAATGGTTATGATGGGAAAATGAATCTTATCACGTTCGTGGAGATGGTAATCCGTATGTACGCACGAGTGACAATATCATTCTTTTGATGGTAAAATCATATATAATTGGATGATATATCACATATAAAGAATCATTAAAATGTTATATTAATTATTATAATCAATTATACTCATTATTATACCCATCCAAATAAATAACCATTGAATAAAAAACTACACCACGACGTGGAGACGGAAGATGTACGTTCGCACGTATGGTGACTTTTTCATTCATAAGATGGAAAAAATAATGAATATTATTTTACCATATTTATAATAACATCATAGAATGTAGAAGGTACTAGAGTTATTATTTTAGTATGGAAACAACAATGAAAGATGAAAGGGATGAAGAAAAGAACTTTGAAAGAGGTGATGAAATTATTACCTCTTCTTCAGGTGTTTCCTTTTGATTTGATCAAAATGGATCCTTAGGTTGACTTTATGATCAATGTAAGGAATATAGGTTTAGTTGAGGGTATTTGGGAGGATATTTGAGTAGGTTTTGGCTATTCCAAATGTATTTGGAGGTGTTATTTTGAGATAAGGGGATACAACCTTTTATAAGAGACGTGAGGGTCACTTTAGAAAAAACATGAAATATTAATTTATTATACAATCATATTCAGTTTATAATGCCTCAAAAAAGATTTATTTGATGTATAAGGTGGGGAGGGGTCTTAATATTCTCAAACAATAGGTTTTAGACATGTTTATGTTACCATTTTAACCTTATCTTTTAAATTTAACTATTAGATAAATAGTTTAACTTTTATCATGTCTTCTTGTATTATTATAATAAATGGTTAATAAACATATTATAAAAATCTAAGATAACCCATAGTGGTTCATTATTGACATATATAACCTTTTCTAAGTACTTTAAACAATTATTAGATTTTTAGGAATATTATATCATTTAATAATATAGTATTTATTTTAAAATACTCATTTATGTCAATTTTGACACTATTTGGTATTTTGTTATTGGGAAATTCATAAAAATTTTATCAATTCAAAAAAAATCATTTAATAAACCCTAACATGTCTTATTAACCTATAAAATTCTTATATGACCTCAATACTTTCAAATTATATTTATTTTAATATTTATATTATAATTTATTTAATCAATTCATTAATAAAGAAAATACTACATCATTATTGTGTCATAAATAAATATATTTATTTTATGTCTGAAAATTATAAATAAAATATCATGATGTAGGAAATTGTTTTAGATTTCAAATAAATATTTATAATTGACGATATAAATTATGTAACCTCATATAAAAATTGTTTTACTAAAAGATACCTGCTTATGTTATTTTTTGTCTTTATTTTAAATAAATTAATATAAAATATCATTATAACTCCCATGTGGCTCCATGGGGTCCCAAAATAGACGCAATGATTCCTATGGTTGGGAATGTGTCATAAAATTGGGGTAGGACACGTGTTTGGGTAATTTTAATATTAAAATAATATTATTTTTTACTGGATTTACCATTTAACCATGGTAAATAAAATATTTACTGAAGTAACTATTCATAATGTCTAAAAATAAAAGTAATATATTTTCACAATTTTGGACCTCATGATTCCAAATATAGAATCCATTTTTCCAAATTCCAAACATAGAAGTTTGAGAAATTAATTTAAAATTAATTCCCATTGTTAAAATCAAAACGCGGGTTTTTATGAAGTAAAAACTATCAAAATATTGACACATGTTTATATACAATTTAAATGTGAAATTAAATCTAATGACATAAATTATATTAAATGAAAAATATATAATTTAACGATACTTTAAAACAAATCAAATATATAATTTAACATTATAAATTATTTCGATTAAAATAATTGCTTTTAAATAAGATTTAGTGTTTTTCACTATTCATAAAAATATGAATGTTATCATAAAAGTACCAAAAATTCACCTTAAGATAATTTTTATATTCCAAATACAAAAATGAATTCCAAATTGAAAAATAAAATTTTAAAATTATCAAAAATTTGGTATTATTATTCCTTATTACTTTTAAAACAGCTAGTTTGATAGGCTGTGGTGCACTTTTACTTGTTGTTGCATACATTGCATGTTATTGTATTATTCAATGTGAAACGTACCATGAAAGTATGGGGTGTTACAGAAAAGGATAATAAGGTTCCTTGTTTAGAAAATGACCCAAAGATTCCATCCACATTTTCAATAAATGAAAAACTGGAATTATATTATAAATAGTGTAATATTCCACTGAAACAATGTTAAATCATTTCTAAAAGGATAATGGAATTTTAAAACATTTTTTGAAAACTCAGTTTTAGAAGAAAACAAATTTTTTACTGAAGAGAGAAATGAAGTCATAATTTCTAAAAAACATTATCTAATACATTGTAAGTAACAATAGAGAAAAAATAATGATATTACGTTAAAATATTTTTAATAAATAAGAGATAATAAAATTAAATGGGTTCATTATTAAATGGTCAATTAATTATGTTCAAATGATATTCATGAATAAATAATCTCGATTAAAATTTTATTGTAAAATTAACCCTTAAATTCGTTATAACATAGAAGTGAGAATTAATATGTGGATAGATAATTTGTATCAATTTTCTATCAAAATAAAAAATTTGGTAACAAAAAATAATATAATCAAAATTCGTTTCACACATAATATTATAAAGGCTTAATAAACAAAGTAGATTATTAACCCAATAACTGTAAATTAAGTTTAGAAATCAATTACCACTTAGTAACCCTTATGTAAAATCTACATATATGAAATAATTAAAATTGAATCATAAAATTCAATGATTAATTATTTATTCATGATACTACATTAAAAAGTGATAGTATATACACCATATAAAAAATAGGTTTATAACATTATAATATGACTTAATGAAATAAATTGCGATAAAATACCTTACCACACGCTTCCTTTTGGTTTAACGTTCCATAACCTCTGGTATTATTTTATTAAACATTAAATTAAATTATAAAATTAAAATATTAATATTTTTAATATCACATATGATCTTTAATAACTTCTTATTACACAACCATTAATAGTATTTCATTATTTTCATTGTTTCATGGGTTAATTTCCTGGTTTTCTCAAACATGTTTCATCATGAATTATGTGTATCATGTGTGTATTATATATTTATATCATATCCTGAATAATATTAATGAAAAAATATTATATTTTTACACAAATTTTAATTTTAAAAACACTCTTGAATGTTGGTAATGTAAAATAATGTATGTTACAATCATTTAGATGGTAGGTTGGAAATTTACATAAGTAACTATTCCATTTTCCAATGGTCATTATAAAAAGAAAATAAGTAATTAATAATCTTAATATAATTATAAAAATATCATATATACCATATTATATTATTATATATACCATCAATGATGTTTGGTGATGAAAATAGATTCACTTCATTTATGATGTTGGTAGTCCACATGTACACCAACGATATTATCATCTTTACATGAGTGAAATAGAATGAAATAAAATGTTATATAATTTCATAATATAATGATAAATATCTCATTAATATCATAATTATGTAATTTATGTCACATATAAACATTATAATTATCATTATAACCTTCTATGTTAAGGGTTAGTAAATGACGAATTACACCATTTCGTGAGGCGGTAGTCTATCATACACACAAGATATGTTATCATATATCCCATAGAATGGAAGGTAAAAATATATACATGATATTGAGACTATATAGGTAAAAAAGGTTATATTTTTCATATTTATAATTTATATATATCTTCATACCCAACCTTGTGATGTGGGAATGGAAAAAACGAATAACATTAGTTTGTAAGGTGATAGTCCATCGTATACATGTTTGATGATTTCTTAACCCATTTTATATAAGTGAAGAACATTTTAATTCATGAACATAATTTCAAAACATAAAATTATATGTAATATATTTAAGATATAATATTATTATGGTTAAAAAATAATTAAAGGATGTGGAGAAAGAAGTAAAATAAAGACGCTTGTTGAAGAACATTACCTCTTCTTCAAATATCCTCTTTAGAATTTCACTTATTTCTTCATAGGATAAATTTTGGCCAAAAATAAATATTATAGGATGAGTGTAGGTATTTATTTATGTTATTTGGGTAGGTTTTTTGAGTAAAATTTAATTATAGGTGTGGATATTTGAAGGAATTTAGTTCTATTTTATAATTGAGGAGAAGTGGGAATTTTGTAAATACACAAAACTATTCACTATTGGGAGCCGAATATTACCTAAAGTGACTCCATGATTTATAATTAATGGGTTTTAATGATTAATTTTTTAATCCAAACATCCATCACAAAATAAAACCCATGTTTTAAACATTTTTTTCATTAACTTCAATGTTTCCTTTTTTGACTATTTTGGTTTTTCCCTAGGGAAAATAGATTTCTATCCTAGGTAATTTATAAATTAAAAATAAACTAAAGTGATAATTATTAAATAATTTATAACCAATTACTATAAATATTAAATCAAATTTAGAAAATAAAAATCCAACATGAGTTGATAATTTAATTTAACACACACACATATTTATGAAATAACATCGTTTTAACCTTTAGCTATGCTAAAACAATATTTTCTATAATTTATAGATCAGTTTATTCCATATAAAATAATAATTGGACAATTATTGGTACATATATAATATTTATTTTACATTAAATATCACATGGTAGAATATTATATTTTTTGTAATTTTAAATCATTTAATAAAATTTAATTTATATTAAAATAACATTAATTTCAATTTTGAAAACATTCAATTAAATTGAACTATAAATATCATCATAATGAAGGAATTCAAATATATAATTTTATCACATGTGTAACATCATACATTCATCTAAAAATATAATTCACCATAATAATTCAAACACATTACTTTGATTTTATTATCTGTATTATTAGTTATTTTATTTTTTATTAACTAAATAATTACTATATTGGAAGTTATTATGAATTTGAAGTAAATTAACCATTTATAAAAACTAATAATTAATTATTATGATAAAAAACTCAGTTATCTTTCAAAATAATAGGTATAACTAAACCAATGTTTTTCTCCCATCTCAAAACATTGTAGATATTAAAAGTATGAAAATTATCCTTATTTCCCTTTTAGTTTCATTATTTATTATAGGGGTCATAATAAAAGTAAAGTCGAAATTAATTGCTATATTTTTGAGAAATTTATTTAAAAGGTTCAAATAAACTCATTATTTAATATATATATATATATATTAATTTAGATAATTTTTACTCTTATAAACTTAAATTAACCCTATGATAATTTCATTTTTACTTTAATCAATGTAATCAATTTTTACAACATTCACTAAAAATTTTGGTCAAAAATATTTTGAAATTATTAGGAATTAGAAATATACTAATTCCAAAAATGTAATCCATTTTTGTAAATTGAATTCACATAAGTGGAAAAAATTAATTCCACACACATATTGAGAAAGTGGGATTTAAAAGAGAAAATATTTAAAAGATTACAATATTTATATATATAAATTCAATATTAAAATGATTCAAATGACCAAATTTGGATTAATTTATTTAAATATGTACTAGTTTTACTTTAAAAACAATTAAAAATATAATATATCATTATAAATTATTTAAATGAATAGTTGGATTTAAATTAAAATTCAATATTTTTCACGATTCATTGGAAAATGAAACTTATTTGAAAAATCTAAAAAAGTCCCAATATGTAAATATAGATATTATAATTTCAAAAATGGTGTTTAATTTTTCAAATTATATTATCTAAAATTGGTATAAAATAGTTTTAAATTATCATCACAAAGCGTAACTAAGCTGTATTTTAGGAAAAATATAATTTTTTCAGAGGACAATTCTTTTTAATTTAATTGATACATATTTTGTTACTAATCGATAGATAAAAATATTTTTCATAATTTTTCCAGTAATATTCATAATTTAAAATTTAGTAGATATGTTATAACTATTATATTAATTGATAATATTTTAATATTATTTCACATTTCATTTCATGCTGGTGTTACATGTAGAGAAAGCTATACTGATTTTTGTGTGTAATAAAATATATCAAAGAAAATCATTATTGCATGTATTGTAATATATAAAGAAAATAAAATTTATTCTAAAAAATATATATTTTAAATTATTGGGGTGTTATATTCTCATATATTCTAGGTGTGCCGTGTCACATATAATATTGAATAAGATAATATTATTTTAGATTTGTGGTGAAATACACTATACCAACCTTAAACAAAATCATATCCATGAAATTTAAAATTGTTTTTTCAAATATAGGGTTTGATATTTGAAAATTTAATTTTTTGAAAAATATGCATTATAAAAGATCTAATAAAACACCATCTTAATAAGAGAGAAAATTTTATACAAAGTTCATTTGAAATTATACATAACTAGGTTTTGTTGTATGATAAAAGTAGTGTTAAGTGATGATATGGTCATGGAGGAAAAGGGTAAAGAATTATAATGTGCGATTGAGGTCATTGATAATAAAAAATAAGTAATAAATAGAATGTTAAGGGCCCCAAACCAATAAATAGGGGATAATTTATATAAGCATATGATTCATTAAATATTAAGCTGATGGGATAACATTATAGACTCAAGATCCTTCTTACTAAAGATGATGAATTATTTTACTATATAAACATATATTGAAATATACATTCTTAGTAAATTTTATTTTATAATAATGATTTCACCTGTTGGTTGTACTTCGATCAGTGTTCTATTCATCCCTTACTCCATCAAATTAATATCCAAAACAATTTTTTTCTTCCAGATAACTAAAATTCACTTTTAGGTTATCGCAAGAACAATAAACAAAGTATTAATTATAGTCTCTAAATATTTTACAAATCTTAGAAGGTCAGTATAATTTATAAAAAAATAAATTAATCTGTAAACCTCAAATTTATCACTACTAGTTCATCATTTATATTTATTGATCAAATAGATTCTCAATAAAAAAATTCCAAATTAACTAGGACATCACATAGTCTAATGGTAGGTGTGAAACCCAAAATCATCCTTCAATAATAGGTACATGATCCACCGCTTTTCGAGATGTGATGGATTGTCACCAAACATGAAATTTGGCATTTTCAAAAACGGTTTTAATAAAATTTTGATAATATTTCAAAAAATATATAATGTGCATCCATAATATAAAATTAATCATTGAACAACCTTTTTACTATGTTTTTAATATATATATATATATTTAAAAATATTAATAATATCATTTTCCTTTTATTACAATGTAATTACTGATTTTATTAATGCTAATGGTTATCAATACCTTTAAAATTATATCAATAAAATTTAAAGTAATTATTCAAAAAAAAAATTTCCACTAAAACATATACATTCCATAAATTTCTCCAAAATGAAATTAATATGTTTATAATAATAAATTTTTTTATCACTTTTATCATATGATCAATTTTAAAAACATTAATCCCTGATGGTATCCATAACTCTTATGTTAAGGAAGGCATATATGAGTGTATCCAAATAAAAATATGTTTCATGATTCTTATACCAAATTACAATTTGTATAAATACTTGTAAATTTTAATATTTTTTTGAATCCCAATACATAAACATTTCTTTATTTTTATTTATAGACAGTTCATTCCTTGGTCTATAGTTTATCCCTGGTCATTCATTTTCATTATCAATTTAAATACAACATAATTATTTTTAAAGATAATTAAAATTATCGTAAGAATATCCCCCGAGATTGTCAATCATGGTACGCAGTAAGCCCCATTATCCTTTACCAAGTGATAATAGAGTCAATCACAATATTTCTAATTTAGTTTAATTTACCCATGTTATATATATTCAAGAACCACATTAATTTGTATTGTCTATACGAAAAATTTGAATGAAAAAACTTTATAATATCCACCTTACTAAATATTAAGGATTTTTTCTATACTTATCTTCAAATTCAATATTATGGTTATGTTCTATAATATATGATTTTTTAAATCTATATCCTATGGTTGCTACCAAAATTTCTATGATACCATCTATAGTGACCACAACCCCAGCAGCCTCATGCCTATTCCTACTACCATTACATTGTTATGATGTACAAGGAATCACATCCCAAAGGACCTAATTGTTTAGTAGTCTTAGTAAAATATATACATACATGTGTCTTAAATTAATTTTGAAAAAAATTTAATCATACTTTTTTTAGAATAATATTACTCTTTCAAGCATATCCCAACATTCTAGTTATAGTAAACTTCATGTATTCCTTGGGAAAGAAAAAATATATGTCTGAGCTAAAATTCTCATTATGGGTTCTATAAATCCAAATAAATCATGAATAATAACCATAATAATTATTTAAAGGTAAATAGATATAAATTTATTCCATTTAAATAACATGTCAATAATAATAGGTCCGGAATAATCAATATGCAATGATAAATATCTTAAAACACATTCCATTTAATCAATAATTGATAATTAAATGCATCAAGATATAGTATAATAGTGAAAATATATAGGATATTAATTATTTTTATTTAATAAAGGAAATGAATGGTTATTTGATTCCATGTATCTTGGGTACATGATACCTTTACTGTCAATACATTTTACATGATGGATTAAAACATAATAGGTAAAAACCCACTTAACAAATGCTAGAAGACTGATTTGTCTCGTAAGACTACCAATGCATCACGGGGATATCTATTTACATTACCAACCAATGTAATACCTATCCAAGTAATTCCACATATATCAAATAATCGATTTAATTTATAAAAAATTCCCCTTTTCAAATATCTATATCGTATAATGTATAAAGATTTATCAAAATTTATGTGGTAAATCAAATAACATTCCAAATAATAAATCATATGTAGAAATCATATTTGGTTTACTAGAAAAATATCCATGATAAATAATATGGATATTTAAGGGAAATTTAATGTCCATTTATTATAAGAAATTGACCATTTTAAGGGAAAATTATTGACTAAAATTTGGATTATGAATTGAATATTAACACTTTCCTTATTTTAAATGATCATAAACCATCCCATTGAATAATAAGGATGGTATATAAATGTACCCTTTGGAGCGAGAATAAAGGGTTTTTCTCGTTTATTAATATAAATAACATAAAATGATAATTAATTTTTTTTGTAAAATATCCTTTTCTTTAGGAAAAACCCATTGAAAGTACTTTTCTTAGAAAACTACTTTTAAACAAATTTATGTTAAAAAGATTATATTAAACATGAAAATTAATAGTAAATGAAATTATGGTCATTAATACTAGTAATTATTTATATTTTGTAAATGTGAAAAAGAACAATGACATACCATAAGAAAAAGAAACTTGAAAGGAAAGAGAATATGTGATTTCTTTTATGAGAAATTCGGCAGCCTTACGGCGTCACTTAAAAATTCAGAAAACAAATTGATGAGAGTGTAAAGGGTCTCTCAATAATTATAAATGAAATGGAAATTAATGATAACATATAAGAACATACCCTCAACATAAATATATGGAAACTATAAGACACAACATAAAGAAATTCATGACTTAAAAGAGGAGGGTGAAAGGATCCCTTACCTTGAAGAGTAACTTCGAAAGCTTGAAGGTTGGGACCTTGGGAGGCTTGAGGGAACCTTGGGAGGACTCCTTGGGAGGTAAGTAGAACATAACATCATTGAGGATGATTTTGGAATGAAATTAATTAGGGAAATGGCTTGGTATTTATAGTAAAAGTGAGTGAATAAATTATTAATTTCCAAGGGACACCTCATCGGTGGTATTTGCAAAACCATGGGATTTCCCATGGTATTTGCCGATGGTACTGGCCACTTGGGACACCTCATAGCATATCTCACTATTAATAAGTCTACCAGAAATCTTACATCATTATTACATCATTAATGATGTCATTAAACACCCGAAACTCAAAACTTCATTTTTACTATTCACCGATAATTCAAATGTTTTAGAAAAATCTCAAAAATTATCCCTAACCTAATATCGATGCTCTTAATTCAAAAATGAATTCCATTTTATGTAAATAAATTTTTAAATATTTTTAATTTAATTTTTAAATAAAATCAATATTTATTCTGAAAATACAACTTTAAAACTATAACTCATTTTGTAACACCTTAAAAAAGTAATCAAGGTCCCATAAAAATATCGTACGACCAAAATAAAATAAAGTAACAATTTATGATTAAATTTTATGAAAATACATTTCCATTTAAAATTATTAAATTAATTATAAAATTTTAAATAAAATATTTATGGCGTACAAAAATACCAAAACATAAACTATGATCATTTTTTCACTTTTAAGATGTCTAAAATGTTTTTATACATTCATGGGTGAAGTTTCTATTTTTTTGGTCAAATTACTATTCATTACTATTCATATGGGTATGTTAATATTCCTACTTTCCTATTCACTAAAAACCAAGTTGATCTTATTAGACTCTAAATTTCTCACTGATCACAAATGTAGATGACCATTTTTTGAAAATCATTTCCCATTATTAGTTATTTAATGAATACAAAAAATATTTTAAAATACCCTTTTTCCTAAATTCATCAATAATACACATCCTATATTTATCCGGATATTTGAAATTCACAAACTTTTCCATAAGAAGAAATAACAATTTTATTTATATAAAAGGATTACACAAAGTAGCTAAGGTCTCATTACATAGAACCTTATAACACCATCATAGGACCTAAGTGTAAGGTGTGCTATGGTGATAGAATCTTGGGGTGGCTCAGACAACATTGCCCGAGTGGTTATTTTTATTAGCTTGAACTTCTCCCTTAGGCTATTTCATTCAAGCTTTATACGTTGATGTTCGGCTTGGGCTTGGTCCAGAGCAAAGCCCAGTGATGCTACCTCCTTCCCAAGCTTCGACAGATGGGCTTCATATGGATCGAGGCTACTAGATGAGGCCATTCAATCTTCTTTCTTTATTAATTAACCAAGATAACCATATTTATAAAAACACAACATTAAGATTATAGTTTCCAATGGTCATATTGACCAACAATTATATAACAGTCGAAACCCAACAGTCTCATTTTAATTACACCCACTTCATTAATTAAAAGATATAGTTTTGTTGAGTATAAAATAAAATAACACACAAAATTAGGAAACAAATTAAAAAGTTTGGGTCGTTACATTTGGGGACCCTTGAGGTCTACGTTTCCTTAGTTATTACCTTGTAACTTCATTATTAAATGTCATTGCTAGTTTCCTTGTCATAACTAAGATCCTTCAACACTGTTAACATGCTACGTATTTATAAATAGCTAATAATCAATTAATGGACTTGTTACGTTCGGACACCATTTGAGGGCTGAAGTTGGTACTTGGGTATTTAGTTACATTACACTAATTTACATTATATATGCATGATTTCACATTGCTACATTTGCATTACATGGCCGGGATGATATAGACACCATTGTTGGTGGCCCATTGAGATTTATCTCAACACCTCTTCGGGCACTATTTGGTACCTGGAGTAGATTTTAGGAATGAAAGTATTGATAAAGGGAATAATTTTTCTTCTAACACTTGATCGCTTGTTGTCTATGATGGATCTTGATAGAATATGACCAAGCCAGGGCATGGGACTCTTGGGATACACATTTGATTTCTATTATACTTTTGTGGAAAATTTTATACCTGCTGTCTTTTATCCACGTTTTCTTTTTTTCTAATGACATGACATATCATGATCAATTTTTGTATGCTCGTATTTTATTCCTGTTATTTCAATTATTGTTATTATTGTATTTATTTTTCATTGTTCCTTCTATTTACATGTATTGATTTTTCTATTTACCTAAACTAATATTGAATCACTAAACTGCACTTTGGTAATGAGGGAATAGTCTCCTCACAGAAAAACCCCAAGCCCTCATAGCTAGTCGGCAGCCTCTGGCATTTGGGGAGAGGGGTATGAGGCCATGTGTCCCACCGGGCTTGGGGCCCCCAATTGGTGGAAACAGGGTATGGGACATCACAATGTGGTATCAGATGAGGTTATTTCCTTTATTTACTATTTTGAGACAATAGATTTGAGATTAAGAATTCATGGTACATGGACATAAGTCATTCTTGGGAATCACAAACCTATGTTTGGGGTAAAAACCAAGTTACCCAAAATATAATTGTTGTTCTATTTTTCCTATTACATTTGACATTATTTCGTTGTTGGGTGACAAAAATGTTGTTTGGTGTGATTGATTTTTATTATTATTGAGATTATATCTTATCCTTAGCCTGATGAGATGTGGGTAGGGAGAAGTGTTACATACATCATATAGGCACCTATAATTCACAATTCACAGATATTTCCATACCATATAGGTGCATTTCACTACATTAAATTTCTTGATAAGATTTTGATTGTTGAGTGATGTTATGATAGTTTGATTATGCTTATATTATTGTGGGTTTCAATTGAGTGATTGTATGTCTCAATTCATGAGGTGTAGGGCC
This sequence comes from Viscum album, assembly GCA_963277665.1. Taxonomy (NCBI): domain Eukaryota; kingdom Viridiplantae; phylum Streptophyta; class Magnoliopsida; order Santalales; family Viscaceae; genus Viscum; species Viscum album. The sequence goes on along the minus strand of OY728133.1, from coordinate 1,029,671,876 downwards.
CTCAGGGGTTGGGATGAGTAATTTACCAAGCTGAGCCATTATGCTATAAATAAATGGGTGTTATTTCTAGTGATAAGGTGTATGGGAATTGATTCACCAGGAATGGATATCCATTATAATATGAAACATGAATTCAAAAATGAAATGGTTACTTGTCCTTATCCCACCTTGTCATATATATGAAAGGTAAATGAGTGAACCTGATAATTAAATTTAGAATATAATGAAACATACACTTGATAACTTATTGTTACCTAGCCATCTAAGCAATGTAGTTTTGATAGTATTCTTGGGTAGTGATTTTTCTTAGGTTTACCTTCCACTAGTGATGTTATATTGTAGAAAAATGCCTCCATGACATCCTTATATCATATTCCAGGATGGTGGAAATTACCATTCTCCTGACGTGGAGGGACCTGATCCACCACTCTTACCTCCATGAGTTCCAATCGAGACACCACCTATTGTACTTAATATGGGAACTGAGGCCAATGCTTGTGATAGTTTTCTTTGTCTGATGTAGTATATACATGGTTCTCTATGTCTTTCACCAACGATGGATAATCTAGCTCGTGGGTTCTGGCAGTATCAGCCTCCTACTTTCTCAGGTGATGGATGTATGCAGGATGTGGAGTCTTGTATAAAGGCCACCCTTTCTATCTTTGAGCATCTAGAGACGGCTCCAGAGTATAGGGTAAATATTCCTTGACACATGCTTTGGGAATCATCCCAGAATTGGTGGGATGTGATTACCCACAATGTTCATCATTAGGGCATGTTACAGGTTGATTTCTAGACTGCCTTCTATGATTAGTTCATTACTTATACACTGATAGCTAACAGAGCCAAATATTTCATGAATATTGAGAAGGGTTCTATGTTAGTCATGGAATATTCAGTGTGTTTCACATATTTGCAGTGCTTTCCACTACTTTTATCCAGTGATGAGCTTTCATGTGCTATATGTTTTGAGTATGGGATCTAGTAAGCCATTCGTATGAAAATGAAAATCCTTCTCCAGTATAACTTCTCTAAAATTTTAAATCAAGCTCTTACCACTGAGCACAACTGGAGAAACGGTGATGGTAATGAGCATAGAGGACCAGTGCTGCATCAAGACATTTGTTCATCCGGTAGAAGTGATCATTCTATCGAGGTTTCTAGGTAGGGCACTGACATCCATATTTTCCATTTTAATAGCTCCAAAGTGTTTCATTGATGTGGACAATAAGGGAACCTGAAGTTTCATTTTGATAGAGAACCAATGGAGTTCTAGGCTTTCAGACATATGGGGAATCATCAATGGTTCTACAGGACCTTTCACCAGCTTCAAGTGGAAAAGGATCCACACTAGCTCCACCTTCAGGTGTAGTTTATTTTATTCTGCATTATGCGGGGAGTTAGAATAACATCATTATGACGGACCGAGGAGGAGTTTGTGGCCATGGAAGCCAAACCCCTAATCAATAGTAGCACAAACTGAGCAATTATGACTGTGTTGGTCTATATGTTGCAAATGAAATTAGATTAGGTTGGTTTCATGAACTCTAGTCAATTACTGGGGATCAGACAACAAGACCATTTATAGTACAAGGTACTATTCTTGTGAAATCTACCAGAGTATCTTCTTTATATGATATGGGTGAGTTGAAATATTTTTATCTCTATATCTATTGTGGAATTTCTTGGACTGGAGATATAATATTACTATAGTGTAATGACCCTAGTTAAGCCATAGGGTTATGAATAGAGGTAATATGATAGTGTGGGGATTGTCCCCTTGAGGTAGGCAATTCCCCTTTATTATGGAAAATCTTTGGTCTTGAGATGATGAGCTTCTATTTAATTCTCAGGATGGATTGTTTAGTTCACTATCATGATTTTCTAGACTTCTATTTCCATAGGGTTTCATTTAAATCACTATAGGGAATAAATTTTTCACATAAGGTTGAGTGGGATGTCTAAGCTGGTAGATATGTACCAGAGTATCAGGGAATAGGTGAAGTGACCACCCATATTTCAAATTTATTAATAAAGGATTAGGGTTACGAGAAGCTAATTTCAATCTAGTTGTGGATCATTTTAGGTATATATTTATAGATGATTTTTCTATATTACCTCTTGAGGTAGAGATAGAGTTTACAATTGAGATTATTCCAAGAGTATCTCCATTTCCTGTTACTCCGTATAGGACAGAACCTATAGAGCATTAGGAGCTCAAGAGGTAGTTAGAGGATTTAAAGGCCAAAGGTTTTATATTGGCCATTACATCCTCTTGGGGTTCTCCCGTTCATTTCTCCCGGAAGGCATATGTAAACTTACATCTATGCATGGATTATAGAAAACTAAACTATAATTTGATCAAGAACAGGTATCCACTTCCTCAAATAGATCATTTGTTTTACTATCTCTGAGGATATAGGGTATTCTATAAGATGGACCTGAGATTGGGTTATCATCAGGTGTGAGTCTGAACATCAGACATACCTTAGAATATGCTACTTGGATTACACTCTTACACCTCTCAAGGCTATAATTATTACTAAGTTAGAGAAGATTGAGGTCAAAGTTACCTTGTTTATTACCTTGAAACTTCATTATTAAATTTCATTGTAGGATTCCTTGTCATTACATGGAACCATTACTATTGTTAACATGTGACTTTTTTATAAACTAGTAATAATCAATTTATAGGTTGGTTATGTTCAAATGTCAGTCGAGGGATGAAGCAGGTTCTTAAATATTTAGTTACATAGCATTTATTTTCTTTATATATGAATTCTTTGACACTGTTACCTTTACATTGAACGAGCCAGATGATATAGACACTATTGGTGGTAGACCACTGTGATTTATCTCACATCCTCTCTAGATGTCATTTGGTACCCAGAGTAGATTACATGAATGCATGTGTTGATAAAGGGATGTATACGGGTTCAAACACTTGATTGCTTTCTAGTTAGAATGAAGCATGATAGTAGATGACTGAACCAGAGATCAGGATGCTTTGGATAGTATTTTAATTTCTATTATACTTGGGAGGAACATGTTATTCCTACTATTTGTATCAATTTTTTCTAAATTTCTAGTTCCATGACATATTATCATTAGTTTTTGTATGCTTTTATATTATTCCAGTCATTTCAGTTATTATTACTATTGTCATTATTTATCATTGTTCCTTTTGTTTACTTGTATTAATTCTGCTATTTAACTTAATTCATATTTAACCACTTTGCTACAATTTATTAACGAGGGAATATTCTTCGCATGGGAACACCCTAGGCCCTCACTGCTAGTCGGTAGCCTCTGGCATTTGGGATGATGTTCTTGATGTCATGTGGCCCACCAGGCTTGGGGAACCCATTAAGTGGTCTTCGTGTTCAGGAAATCATAGTATAAAATGATATAATTAAGTCTTAGAGTTTCAAAAAAGGTCATCATATATGTTACCATATAGATATTATATTATATGATTAACCCACTTATGTATATATATATATATATTATTTTATTTATAGACGGTTGGATCATTATGTATGATTCCACTATTTTTGATATATTGTCCCATGTCCCTTAGATTTATTTTGGAGGTTATTTGGATGTTAATAGGGTGTATTTTAGACATAGTAACACATGTAGATAAGGAATAAAAATACATTATATAACATATTCTTATCCAATCAGAAGGAGCTTACCATGGTTTTTTTATTTGTGTATCATATCTAGATACATGTATCCCATATTTAGGGAAGATATGATGGAACTTCATTTCAATGTCTGGTTGGGTTATCATAAATATTTCATTAAGGGTTTTTTGAAGACTATTTATAATGTTATAGTTTGATGAATCCTTTTGAACATGATATTTTTGTTTCTGTGATCCTTATTGATCCGATGTTACATATGTTGTTATGACAATGGATTATGATTGATTTTTATTATAAAATCATATTATTGATATAGTTGAATGTATTATTGTATTCCAAATTTATTATTGGAATGGTGTGGATGGTGAATGTGCCCTGTGGGAAATATGCTTGTTTCATTATGAAATTAGGATGGAATCATGAGCCCTCCCTTACGTAGACCATTTTTTATTCAAGATATATATATGTATTCTATGAGTTGTTTTGAGAATTTAAAATTTTTGGGAGACCCATGTCAGTGGAAACTTCTTTTTGAGTTATATCCATACATTTTGGGTTCTATAGTTTACCTTAACCAAACAATCCCGAGATATTTAGTGAGGTTAATTTTAGACTTTTCTTAGATTTTAGGGTATGTATTTAGCCACTGGTTCTTCAAGACTTTATTTTTTTGATAAATTGGGGATTAATTGAAATAATAGGTTCATTTATAAATTTATCATATTTTTAGGCAATTAATGGAGTAGGATTTGAAATACTAGAGATAATTATTACACCCACTAAGTCAATATCAATTATAAAAATTTCCATTCACACAACTTTATATAATTCTATTTTCTCTATGGGCTCAAGTAAATTTTCTACATTACATGTATTTTTTAGTTCTACAAACTATATGGTCTCACCATGAACAGGGGAGTTAATTCCATGATCATACCAAAACAATGATATATTTTTTCTAGGAGAGTGCAAGTTATCATGACTAACACATCCCACACCATGATCCCTACCAAGTAGTAGAGTCATGATATTTGGATTTTCATCATGCCACATCCATGTGATTATGATATGACACATCTGAACTAGTGGGTGTATTTTTGAAGAAGAAAATTGATCCATGATTAGAGGAGGCCACATCATTAACATCTATTCCATGAATATGAAATTATGAAATCCCATATTTTCCAAAATTTATTTTGACCCCTTCTTCATACAACTCAGTCCCATTCTCAGAAGATTGGCTTTCCATCCATGGATCTAAATTCTATGTTTTTGCATCATTGATTTTAAATTTTTATAATGATTTCTCTAAATTTAAAATATCAATTTCTTGGGTATTTCTCCTCCTCTGAAACTCTAAAATCCTCTCAAATCTCATTCTTTCCCAATAATACACATGTATACATAATGGTTATTATTTATATAATTTCATATTGGTTTACAAACATAGGATTTTTAATAAAACTTTGGGTTTATATCATCCCATTACTTTGGAAAATGATTCAAAATTATCAATGAAATCAATTTTTTTTAAATATTAGTCTTTATTTTTTTGTTTATAAAACTATATATTCATTAAATAATAAAAATGATGTTTTTTAATTTAAAAATCCTATACTATGTGAATATGATTTTAATTCATTGATAAAATATTATATTATAGAAAAAAATCATTGAATCAATTCTCATTTAAACATATATTATGTAGAATTATGTTTTAGCTTAAAAATTTCACTCTAATGTGATAAAATGCATTGGGTAGATTATAATTAAAATATTCAAAATTTCCATTATGGATTTATTTTCATGAATTTATTGTTTTATTATTTGATTGGATAAATTTTTCCTTGTTAAATAATGGAGTTTTGAAAGTCAATGTATTTTAAAAATAAAATTGGTAATAAATTATAAAATGGTATATAATTAATTTTAAAGGCTAATTTAGATTATCCTTTGCGTAATTTACTCTTCAAAAAAATATATAGATGTCCTTATCATGTGTTTTTGAAATTGTTGAAATCAAAGATAGTCATTTTTAATATTTTATAGTGTATTACAACCATTGGAGCCATTTTTTTGTTAATATTTTTGTTCAGGGGATATTTCCAATCATGTTTTTTAAAGGTGACGTGTGAGTTTATGAATTGATTATTATAAATATACCATGGTTAGTTTATATTTTATTTTATTTCTCCCCTTAATTTGTTATTATGGGATTAAATTTCTATTAATGTGTTAGTTCATTATATGTTACGAAACTATTTCAAATTACATAATAACAATTATTTTTATTGTATAATTTTTTACTAGTTAGGGATTTCATTCACATACAAGAGTCTATGAATAAGAAAACAGAGTGTGAATTTAGTTTTTGGTCATATGATATCCATGAGATGATTTATCCTTTATATTTCTCCACTAATGTTTCCTTAATTACCAAGGTATTTCAAATGATGATATTTATTCATTAATTTTATTTAATTATCATGTTCAGGAGTTCCTCGTAAATTTTTTATTTCAATTATTAAGTATTATTGTTTTCCATGTTCTTATTTATATCTTAGACACAATTGTGTAATTATCATTATAATGAAACATAATTTGAATTATCAAAATTATTTTATTTTTAAAATAATGATATTATTATTCATAATTTTTTACATATTTTTAAATTGTAGTTTTGGAAGTTTCTCCCTAAAAAAATTTATTCGAAAAGGGCTCATTCACATATGAACATTGATTTTTTTAATTGTATAAATGGAATATTTTTTTTTCAATTTATATTTTTATTTTATGTTAATTTTATTTAATAATGAATGTTTATGATTCCATTAATTCATAATTTAACATTACCATACATTTTTTAAATGTTTAATAACCTGAATATTTATAACTAAAATTACCTTTTGAATTCATAAATTCTAAATTATGGAAAACATGTTCAGTAAATATCACTATTTTTATTATGGGACATTATAAAATTTATTAATAATAATTATTTCATTATTAGATGACCAAAAGGCACATAAAATTTGATAATATATATGTTATACAGTGGCCATTAACATTAGTATATATGAGTGGTTATGAAAAATTCTATTCAATATAGACCGAATAATACATGAACTCAACAAATAGGATTGTACCATATGAATGACATTTATCAGAGCTCTCATGGATGATGAAATCCCTAAGATTTTACCTTTACCAAGACATACTGAGATTAAAAAACTGAAATTTGATAGAAATTTTTTAAAATATATATTCATGATTATAGAGATCATCACTAAAACTATGTTTTTTGAACCACCCCTAGAGAGAACCATAATCGCACACCTTATCATTGGGTTATATACTCTTTTAATAAACTGTTATGTATTTAAACATTATTAGTATGGGGTTTTATTTGTTATTTTTAATAAAAAAGTTATTATATTTATTCAATTCCATTCTTAAATTATACATTATTATGTAATTATATTGATAAAAATTTGATTTTTTGTGATAAAGTCAAAAATTTATTTTCTTAGAATTTTTTTTAATTAAAAAATTATTTAAATTATATTAATGAATTTAAAAAAAATATTTCCCATAAATATTTTTATTAAATTATATTTATTTAAATATATATAATAATATAATTTAATAGTGTTAGTGTTTTCTATAGGGGTCTGAATGTTATTAGTATCATAAGTGGTAGTACTATCTAGTAAATATGGATTTTTATTTATAATTTGAAATTCTAATATTGATTAAATTATTTTGGTAAAAATAAAATTATATTTAAAATTATTGGATTAAAAATATCAAATAGTTATGTTTCTTAATTTTTGAGAGAGTCATTTTTTTGGTAAAAATTAAATACGGTATAAAATTACTGTATTTATTATGAAATCATAATAACCCAAAAGTTATCTAATAAAAAATATAATAGGAATCAAAGACCAAAAAATATATTTCATATTTAAAATAATATATTTTTGAACTTATTTTATTAAGATTACAAACTAGAAATGACTCTCCCAAAACAAATATTATATTTAAGGGTTTTTGAAAAATTCATTATTGAACATGAGTCACATTCACATCATGAGTCATATTATTATAATGAGATCAGTTCTCGTCATAATAAAATAATGAAAAACACTTCTCCTTGTAAAAATCCCTAGTAAAAAACAATGTGAAGGTTCATGTTTTTGATTTTTTTATCACTTAAAGTCCAGAACCTATGTTTATGAATTAATAAAGAATTAACTAATATTTTTCTATAAATAACCACCCAACCTCACATTATCCTTAATTCAGAACCCTTTGTGAATGAATTTCCCCTCCCAATAATTCCCTAAAGTCCTCTGAATGTGTTCCCAAGATCACAATAAGATCCTACCATGACTTTTGATGAACCCTCTAAAGGTAAGGAATTCTCTTATATTCTTTTTTATTTAAGTTCATTATATATAATATGACTATTTATTTCTAATTTTTTATTTTATAATTGGTTTTTTCAGAACCCATTGTTATCATTATAATGACCAAGTAATAATAGACCACCTTTCCTCCTGTTTATCCCTTCCATAAATCTCCATGTGCATCAATTATACATCAAAATTATTGAATGATATTCTATAACAATAATTTTTGTTATGAATTAACATCCCCATTTATAGTAAAGTGTATTAAAATAGAAATTCATATCATTAATTGACTAGGGAAATCAATTTAAACAAACAAAAATCATTAGTAATGAAATTTAAAGGGAAGAAATATGTTCATATTTTTATTCATCAATGTGACACACATATTCATGTACATAATATGAATGTGATGGGTTATCCAAGAATTATATATCCCTATAATGCATTGGGTAATGATTTTATATCAGAAGATACCATAAATAGAGAATATGGTGTTGGAATAATATCAATATTTTTTATGTCTCAATGATTATCCCTGAATTATTCTTATGATGAAATGTTTTATGTTGTTTCCTTATTTCTATAATGACTATATGTTATCAACATACATAATTATTTGAGGATTATGATTACTAATATCACCTTATTACATTACAATGTTATTCCCCTCAGTCACATGTATTGTTTTAATTCATTTTTTATTATTCCCTTATTTGGCTTTATAGATCATCCCTTTCTTATATACATAGACTAGTTATCTAGTTCCGTTTAATTAGATTAATGGATTTTTAGGTATATTCTTTTGTATTTTTAGAAAATATAGTTATCTCGTAGCCTCATATTTTTTTCATCTATATCTTATTAATCAAATAAATTAGGCCTATTTGTCTTTTTGGGATTGAATTTTTTGTGACTTTATATAATAAATCTATAAATTATATGTAATAAAATATAGGCTTTAATAGTTGACTTCATAGAAACTTCATGATATTATTTTTGATTATGACATGAAAACTAATGTAGAATTTTTATGTACTAGAATAAACGTATAAAACATCCCTATTTAATGATAATGTATAGATATTTTTGTTTTAATGAAATGATATCACTTTATGAAACCACTTTTTTATGTTTCTCTAGAATAGTTTTACATAATAACCAAAAAATGGGAGGATTGTGTATTAACTCTATATTCACATAGTGAACAATAGATATTCTGATTGAAAGAATGGTATTACACACCAATGGGATATTCTCAGTAAAATCATAAGAACATTATGATCTATTTATAATGGAATAAAATTAATATTAAATTCTATCATGGGAAATAGGATATGGATAAATTAGTTTGAAAAATAGAAATTCAGACTTTACATAATGAATTTAATTTATTATAACATCAATGTTCATAGTTTCCCTTTTATGTGTTTAATAGGTTTAAAATTCTCATCACCAATTTCACATTTATTTTATATAATGGATATATATAGGATGAAATAATAATAGTAAAAATATGATAGGAAATGTGATGACCACAAAAATTTGATTCCCAAATCCATGAGAAAATGAATTGAAAACTTCAAGAAAATACATACATTAATAATTGATAGTCTAATGGAAAAATTAAATTGGGAGGAAGTATAAGACCCCATCCCATCTAATCAAGATAATGTAATAATTTTGAACTTTATGTGATAATTTCATCCAAAATATGGTGAAACTTCTAATCAATTAATCATAGAACGGTGGACCAACTGCATGTAAAATATCTTCTGCATCATTCAGTGATCTGTGAAAGAGATGGTAAAGATAAGTGTATACCACATTTAGTTATATGATGACGTATATTTTTTAACGATCAAGAAAAAAATTATAATAAAGAAATAGAATCTATAGATTAAAAGGAATACATGAATGATTTTTCACAAATACCATCCTCACACTGTATGAATAAAAATGGAGATGGAGTTTCTTATCATCAATAAAAATGATGGTTAATCTATCAGGTTGATTGAGGATAAAAACATAATGATTCCATGTAAATAAATAAATTTCTCATTGAACCTTGATTTAAATTATACCACTTCTTTAGGGGGAATATTGACAAATCCATGAAATTATTTTCTGATTTGAAGATTTGATAGCAATAAAGAAACTATCGAATGTTCCCTCAAATTCAAAATAGAGATTATTGAATCTAAAGTATACCAAGTGTTTAGAGATGGGAATAAGGTAATGGAGTATAATTCTAGATTAATGTAAGTTAAAGAACACGAGATTATGAAATTTTAATCTCACTTATCAATGGCGTGTTAAAAGACATCCATAAAATTTATTGAAGGGGGAAATGAAATTCATTAGGTGTTGGATGGAAATGAACCCAGCCAGAGAATTTTGATGGGATAAACACACCCATGTGATGGTATAAATTATTTATCTAGTCAAACCTTAGCTTATAGTGAAGTTTTTCAACTGGATGTAATAAGGAAACAATATGAAGTGATGTACTAAAACAAGGATTGTCGAAGGTAACAAACAGAAATAAGAACTAAGTATAAGAGAGTAAGGGGACACTTTTATATAATAGCTTGAAACCCGCATATTCAAATATGGTGTTAAAAAGATATTTTAAATTTTTTTATATAATAAAATTGAAAAATATATATTCCTTTACATAACCAATGATTTTTTCCTATGTAATATTTATTGGATTTGTAAAAAAATTACAATATAAATGAGTGATAAAATTTTCTAAATAAAACAGCTATTTATATTTACTCATTAGCTCCATAAATTAAATGATATACATTGGATCATATAATGATCCTGAGAAATATTTTAAAAATTTATAGTTAGCATAAAATATAACTGTATTGTGTATTTAAACCATTGGAAATTCATTTTATAAATAATGTTTAAATTTCCATTGTAATTTTTTATATCATTTTAAATAAAAATCTTTTTCTATCATATTAATTTTACCCTAGATAATAATTTATCTTTTTAATGAAATATATAGTAAAATAATTTTAAAAACAATTAAATGTATAATATTTTGAGAAAAAAATATAATATTAATGTAAAGTACTTTTAAAATGTGATTTGGGTTTATCCTTTAAAAATAATTTGAATATAATATTTTTTATTAATTAAATTGATACATTTAAACTTTAAAAAAATCAAGGAGTCCACTAATAGTATAACTATTAGGGAAATATCCTTTTAATATCGTGGGATCAACCCATTTCACCTAAACTCATGTGACACCCATGAACCAAATTTTTTTGTAAGAAATTTTTTTATTACGCTATCCTTTCATATTTATATTCCATTAAAATAAATTCAAAAAATATTTAAATTAATTTCAAAGAATACAAAAATTTTATTTTTTCTAAGCAATGGAAAAATATATATATCAAAAAACACTATAACAAATAGAATAGATCCCAATTATTAAAATATATTCATAAATTCAGGAAATAATTCATACATAAATTTCAAATTTATAGAAAAAAATATACTTTTTAAAACATTCATGGAATATCAATGAAAATTACATTATATAGAAATCACTAACATTAGGAATGAAATTAATTTATCTAAGTGAATATTTTTAACATTAAATGATATAATTTTATCATTTAAAAATATAATTTATTTAGAATAAATAACATATTTAGATGATTTTTATTATGTTGGAAAGTGGAAATTATAAAAGATAATATAATTAGATTCATTAATCAAAACTCATTTTTATGATGGATTTTATAAAATATACCTTAAAAAATGGATTTAAAGTTATAGTATAAATTATTATAAATAAAACTCAATTGGAAAAAAGAGGATTATAAAGATAATAAACATTCCTAACATATAAATGGTTTTAAAAGAATATTATATTTTATGAAAAATTGATTATTTACATAAATAATTGAAATAAACCATATAAAATACATAAAATAAAATTTAAATATAGTAGTTCAAAATAAATTCTACAACTATAATAGATTTAAGAATATAAAAGTACTCATATTATAAAATAAATTAATATTTGATTGTGTAAGTAAAGAGTCTTTTAAAAGTATTATTAATTATTATCCCTCACATGATTATAAATTTGAAAACACAATTCCCATAAGTTATTTTTAGGAAAAATTCTCTTTAAAGGAACATAGACTAACTGGTTTTCCACATTTTAATAACTCATTCTTCAAAAGATTAATTTTTGGACTCTCTCACTGTTATTTTATAAAATATTGTTTCTTATATAATTCACATAATGAAGGAAGGCCATTTATGATGATATTAGGTCTTTTTAAGATATATATATAATATAAATGAATATTTTAGTATGTCTGTTGACATTTATATATATCTATATACATATATTTTATTAATATTTTCAATATATAGGAAAAAAGTGTGTATATGTCTAAAGGGATATTTATATAGAATTAATGGAAATTAATATGATGTTAAAGAACAAAATGGCTTATAGAGGAAGCGATAAATTGCATAAAAATATTGTTTGATGATGATGTTTATAGTTATAAATAAAATATTTATATATTTATACACTCATTGTAACTGGATTATCTGTTGATAAAATAATTAAAACTGAATATTCAATCAACATTTAATGATCTTACCCAGATATGGAACTATTTTTTTAAACATTTTATATCACATTTTAAATAGATGTATAATGGATTATTATTGAATCATTATGTAATATTTAAAGATCACGCCATTATTTGTTTGAAATTGCCACTATAAAAATAAAATTATTCTTGGAAACATGACATGCATGTTATGAACATAATTTTAAAGGGGTACCACAGTAACCTAAGGATAAATTTGTGATAAAGATGAAACTGTAAGTGTATCATTAGAAAAATTAGTATATGAAGGATTTCATAATATTAATATTTGAAAATATTACATTTATGGTCAAGATAATCTGATAATGAAGTATAATTCCTTGTTGTAGAGACCTGTATCTTGACGTACATTGACATTACATTACTTTTACGGAATACTTAGTACATAACAAAAACACACACACAAGGATCGTAATAGTTTAGTGTCTTTGGAAACTCGGAACGTAATCTTCTAATCGTGGGGAAAGATCTTCAATATCTCCCATAAAGATCTTCCCTTTTTTTTACCTAAAAACCTTTCTTTATATCCTGGGGAAAAGAAAACATAAAAGGGTGAGCTCAAATGCTCAGTAAGGGTAAAGAAAAGAAATATCAATCACATCATATACATAAGAACATAGCTTTTGGAAATCTTAACCTGCAAAAGAGCTCATAATATCATAACATGGGATAAATCATAGAAGTGAAAATGAGATCCCCATAATCATAACATGAAACTTGAAACTTTGTGGCATGCACACATAATCATAGAAAATCATTTCTTGTTAGTCATGACTCATTGCCAAGACTATCTTAGTGGACAAAGCCCCCTTCTGAATCGAGTAATCCTCGTTTCAGTCCTGTTTCACTGAACCGGTATAACCTACCATTCCAGCCATGTCTATATCATGAGATATAAAATCTTTACCAAATGAATTGGAGGGAGATATAGGTCCCACCCATCTCATAATGATACCATTCTTATGTGTGCCACAAAATCATAAATCATACATCATTTCATAACCCATGAAATAAAATGTGATTCTTAAACATCATGCCATCATAACATAATCCATAAACAATTGATATCATTTCATAATAAGAAAATTGAAACCATTTAAATCATAGATGAATTTTACTTGAAACATACACATATGAAATAATGTCATCTTAGATGAAAAATAGTTTTGACAAAACACTTGAAATGAATTCTTGAGGAAAATATCCTTTCTTTTTTAAAAACATTTTTTTTCACAAAATTCAATGCAACTTTAAAAGTTAAGGGTTTTTGTTGAAAATAATCATGCAATCTTGTAGAGGAATCTTCTTGAAAATGAGTCGTTATGAAACCGTAAAAAATCCGTTCACGCCGTATAAGTTAAAAAAAACATTCTTCGTACTTTTGTCGAAGAAGTCAAAAAGTACCTCGTACGAAAAATGACAAAAAATTTTTTTCATATCTTTTACTAAAAACTCACCAAAGGGTAAAATTGGATTTAAAAAATTGTAGGTGGATGGAAATAACATTACATATTGAGGAAAAATAGATGTGGATGATAAAATACACCCCAGTAAATACCAACGTATAAACAATCTCGGATAAAAATGAGATTGTGATATTTCCCTTACCTTAGGTCCGACTTGCTTTGTAAGTGTCCGAACCTCCTGTATAATGATTTAAATCATGTTATTGACTTATTAAAGAATCATATTCATTGTTATGATATCATATATGGTTCACTTATGACATTATATTACCCGTTCTTTTGTAAATTCCATGTTAAAGAAGCGTTTTGGGTAAAATCGTTTCATTTATCGTAGGTGTTTTGACTTGTTGTTCTTGACATCATTATTACTTATATCATGATTTACTTACTTCCAGAATATAAAATATGATTTATATATCATATATATTCAGTATATATATATATATATAATAGGTAGATAAATAAAATGAAAAACACCGTTCATGGAGACGGTAGTCCGTACGTACGCATGAACGTTGTTTTCCTTTCCTTATTGTCTTGAAATGGAAGTAAGTAGATGACATACATATGTATATATATACATAAATCCAGTAGCTTTATAATGTCATATATTTCATTATTATTTCTTATATATACTTTATAATCATTCTTAAATGGTTAACATGGAGAATGAATCTCATCGCGTCGTGGAGACTGTAGTCCGTACGTACGCACGAGCGATGATATCATTTCTATAAATATTGAATTGAATTGGAGTGGATTATAAAATATATCAGAATCAATATGATGTTTTAATAACTATGTATAGTTATTCTTTACACCATTATACCCATCCATGTAAGGTGGTGGTGGAAAATAGATTACACCACGGCGTGGAGACGGTATTCCGTACGTACGCACGCGCGGTGATTTCTTTTTCCTTAGGATGGATAGATGGTGAAATAGGGTTGTTTAATACTTATAATAACATATCAGTATATGAGTGATACTGATGTTATTACTTCATAATGAAACAACCTAAGAAGAAGAAATGGAAGAAGAAATAAAGATGAAAGAATTGGTAATGGTAATTACCTCTTCTTTGAAGCGCCTTTTGGAGACCTCCTCTTAGGGAACTAAAATTGGTCTTTGAGGCAGAACAAAACCTCTAGGATGTTGCTAGGGAAGTGGAGAAGAGAATTTGGCAGGGGTTGGCCGAGCTTGAGTGCTGAAATTGTTGTGAGGAGGAGGGGGAGGAGGTGTCCTTTTATAAGGGAGGAGAGGGGCACCTTAGGAATATCTCAAAATATTATTTTATATTAAAGTCAAAATCGGTTTATAATGGTTCCAAAGGGTCTTATTTCGAAGCTAAAGTGGGGATGGGTCGAAATACTATCAACCAATAAGATTTAGACAAGTTTAGGGTATTATTTTAACCTTATCAATTAGATTTAACTCTAAGTTAAATAATTTAACTTTTACCGTGTCTTTTTGTTTTCTTACATTATATGGTTAATAAACTTACGATAACATGCCAAACGAACCCCAAATTGTATATTATTAATACATATATCCTTATCTAATTCATTTGGCCGAACCTTAGATTTTTAGGAATAAAATAACAATTAATAATATAATATTTGATTTAAAAACTATTTTGTGTCAATTTTTACACTATTTGATACATGATTTTTCTGAAAGTCATAACAGGATTATTTGTTAAGCCAAGTTGATTAAATCAACACTAATATATCATAGTAACCTAGAAAATTAGTGGAATTCATAAAAAGTCTCAAATTACATTTATTTTGGTGTTTATAACATCAATTATGTCAATATTTCATTAACAAGATAATTACTGCATCATCTTTGTGTCATAAATAAATTAAATTATTTGATTTCTAAAAATTACAAATAAAATACCATCATGTAGTAAATCCTTTTAGATTTCCAATGAATATTTACAATCGAATTTATCTTATGTATAACCCCATATTAAAAATGATTTACTTATTAAACTTTGATTTTAACTATTTTAACCCTTCTTTAAATAAATTAATAATAAATGTCCTAATCTAATCCAAGTGGGCCTAAATGGTCATATTTTATTCCTAATATTGTTTTTGGTCGAATTACACTTATCCAATAGAATTAGGACATGTGTTAGGGTAATAGTAATATCATATTTACCCTTAGTAACCCTATTTACTTTTAACCGTGGTAAAAAAAAGTTAAAAGTTACTATTCACCAAAAATTATTTTCATCTCATTGAACCACATTTTAGTCCTTGATATTAACCGTGTCTGTCGGATTTTCGAAATTCCATTCACAGAAGCGGTAAAATTAAGTTTTATGCAAAATTCAGTTTTTAACCTACCACTTAGTGGTTTCACTATTCATCAAAAATTGATGTTTTTCAGAACAATGCCAAAATTTCATCCTAAGCTATATTTCATATTCCGAATTCAAAAATGAAGTCTATTTTACCAAATTCATAACATAGAAGTTGAATTAATTAATTTTATAATTAAATCCCGCTGTTAAAACAAATTGCGTGTTTTTAAGAAACAATATCTATCAAAAGATTGACACTTGTTTATGTCTAGTTTAAATGTGAAATTACATCCAATGACCAACATTGTATTAAATTGTAAAAATATATTCTAAATATACTTTAAAACCACTCAAATTAATGATTTATCACTATTAATTATTTCGATTAAAAAAGTTGTTTTTTAATTATAATTTAGTAATTTTCACTATTCATCCGAATATGAAAGTTATCCGAAAAGTACCAAAATTTCACCTTAGGCTAAATTCGATACTCCGAATCCAAAAATGAAGTTCATTTTGAAAAATAAGATTTACAGAGTTTTAAAAAGTGGTTATTACTATTCATAACGGCTAGTTTTAATAATATTTTAATAGCATATCGTTGTTTAGTGAAACTCGGTATTGCGTATTACACACGCTATCGAGGAAGGTCGTGATTGCGTGTAATGCAAGGCAAGTCAAGGATGCGTGTTGTGAAAGCTCCTTTTTGTGTAGCGTACAACACAAGACTTTAATAAATTTAAAAAGAATATTTTTTTATAAAATCTTGGGCTGTTACAATTGTTCTTGGTCGTATTTATTTCATCATTATGGAAAAAACATATCTTTGGGAGGAATAACAAAAAGAACACAGATCCCCTCATAAAACATCGACTCATCTGGGTGATCAATTATGTAATAACCACTACCATTGACACAAAATATGTGATTAATGGAGTCATGTAATGGCTTAACCTTTATATAAACCCATTTAATGTCTAATGTTGCCATTTCTATCATTTTTTATGTTGTAACAAATATTTATTTATAAAAAATTTAATTAAAATATATTTTACATTTTTGATAAAAACGGGAGTTTAAGAGAATCGTGAGAAAATATATAAAATAATATTATTTATTTTATCACATAAATATTAAATTAGAGGGTATGAATAAGATTTAAATATTTTTTGAAGATATAAAAAGTCCATACTCAATATAAATACTTAATAATTAATCAATAAAATTTTAGTAAATTTATTATAATATTCATATTTTTTTAAAAAAAAATATAATGTATATTGATTTTTGTGTGAAAATAATAAAATTATTTTTTGGAAATTATAGAAAATATATTTTTGGGAAAATAATTTATTAAAAAAAAATTAAATTTTTAATTATTTTTTGTATTTTTATGAGAATTTTGATTTCTCATTGAATAATGATAAATACCAATTTTTATAAATTCTTCATTTTCATTTCATATAATGTTTAATCATAATTTGAATTTGACCAGAAAGTAAAAAAAGTATTATTTATTTATATATAATATAACTAACATCATTTGAATCATCCTCAAACATGGTTTCTTTTATAATTACATTTTTGTTCTTAAAAACCATTTTTCCAAAAAAAACATTCGTTGCTTTTTATGCATTTATATTAAATGTAATGTCTACCAGTTCAAGAAATTAAATCCTATGAAATGGATAAAATATTATGAATTTTGATTTTCAAATTTTGTAAATATTACCCTTTTATTTTTATTGAAAAATGAATAATAATATTGGAAAAATTTATCTACTCAGTAAAGGGTAAATCAAGAGAATCTATGTTAAAAATATGCGATATGACATCCATTTTTGCCCTAATTATTATTGGATGATATAAATTTTACCTTAATTAACTTATTCTTGATTTTTGTTTTTAATGCACACATGTGTGTCATGACCCGTCCCCTGGGGCCCATATCGTGACTACCCCAAGCCCGCCTTCCATAGGCCAGAGGTTGGCGACTAGCACCAAATGCGTAATTCCCTAAAACTGGGAAGGCATTGCCATTATAAATCGTAAACACACACAACCAAAGTATAGGCGGAAGAAAACACTAAGTAAAAGCTATAAAAAAGTGTACTAAAAGTAATGGGGGGCCAGAATACAAGCCCATCTGTAAAGTAAAAATACAACTGAAAGAAAGTACAACTGAAAAGGGACAAACAACTAAAAGGTGAAAGCAGCTCCTGGATTGTCCTCTGGGGATCCTACCTAAAGGGTAGGTACATATGGCCTCCACATCACTCCATGTCCATCAGACTCCACTGTGTACCGATACGTCATAAGGTCCTCCTCCAGGTACCGTCCAGTCCTGGCGCTCTCGACCTCCGTCAGTGCTATCCGTTATCTGCATCCAACACAACGAGGTGCGGGCATAACCCGTGCAGGGGTGAGTATAACGATAATCAGTAGGGACCTTGAGACCCTCAAGGTCTCAAAAAATCCAACATGGATAATCCACATAGTATGAAATCAACGGATAACCATTAGTTAGGTATATGCCCATACATATACCTAAGTTATCAAGTAACCCATCTCAATCATGAGGAAAACACAAAGGTCATTGAGTCAGCTCAAATTGAGATTTTCATTATCGAAACCATGGATGTTGGAGTATTCCTCCTCTTTCGAGTACAGTGGGCATGTCGTGACACCGAGGTGCTTCTCACTAACCTTGGACTGCTGAGCTACTCCTCTTGTCGAGTACCACGGGTCTGCTGCCAACTACCAGGCGCTCCGTCTGCTGTGGGTCTGCCACCAAATATCAGGAGCTCCCCCTAATAGACCACAGAGGTACTCCTCCTGTCGATTACCATGGGTATGCCGCCAAATACCGGGCGCTCATCCTCCATGGGTCTACCACCAACTACCAGGCGCTCCCCACTAGGCTAGTCGAATCACTCCGAGTCGAATCAGTCAAGCAGTCGTCAGGTCTGTTAGCTACTAGATCTCCGCACTCTGTATGCTCGTCTTCGAGAGGATCTGCTCCACGAGCTACTGGTCGATACTCCAAATGTCACAAAGTCTCAGGTGGAAGTATCTCAAAGGACTGCCATGTCATAGGGGTCTCAACGGAACAGACGACGCGTCAATCGGACGCCCGATCTGTGAGTTATTGGCATTTCCGTCCCAGGGGCCCGGTTGGTTTTTAGGTTCAAACCAACCCGACCATACTCCAACAGTGTCCAAAAATCAATTGGGATATTCCAAAGGAATCATCTCATTCCAAGCTTTTTGTCACCGCAGACAATCCGTCGATCAGACACCCGTAGCCTGAGTTATGGGCGATTAGGTGTAATCGGGTCTGACGGGTTTGGGTCCGGTCTGACCCGGTTGGGCCGACCCGACCCGACCCCGGGTCCGGACTAGGGTCCGACCCGGTCCATGGGTCTGACTCGAACCGAAGGGGCGGCCCAGTCTGTAGGCGGCCTAGCCCGAAAGAAGCCCGACCCGGTTGGCTGGCCGCGTGGCCCGACCCGGCTGGCCGTGTGGCCCGACCCGGCTGTCCGTGTGGCCTGACCCGACTGGCTGTGTGGCCTAGTCCGACTGGTTGTGTGGCTTGGCAGTTGGCCATGTGGTCGCGGATGGTTGGCCGCGTGGCCCGGATAGCCATGCCATGGGGGGGGGGGGGGGTGTTGCGCCCCCCCTTTGTTCGTAACGGTCGATGCATGGCGCCGACCCCTATAACCGTGGGACCCGAAGGGTCCTGCCTGTGTAGCGTGCACCGGCGGCCGGCTCATCAGGACACCCTCCCTTGTCCACCGCGACCATAGGCCACGGGTCTTCTTCAGTGCGATGAAACGGCACCACGCCCCTGCTCTCCCACCGCAGCCCGCCCTGGACATGGTCTTGCACCACCGGCACGACCCGATGGCGCCGCGCCCCTTTGCCGTGGCCTGTCTTGGCCGCGGCCTCCTGCTGCCCACCGCACGGCGCGATGGCGCCGCGCGCCTCCGCCGCTGCCCATCGTGGCTGCGACTCTCCTCCGTATAGCGAGGCGGCGCTGCGCCCTCTTGGCGACCCAACAGCCTTTGCGCCACCGGTTTCTTTCGCGGCCGGCCCGTCGCCGGCTGCCGTTGTTCGCCGTGGTCTGTTCCTTCATTGTCAACAAATAAGATCAACCAAAGGGGGAAGGTCAGCCACATTGGTGGTGTCCGAACCCCCCAATGTTATGTTGATAACATTCAGCATAACTAATACCAAAATATTAACAACGTATAATGGAAACAAAACAATTCAAATTCCCCTACCTTGCTTGACGATTGTTCGTTGACGAAGTCACAGAAAAAGGCGGCGTCGTTTCGTTGACGTCGGGAAAGGAGAAGACGAGGATGGAATCAGCGTTCTTCATGGGTGACACTTCCCTTTCTTTCCCCAATCGAAGAAGGAAGTAGATGGTGTTCATCAATCTTCGGTGGAAGGAGAATTTTTCGCATTCTTCGTTGAGAGGATGAAGTTATATCTCAAGTCCCACCCAAATGAATTTCCAACCAAATGAAATAATAGATTTGTCTATTATTTAATCATTGGATTGAATTCAAAATAATTAAAAAGTTGAATTTATTAAAAGAGGGGGTTCAATTAATTCTAAGTGGGTTAGCACATTTAATTAGTGGGGGAAGTTCAAGGGTCTCCCCCCACTTTATGGAGAGTTACAAGGGGTTAAAGCCCGTGTGGTCCCCATACTAAATATCCTCCCAAGGGAGGTTATGTGTGGGTGGGCCCCCCTACATAACCTCTCATGGAAGGTTATGGTGTGGTGGACCCCACCACTAACCTCCTCTTGGAGCTTATGACCACCATGAAATAAAATAATCTATCGCTTTATTTTTATTTAACTTTATTAATGAAATCCAAAAATCTATCTTCCAATCACGTTAAAACGCAACTGCAGTGAAGGTCTTACTAAGCAATCACCGATGCTATGAGTTCAACAGTGCCATCAAAATTTGATTCTGAGCACTCGTTCAAATGTTATAAAAACCCGCTTGTACGTTTACTGAATGTACCCAAACAAAACTTTAGAAATTTATTCTGGGCACACTGGGCCTCAAAATCAAGCTCCGTCAGTTTTCTCAAACTCGTAAAATTCCCATGCATTTAAAAAAAATCCACAGGAATTCTGGGTCTTTAAATACTCCCCACCTCAGGGCTCTACATCCTTGTAAGCTACAAATAGAACTAAGGGAACAAATGGGGGTACTGAGCACTCATATGAGCCTCCTACTCCCATGTGCTCTCCAGGAGGTTCCCGTACTTCCAGAAAATGCGCACTAGAGGTATCAACCATCCACGTAGGACCCGCTCCTGTCGATCCTCAATCTCCACTGGAACCTCCGTGAAAGTCGCCCCGTCATCTATGTCCAACTCCCCATGGTCGATGATGTGGGATGGGTCGTGCACGTATCTCCTCAGCTGAGATACGTGGAATACGTCGTGCACCCGGTGCAACTGAGGTGGAAGAGCCACTACGAAAAAAACGATTATTGCGACGGGGTATTTGCAACGGGACTTATTCCCATCGTAAAAACTCCGATGAAAAGAGTTTTTGCGATGGGATTATAATCCCGTCGCAACTGGTCAGTTATTTGCGACAGAAATACAGGTCCCGTCGCAATTGCAATGGCGCGGTTTGTGCGCCAAAACACGGGAGACCTATTTGTGACCGGGTAATTACCCCGTCGCAAAAAAATATTCACCCATTGTTATTTGCGACGGGGCCCGTTGCAAATACCGGCCATTGTAAAGCCTATTTGAGACGGTCACCTTCAACCCGTTGCAACTACCCGCGGCGGTAAATAATTTTTTGCGACGGGACTATATACCCATCGTAAAAGAGAATCCAACGGGTGGGAGTTGCGACGGGACCCGCCACAGCTGCCGGCGGCGGTAAATAGGAATTTGCGACGGGGATATCATCCCGTCGCAAATACCGGCGGCGGTAAATAGTAATTTGCGACGGGGATATCCGCCCGTCGCTAATGGTCGGCATTTGCAACGGGCCCGTCGCAATAACCCTTTTACCCGCCGCCCGTAATTAATGCGGGCGAAGGTATTTGCGACGTGCCCCGTCGCAAATACCGGCGGAGGTAAATAGAAATTTGCGACGGGGACGTCCGCTCATCACTAATGGTGGCTATTTGCGACGGTCCCATCGCAAAAGTCCTTTTACTCACCGCCCGTAATTAATGCAGGTGAAGGCATTTGCGACGGTATCCCGTCGCAAATGTTAGGTATTGCGACGAGATACCGTCGCAAATACGACCGTCGCAAATAATCTAACCTATATATATAGCCCATCTGTTTTTTTATAACATTCAGATCTCTATTCTTCTCTCTCTCTAATTTTCAGTTCTGAGTAGAATTTTTTGTTGTTGTAATTTTTTCTTTCGAGAAGAGGAAGGAAGGAGTTAGAAGGCGCAAATTACCTCAAAGGTATTTATATTTTTTTTAATTGTTAAATTGTTAATTTTATTTTTAATTGTTAATTTTATTTTTTATATTAGAATGTTTAGCTATATTGTATAATTAGTTTATGTGGTTGTACCAAATAATCCTTGTCTGGATACGAACAAGTAGAGGCGGCTATGACACATATGTACCTAGGAGTGAAAACTCTGACAAGGTGTTTCGAGCTTGACTCGGGGTACCCTAGTACACGACAACGAGCCTTGATGCACTCTTGGTTCGACACTCCCGAGGGATGTTTTGGTAATAATTAGAAATAAATATATAATTATCAAATAATTAAGATAATCAGATTTAATTAGATTTAATTAAAATAATTATCAAATAATTAAGAAATAATTAGATTTAATTGATTAGAAATAATTAGGAAATAATTAAAATAATTAGGAAATAATTAGATATAATTAGGAAACAATTTGATATAATTAGGAAACAATTAGATATAATTAGGAAACAATTAGATTTAATTAAGAAACACTTAGATTTAATTAGGAAACACTTAGATTTAATTAGGAAACACTTAGATTTAATTAGGAAACACTTATATTTAATTAGGAAACACTTATATTTAATTAGGAAACACTTAGATTTAATTAGGAAACACTTAGATTTAATTAGGAAACACTTAGATTTAATTAGGAAACACTTATATTTCATTAGGAAACACTTAGATTTAATTAGGAAACACTTAGATTTAATTAGGAAACAATTAGATTTAATTAGGAAACACTTATAATAATTAGGAAACACTTATAATAATTAGGAAACACTTATAATAATGAGGAAACAATTATAATAATTAGGAAACACTTATAATAATTATGAAACAATTATAATAATTAGGAAAAAATTATAATAATTAGGAAACAATTATAATAATTAAGAAACAATTATAATAATTAGGAAACAATTATAATAATTAGTAAAAAATTATAATAATTAGGAAACAATTATAATAATTATGAAACAATTATAATAATTAGGAAACAATTACATAATTAGGAAACAATTACATAATTAGGAAACAATTACATAATTAGGAAACAATTACATAATTAGGAAATAATTAAATAATTAGGAAACAATTACATAATTAGGAAATAATTACATAATTAGGAAACAATTACATAATTAGGAAACAATTACATAATAAGGAAACAATTAGGAAAATTAGCAAGCGTGATTGACCGCTCATCTACCTCAATTTTCTTTTCATTTGTGTGTTGAGGATTGACAGGAAACTTCTACCTCCACATGTAATATCTGCTTTTACTGTCAAAATTATCAACCTCCTAGCCAATATAGAGGTGAGGAGGTTTATAATTTTGATAGTAAAAGCACATATTACACGTGGAGGCAGAAGTTTCCTGTCAACCTCAACACACAAATGAAAAGAAAATTGATGTAGATGATCGGTCAATTACGTTTGTTTGTCTATTCATTGATTGATTAACCACCAGACCTATATGCATATCTTCGCATTTCTAATTAGTAACATAAATAGTAACATAAATAGTAACATAAATAGTAACATAAATAGTAACATAATATAAAATATTATATTACTCTAATATTAATAGTTAAATAATACTTATAATATAATTATTTTATTATTATATGTTTAATATTTATAAAAAAATATTAATATTATTAAAATTATAAATTTTTTATAAAATATTACAATTATCAATATTTTCAACAAGTTTTGCTTTATTCTTAACAGTTCAAATCTTAAAGGGTCGCCAATTTTCAGGTCATTCCCAATAAAAAAGTTTGCGTCAACCGTGTCCAATGTAAACTCTATAATTGTTCTTGCTTGGTTGATCACCTCGCAGGTAGCGTTGCAATAGGACAACACAAGTAATGTATTTCTCATTACTTGTGTCGTCCTATTAAAACAATACTCGCGAGATGATCAACAAAGTTAGAACAATTATAGAGTTTACATTGGACACGGTTGACACAAACTTTTTATTGGGAATGACCTGAAAATTGATGACTCTTTAAGATTTTAACATGTTAAGAATAAAGAAAAATCTGTTGTAAATATTGAGATTTTTAATAATTAGTAATAATTACTATTAATTAATCAAAAATAAATTAAATTCAAGTACATGGTTATAAATTGGTAATTACTAATAAATAACTGTAATTATGTATCTTCTTTTTTTAAGATATTTTTTTTCTTATATCAAATTATTTAACAACAGTAATGGTTTTAAATTTTGTAGAAACATATATATGAATATGGAACAAGGAAATCGACATCAATCATTATTAGATGATCATGCTTGGATAAATCTGCGTAAAAATCCAAACCGTTCTAGTTTAAATCTTATATATGTTGATGGTGTTGAAGCTTTCTTATCATTTACATCATCAAACCCAGAATTTGTTTCAGAAGGGACAATTAAGTGTCCTTGTAAAAAAATGTGCTCTGAGAACGTTTGAGACATTTGACATCATTGGGCAACATCTCTTGCATTATGGTTTTCAATCAGACTATATTTTTTGGTATCAACACAGTGAACGCAGTTCCAGAGAATATACTAATAATTTGATTTCGGATCCATCACGGTTTCAGAATTTAGTACATGATGTTGCAGAGTCATCCATTCAACAAACAGAAATTGAGGATGATGTTGATTTACCTCCAGATTTGTCACCATCTGAATTTGCTGAGTTGTTCAGGTCTGTTGAGGGTGCATTATATCATAGTTGCAAGATAAGAAAATTAGAAGCAGTTGCAAAATTTATGGCTATTAAATCAGATAATGGAATGTCAAATAACTGTTTTGATCAGATATTTTCTTTGGTTAAAGCACTGTTACATAAAGGAAATGTGATGCCTGCTAATTATTATGAGAGCAAGAGACTCGTTGGTAATCTGAGCCTTAGTTATCAGAAGATCCATGCATGTTCAAACGATTGCATCTTATATTCTGGTGAAAATGAGTCGTTGGATAGTTGTCCCACATGTGGACAATCAAGGTATAAAGATGCTCAATCAGGGAAGTCTGAATTGATTCCTGTAAAATAGTTGAGATATTTCCAGCTTATACCCAGGTTGCAGCGTTTATTTATGTCTCAGAACACAACGGCAATGATGTCATGGAACAAAACCAATATTTCAAATGGTAAAAGCTTGATTCATACATCTGATGGTGATTCATGGAAACATTTTGATCAAGTGAATTTATCTTTTTCTTTAGAATCCCAGAACGTGCGATTGGGTCTTTCTACTGATGGTTTTTGTCCATTTGGATCTTTTGGTAGTCAGTATTCCTGTTATCCTATCTTTATAACTCCGTACAATTTGCCTCTATGGATGTTGATGAAAGAGACTTATATCTTTTTGACATTATTAATCCCAAGATATCCGAAAAAGAATATTGATGTTTATTTGAAACCATTGATTGATGAGTTAAATTTATTATGGAGTCATGGTGTTGGTACATATGATGCTGCTGCGAAACAGAATTTTGTAATGAAAGCTGCTTTGATGTGGAAAATTAGTGACTTCTCGGCATATGGTATGTTATCTGGCAGGAGTACACATGGTCCAAAATCATGTCCTTACTGTATGGGAGACAACAAAGCATTTATGCTCGTGAATGGAAAAAAACATTCTATTTTGACTGTCATCGCAGATTTTTTCCAATCGATCATCCTTTTCGGACGAATAAATCTCATTTCAGAAAAGGTAGAATTGAAAGAGATGAACCTCCAAAAATGATCTTAGGTACAGAGTTACAATCATTTGTATTTTCATTACCTTCCATCACTTTTGGACCGACAATAACCCAATAGAAAATTCATGGTTTTGGGAAAGAACACAATTGGACAAAATGGAGCATTTTTTGGAATCTTCCATATTGGTCTGATTTGTTAGTCCGACACATGTTGGATGTCATTCATATTGAGAAGAACTATTTTGATAATTTATTTCATACAGTTTTGGATACACTGGGTAAAACCAATGATAATGTAAAGGCACAATTAGATCTTGCCCAAATTTGCAGGCGGCCAGAACTTTAATTGTTTGAAAATGTCAGATCACAGAGATTAATGAAGCCAAAAGTAGCTTATACACTGACCAAAGAGATTCTCTTATTATTTTTTCAGTGGATTCTAGATTTGAGACTTCCAGATGGCTATGCTTCCAACTTGGACAGATGTGTTAAAAATGGTCATATTACCGGATTAAAAAGTCATGACTGTCATGTTATAATGGAAAGACTTATGCCTATTGGATTAGGAGGTTTGTTGAATTCCAATATTTGGGATTTGATAACAGATATATCATATTTTTTCCGAGACATGTGTGCGGCGACAATAGACTACGATACACTAAGAAAACTGGAAGAAGCTGTTGTTGTAATTATATGAAAATTGGAAAAAATATTTCCGCCGACTTTCTTTGACTCAATGGAATATTTTATATTACATTTGCCACATGAAGAAAAATGTAGAGGTCCAGTTCAGTTTCAATGGATGTACCCATTTGAGAGATGCATGGAGAAATTGAAGAAAAAAGTCTGTAACAAAGCATCTGTTGAAGGCTCAATTGCTGAAGCTTATTTGCAAGAAGAAATTGCTTTATTCTGCTCTCATTATTTTGAATTTGAATATCCCTCAAAATTTAACCGCATGGGCTGGAATGAGGGGAATATTGATGATTATATGAAAAATCAATTATCAGTTGTCAATCAGCCTGAACTTGGCTTTGGTGGAGTTCATGATAGATGGATTTCAGATGATGAACACTATAGAGCTCATACATATGTTCTACTCAACTGTGAAGAAATGTCACCAATTGTACAGTGAGTGATCTTATCCCTTATTCTATAGATTCTGTTACAGTAAATTAATCATGTTGTATTTGTAGGTTATATGATGATCATATCAAGAAACAATTTCCACAAATTACAGCAGCTGGCTTAGAAGAACGTCGGAAATTTTTTTTGGCCTAATGGTTTTAAAAACTGGTAACATACATTCTTTTTTGGTTTTACATATAAAATAAATTTATTACTTGTAATAGTGATAAATGTTTTACAAATTTTCAGGTATCTGTACATGCTGATAAGATTGATAGTTGATTGCGTATATTGAGTAGCCCGCCATCCAAAATGGTTAAATATTATAATGCATATGTGGTGAATGGTTATCGATTTCATACACGTGCATATGGGGAATCAAAGAAAACAATGAATAGTGGTGTTTGTTTGAAGGGATCACAACATAGAGATATTGAAGTTGACTTTTACGGCATGCTTGAATAAATTATTGAACTGTGTTATTTGGGAAAGAATTATGTAACAATGTTTAAATGTCGATGGCTAGATACTGAGAGAGGCATGCGTATTCATCCGACTCATGGAATTGATGATATTAAACATAAAAGTCTTCTTACTGTAAATGAACCATTTTTATTGTCTCATCAGGCACATCAAATTTATTATGAAAAATATTGTGCTACTGCAAAAGAGTTGGATGATTGGTGGAGTATAATAAAAATTAAATCTCGAGAAAATCAGTTTACTCAAACTGAATGTGGTTCCACTGAAGTGCAAGGAAATGAAATTTTTCATGACACTTCTCAAAACACATCTTTTCACAAAGATACATGAATATCGAGGATGACACCCCACAGTTAAGGGTCGATGGTGACGATGTTGTCAATGATGTTACAACTGAATTTAAAATGACAAGAGATGATGAAAGTGAAACTAATATGGAAATTGATGATGTTGATGAGGAAGATGTAGACATTGACATTGACAACTATGAAGATGATGATGAAGATGAACATTGACACAGTAAAATGATGGTTAGAATCATAACAAATATATATCTATACATAATAGTTATTTTCAACTGTTTGCTAATAACAGTCATTTCATGTTTCAGATAGACTCAGAAACGCATCGTCAGTTGCTGGAGGCTGATCTACCTATGGATGATGAGGTTTTTGAGTCATCTGACCCCCAGGCTGTTGGCACTACAGGGAGTACTCGGAGGGGGAATGGTCTTGCCAGACTGATGATTACAGATCCTATCCCGGAGTGACGTCCACCTCTTAGATTCGATGTGCACACGCAGTGGTATGGTAACCTGTGTATTTTAGTTATCTTTCATTATAATTTATTAATATTCTAATTGTTTGATTATTTGTTCTTTTTCCACAGTTTTACGCATATAGCTATTGGACAGGGGAGTGCTATCTTGCGCAATTATTTTTCTCATCCCTGGCTCACATGGGATCAGATTCCTGCTGATGTGCATGCCGCCATGTTCGATCATTGGATGGTACGTAATTAAATATTATTTATTTTGAAATTTATTTCATTAATAACTTTATATTAGGGTTTATGGTATCCCATTGATGAGAGCATGAGTGCCACTATCCACGCGGCATGGGTAGTGTCTATGCGTGACCGTTTCTGTCAGTTTTTGCATAATTTGAGAAAGACGGCTATGAAGAAAGCTGGAGTGACATAATTTGATGAGTCCTGTAGAGCCCACCGACCAGAGTACATTTCATCTCATGTTTGGGATGAATTATGTACACACTGGTTGGGTGGTGGGTTCCATAGGAGATTTGCATTGGGTCAACAGAATCGGGGGAGACAAGAGGTGATGCATCGAGCCGGTAGTCGTACATTCAGTGCGCATAGAGAGCATCTGGTAAGTACTTTTTTTAAATATTTTATACAACTTTAAATATAAACAGTTTATTTTATATTCATATAGGAAGCCGAGAAGCCCGGTATTTTGGCGTACGACGTTTATCAGAGGATGTACACTGACCCGGCTACTGGAGAGATTAGAGGTGACTGCCAGCGTCAGATTGTGGTCAGTATTATTTTCTTTTCAGTTTGCAAATTAAATGCATATAATCTTTTTATTATTTTAATTTCTAATTGAAACATAAGGAGTCATATGAGGTCGCGACCTCTCAGACATAGGCTGAGATTCAAGACGAGACGGGTGATTAGACTAGTGCCCACCATTTTGATGAGACGACATGGATGCAGGCGACCCAATATGGCTTCAAAAAGGGCCGAGTAGTTGGTATCGGCTCTCATTTGACTCCTGCAGCTTATTATGGTACTGATGTGATGTCGGCGTCCAGCTCGAGAGGAGCTCGTGGAGAGACATCATCTTATGCCTCACACTATAATGAGCAACTGCGTGCTTAGAGTAAGCTTATAGAGGATTTGCGTCAGGGGCAGGAGAAGATGCGTCATCAGCACGATGAGGAGATGCATCGATGGCAGGAGCAGATGCGTCAGCAGCATGATGAGGAGAGACATCGATATAAGGAGAAACATCAGGAGTATATGGAGTATATGCGTCGTATGACTCATAGTTTATGGATGTAGTTTCCTCCACCACCTCCTCCAGGTCCTCTAGGTCCTCCAGATTATCCACCCCCAGTGATTTTTTAGATATGATAAACATTTGAGTTCATAGTTTATTGTCATATTAACTATTTACAATTCCTCTTTCATATTGGTACGAATATTACGTGATTTAATTTGTTTTTATTTTTTTAATATATTACTACTTATTAGTATTATTTTTAATGTATGCTTATTTTAGTAATATTACTTTTAATATTTTATATTTATTTTTAATATTGAGAAGTTTATAAATTTAAAATTTTATTAATATTAATAATATTAATATTATTTTTTCATAAATATGTATGTTTATTTTAATAATAATAATATTATATTAATTTTTTATATTAATAATATTAGTACTATTATTATTATTTTTTGATATTAATATTTCATAATATATAATATTATATTATTTATATTCATATTATTATTATTTTTTGATATTAATATTTCATAATTATATTATATATATTTTTTATTATTAATATTATAATAATATAATTTATTTATATTATTAATATTAATATTATTATTATATAGATAATTTAATAATAATAATAATATATTAATTTTTTATATTATTAATATTAGTATTATTATATTAGTATTATATTATTTATATTCATATTATTATTATTTTATATTAATATTTCATAATTATATTTTATATATTTTTTTATTTATATTATAATAATATATATTTTTTATATTATTAATATTAATATTATTTTTATATAATATTATACGATTTGTAATAATTATTTTTTTATTTTTTTAAATATTTGCGATGGGAAAATTTACGATGGGATTTCCCGTCGTAAATGTTTTTTTACTGTACCATTTGCGATGGGACGAATACCCGTCGGGAAAAACGTTCTGCGACGGTCCGTCGCAAATACCTTTGTCGCAAGTATTTTTTTAAATTTCGCATTTTCGACGGGTTTCTGACCCATCGCAACTAATATATCTGTGACGACCCGTCGCAAATACCTTTTTTATATATAAACGAAAACTCATTTGTGACGGGGGAAAAATACCGTCGTAAATACTCTTTTTGTGACGGGACCGCTGCAAAAACATCTATTTGCGACGCCATTTTCGGCAACGGGCGATTTGCGACGGGGCTCCGTCGCAAAAGACCTTTTGCGACGGGACCCGTCGCAAATCGCCTATCGCAAATATTCAGTTTTCCTGTAGTGAGATAAGCGGTAATCCACCTCGCCTACTCTACTAAGGACCTGGAAAGGTCCAATGAACCTCAGAGATAGCTTGCCGGCTCGGGAAAATCTCTGTAGACCTCGTCGAGGTGAGACCCGCAGAAAGACGTGGTCGCCATCCTCAAACTCCAGAGGTCTCCGTCTCCTGTCAGCATACGACTTCTGTCTGCTCTGTGTAGTCTTCATCCGCTCCTGGATGATCTGCACCTTCTCGGTGGTAGCCCGTACCATCTCTGGTCCCACTAGTTCTAAATCCCATGGGTATGTCCAACATAGTGGCGATCTGCAAAGTCATCCATACAAGGCCTCAAAAGGTGCCATACCGATGGTGGAGTGATAACTTTTGTTGTAGGAAAACTCCACCAAAGGTAGGTGATACTCCCAGCTACGACCGAAGTCGAGCACACATGCATGGAGCATGTCCTCAAGGGTCTGGATGGTTCTCTTGGTCTGAACATCCATATGAGGATGGAAGGAGGTGCTCAAGCGAAGCTGTGTCCCGAAAGCTTCCTACAACCCCTTCCATAGATGGGAAGTAAATCGTGCGTCACGGTCGAAGACAATAGAAGAAGGTACTCCATGAAAATGCACAATATCCTGCATGTAGAGGTGTCCCGAGCTCTCTACTGAGACCTGCTCTCTAATCGGTAGGAAGTGGGCCGACTTGGTGAGTCGGTAAATGATCAACCATATCAAGTCGTGAATCCTAGATATATGTGGATGACCCATCACGAAGTCCATGGATATCCCATCCCACTTCCACTCTGGGACCTCTAAGGGCCGAACCAAGCCTGCGGGTACCTGGTGATCCGCCTTCACTTGTTGACAAGTGAGGCATCGTGAGACAAACTCCGCTACCACCTTCTTCATACCTGGCCACCAATGCTGTCATCGAAGGTCCCGGTACATCTTCTCCACCCCTGGATGTACTGATAGAGGTTAAGTGTGGAATTCCCTCAACACCTCCTCCTGAAGTGCAACTAGTACCAAGGTACATCCTCTGAAGAGGATGACATGCTCCCCACCTTCAAAAAATCCATCAAGTGCCTCCTCTGTGGATATCTGAGCATGTTATGTCTCGCAGTCAGCGTCCCCACGTTGCGCCACCCTGACTTGCTAAAGAAGTGGAGGAGTGACTGTAAGAGACTAAAGATAGGTTGCTCTATCCCTATCCACAAAGGATATATGTAAGCCATCCATCTGCTCTGTCTCCTCTCCTACCAGCTGAATGCTAGCCCTCCTGCTGAGTGCATCTGCAACAACGTTCCCCTTCCCAGGAGTATAGACTATCTCGAAGTCATACTCCTAGAGGAACTCAATCCATCGTCGTTGTCCCAGGTTCAGGTCCTTCTAGGAGAAGATATACCTGAGACTCTTGTGATCAGAGTACACAGTAAAATGTTCACCCATCAGACAGTGCCACCACATCTTCAAGGAGAAGACCACTGCTGCTAATTCCAAGTCATTGGTAGCGTAGTTATGCTCATGATATCTCAACTACTG
The DNA here is from genome assembly GCA_963277665.1 of Viscum album. NCBI lineage: Eukaryota > Viridiplantae > Streptophyta > Magnoliopsida > Santalales > Viscaceae > Viscum > Viscum album. The sequence continues at coordinate 1,029,638,737 of OY728133.1, read as the reverse complement.
AGAACCAAATGCGATCACTGCTCGCTCCTACATCAGGACACACATGATTCTGGTCCCTGATGCATCGTAGTAGACTACGTACCCTACGCCTTCCTCTGGAAGCCTCAATACGGGGGCACTAGTCAGCCTCTACCTCAACTCCTGAAAGCTATGCTGGAATCTCTCCAACCAGACAATGGATTTACCCTTCTTCGTCAAGGCTGAAAGTGGTGCTGCAACTCTGGAGAAGTTTGGAATGAATCTCTGATAGTATCTAGCCAGGCCCAGGAAACTCCGAACCTCCGTCACACTCCTGGGCGGCTCCCAAGAAAGCACTGCCTCAATCATCCCTGGATCAACTACAACTCCAGCCTCCGAGATGATGTGTCCCAATAAGTGAACCTATCGAATCCAAAACTGGCACTTCGAGAGCTTAACATAAAGTTGGTGCTCTATAAGTGTGTCTAGTACTACCTGCAAATAGTAGGCATGCTCCTCCTCAGTAGTCTAGTAGAACAGTATGTCGTCGATGAAGACTATGACAAAGTGACTGAGGTAAGGCTAGAAGATCCTGTTCATGAGGTTCATGAACACTGCTGGAGCATTGGTTACACCAAAGGGCATAACCAGGAACTCGTAGTGGCCGTACTGAAATCTAAAGGTCATCTTCTGCACATCCTCATCTCGAAATATGAGTTGGTGATAGCCTGATCTGAGTTCTATCTTCTAGAACCACCATGCTCCCTTGAGATGATCAAAGTGGTCATCAATCCTCAGAAGTGGGTACTTGTTCTTCACGGTCACCTGGTTCAGGCGACGATAGTTGACACAGAGCCTAAAGCTCCCATACTCCTTCTTGGTGAATAGAATTGGGGCTGCCCAGGGAGAAACACTGGGCTGGATGAATCCCATCCCCTGTAAGTCCTCCAGTTGTACCCTCAGATCGTGAAGCTCAGTGGGAGCCATCCGATATATTAGAGTAGATATCAGTGCCATACTAGGGTACAGGTCAATGTATAAGTCCACCTCTCTGTGAGGAGGTAGTCCTGGAACATTGTTATGGAAAACATCCAAGTACTGGTCCACCACTATAGGATAAGTTGGACTCTACACATCAACTACTCCGAGGGTATGGCAATCTAACTGGTGAGTGATCAGATGCACCCTCCTCTAAGTAAGTCCATCCTGTGCTGAAAAGGTTCCCTTCTCACTGGTGAAGGTGAACCTGGTCCCATCCGTGTAGACACACCACATTTTGTGCCTAATACAGTCAATCTGAGCATGGACTGTAGATAAATAGTCCATACCCAAGATGACGTCGTAAGGCCTCGATGCCGCTACGAGGATATCCCAGCCGAAGCTATCACATCCTAGAGTAAGCTCACACTGCTAGAACCAGTGTGTAAGCATTGAGTCTAATCCCGTAGGAGTTTCTATCCGTAAGGATCGAGCTAAAGGCTCCGTCAGAATCTCTGAGCTCCGAACGAGGGAAGTGGAAATGAAAGAGTGACCGACACCTGTGTCTATAAGAATTGCAGTTATGGTGGAGTAGACACACATCATACCTCATATAATCTCTGGAGCACTATGGTCGTATGCCTCAATTTCATGAAGCTGAGCTCTCTCCTATCCACCCGCTCCCTGTGGTCGGGGTGGAACTCCTGGTGGTGGTGGTGGCAACACCTCAAAACGCCATCCACCGCTAGCTGCTCGACCAGATCCTCTGCCACATCTGCCTGCGCCCTGCAGACCGCCTCGATTGAATCTCTGCCTCTACCTGGGAGGTACCTCAACTGCCTGCTAATTTTCTGAACGACGGGTCAGACAATCACGTTCCATGTGACCAAGCCCACCTCATGAGTAACACTATCTACTCCTGGCATGTCTGGCTCTGTCTCCACTATGGGTGCCCTGCACAACTGATCCTGAGTCATGCAGTCGATCACCTATGGGTCTGGTCCTCTTGGACCTCTACGTCATCTGTCTACTGCTAGCTGTAGAAGACTCCGCTGCAAGTCGACTAGTGACGGGGCTCGCTACTGGAGACTGCTCAGCAAGGAAACTCTCCACTAGGAGGGCTCGCTCCAACACTCCCGCCGGTGTCAGGATGATGTGGGAGATAACTGAAGCTCTGATCTCTCACCTGAGTCCCTAATCAAAGGTCCAGGCCCTGAAGAAAGGATCTTGTACCATATCAGTGGAGTAGCGCGAGAGGTCTGTGAAACTCACTGAGTACTGAGCTACACTCATGCTGCCCTACTGCATATGAAGTATCTTCTATATTTGCACCGTTCGAAGGGTGGATGGTACAAACTCCACCCGGAACAGGCTCTCGAAGTCTTACCATAGAAGTGTCACCTCATCGTGTACCTGGAGCATCAGACTCAACCATCTTCCTGCTACTGCTTGAAAGAGGTTGGTAGCAAGGATCACCATAAAGTCTGCTGGTGTCCCTACTAGCCTGAAGACTCTCACCACAGCCTCCAGCCAATGCTCAGCTGCCTGTGGGTCTGTCTCTCCCCTGAACTTGGGTGGCCTCTGGCGTTGGAACTCATGCAGCATGCTCAAGCAGCATGCACTCTCTACTGCTGGGGCTGGTGGCATCGGTGGCCCAATGGAAAGTAGTACCTCTGTTTCCTGAACTGGAAGAGGGCCCTGTACTGAGGCCTCGTCGCTCAGCGGGATGTCAGTACGTATAACTCTTGGGGCTCTAACTGGTCGTCCACAGGGAGGCATCCTAAAAGAAACAGATGCAACACGGTCAAATGACTATACCTGGTGAGGTTACCTGGTTTGAGCTGACTTAAAGACAACTTTTGAAAACACACACACAATTAGTGTTTTCGTGTACTACATCGGAAATCAGTAGTTAGGGTCCTGGTGTATGGATACATCAGCCGCTGCACCAACACTGGACTCCCTGAACTGAAAACCACACTCAGTACCCTTAACACTATTTCTTCATAGAAAAGAAATATCAGAGTCCTAAGTTCTGTGGTAGAACCGAATCCTCTGATACAAATTTGTCATGAACCGTCCCCTAGGGCCCATATCGCGACTACCCCAAGCCTGATTTCCATAGGCCAGGGGCTGGTGACTAGCAAAAAAGGTGTAATTCCCTAAAATTAGAAAGACATTGCCTTTATAAATCGTAAACACACACAACCAAAGTACAAGAGGAAGAAAATACTAAGTAAAATCTGTAAAACAATTGTAATAAAAGTAACGGGGGGCCAGAATAAAATCCCAATTGTAAAGTACAAATACAACTGAAAGCAAGTACAACTGAAAAGGGATAAACAACTGAAATGTGAAAGCAGCTCCTGGATCATCCTCTAGGGTTCCTACATGAAGGGTAGGTACAGATGGACTCCACAACACTCCACGTCCGTCATAATCCACCATGTACCGATACGTCGTAAGGTCCTCCTCCAGGTACCGTCCAGTCCTGGCGCTCTCGGCCTCGGTCAGTGCTGTCCATCGTCTGCATCCAACACAATGAGGTAAGGGCATAACCTGTGTATGGATGAGTATAACGATACTCAGTAGGGACCCCGAGACCCTCAAGGTCTCACAAAATCCAACAAGGATAAACCACAACGTATGAAATCAATGGATAACCATTACTTAGGTATATGCCCATACATATACCTAAGTTATCAAGTAACCCATCTCAATCACGAGGAAAACAAAAAGGTCATTGACTCAGCTCAAACCAGGATTTTCATTATCGAAACCACAGCTGCTGGAGAACTCCTCCTCTATCGAGTACAGTGGGCCTATCATGACACCGAGGGGCTTCTCACTAACCTTGTACTGCTGAGGTACTCCTCTTGTTGAGTACCGCAGGTCTACTGCAAACTACTAGGTGCTCCATCCACTGTGGATCTGTAGCCAAATACCGGGCACTCCCCTTAATAGCTTGCAGAGGTACTCCTCCTTTCGAGTACCATGAGTCTTCCACCAAATACCAGGTTCTACTCTACCATGGGTCTACCTCCAACTACCAGGTGCTCTCCACTGGGCTAGTCGAATCACTTCGAGTCGAATCGGTCAAGCAGTCGTCAGGTTTGTCAGCTATTAGGTCTCCACACTCTGTACGCTCGTCTATGGGAGGATTTGCTCCACGAGCTACTTCTCAATAATACAAATGTCATGAAGTCTCACGTGGAAGTATCTCAAAGGACCGTCATGTCATAGGGGTCTCAACGAACTAGACGGCGTGTCAATCGGACGCCCGGTCAGTGAGTTATTAGCATTTCCATCCCAAGGGCCCGATTGGTTTTTAGATTCAATCCAACCCCACCATACTCCAACTGTGTCCAAAAATCAAGTGGGATATTCCAAAGGAATCTTCTCATTCCAATATTTTTGTCTCCATAGATGATTTTTCGATCGGACACCCGTATCCCGAGTTATGGGCGATTAGGTGTAATCGGGTCTGATGGGTTCGGGTCCGGTCTGACCCAGTTGGGCTGACCCGACCCAACACAACTCGGGTCCAAACTGGGGTTTGGCTCGGTCCATGGGTCTGACCTGACCTGAAGGGGTGGCCCGACGTGAAGGTGGCCCGACCCGAAAGCAGCTCGGCCCGGTTGGCAGGCCGCCTGGCCCGGCCCGGCTGGCCGTGTGGCCCGGCCCAGCTATCCGTGTGGCTGGGCCCAGCTGACTGTGGGGCCTGGCCCGGCTGGCCGTGTGGCCTGGCCCGGCTGGCCGTGTGGCCTGGCCCGGCTAGCCGTAGGGCCTGGCCCGGTTGGCCGTGCGGCCTGGCCCGGCTGGCCGTGTGGCCCGACAGCTGGCTTTGTGGCCCGACGGCTGGCCGTGTGGCCTGGCTGGCTGGCCGCATGGCCCGGCTAGCCACACCGTGGGGGGGGGGGGGGTGTCGTGCCCCCCTTTGTTCAGTAACGACCAGCGCATGGTGCCAACCCATGTAACTACGGGACCCGAAGGGTCCCGCCTTTGTAGCGTGCACCGGCGGCCGACTCAGCCAGCCGCCCTCCCCTGTCCACCGCGGCCATAGGCCACGGGTCTTCTCCGGCACGGCGCGATGGCGCCGCGTCCCTCCGCCGTGGCCCACCTTGTCCGCGACCTCCTACTGCTCTCCTTGCGGCGCGACAGCGCCACATGCCTCCACTGCGGCTCATCATGGCCACGACTCTCCTCAATGTAGTGAGGCAGTGTCACGCCCCCTTGGTGACCCAGTGGCCTTTGCGCCACCGGTTTCTTTCACGGCCGGCCCGTCGCTGACTGTCGTTGTTAACCGCTGTCCGTTCCTCCGTTGTCAACAAAAAAGATCAACCAAAGGGGGAAGGTCGGATGTTTTGGTGTGGTTCGAACCCCCCCATGTTATGTTGATAACATTCGGCATAACGAATAGAAAAATATTAATGACGTAGAATGGAAACAAAACAACTCAAATCCCCCTACCTTTCTTGACGATTGTTCGTTGACGAAGTCATGGAAAAAGGCAGCGTCGTTTCGTTGACGTCGGGAAAGAAGAAGCTGAGGATGGTGTCGACGTTCTTCGTGGGTGACACTTCCCTTTCTTACCCCGGTCTAAGAAGGAAGAAGATGGTTTTCATCGATCTTCGGTGGAAGGAGCATTCTTCACGTTCTTCGTTGAGAGGATGAAATTCTCTCTCAAGTCCCACCCAAATGAATTTCCAACCAAATGAAATAATAGCTTTTTCTATTATTTAATCGTTGGCTTGAATTCAAAAGAATTCAAAAGTTGAATTAATTAAATGAGGGGGTTCAATTAATTATAAGTGGGTTGGAACATTTAATTAGTGGGGGGAAGTTCAAGGGTCTCCCCCCACTTTATGGAGAGTTACAAGGGGTTAAAGCCCGTGTGGTCCCCATGCTAAATATCCTTCCAAGGGAGGTTATGTGTGGGTGGGACCCACATCCACAACCTCTCATGGGAGGTTATGGTGTGGTGGCCCCCACCACTAACCTCCTCTTGGAGCTTATAACCACCATGAAATAAAAAAACCATCGCTTTAGTTTTATTTTACTTTAATAATGAAACCCAAAAATCTATCTTCCAATCATGTTAAAATGCAACTGCGATGAAGGTCTTTCTAAGCAATCACCAACGCTGCAAGTTCAACGGTGCCATCAGAATTTTATTCCAAGCACCGGTTCAAAAGTTATAACAACCCACTCGTTTGTTTACTAAACGTACCAGAACAAAACTTTATAAATTGATTCTGGGCACACCAGGCCTCAGAATCAAGCGTTGTTAGTTTTCACGTACTCGTAAAATTCCCATGTATTTTAAAAAAAATTCCCATGGGAATTCCAGGTCTTTAAATGTGCATGGAAATTTCATAAATATTATTTAAACCAATCAAACTATCAAATTTTCACTATATTAGTTTTAAATATCAATTATGTGTTCAAATTAGGATAAATAATTTATGAATGAATATTTTTGTAAATTTTGTGCATAATGAAACTGAATTCATTATGGTAATTTAATTCTAATTTTTTAAGAATTATATATTTAATATAAATACTTAAAAATTGAAAAAACAATATTAATTAAATTACAAAAAAATATAAAAAATGTTTTTAAAACTATTGAAATTATTATAAATGAATTAAATTTCCAAAAAAATAATATAAAATAATAGTTTTCCTGAATTTATTAAAGTATTTGGTTTGAATTTATTCTTTTCTATTTACGTGTTTAATTTTTACGTCTTCAATAGTATCAAAATTTACAAAATAGATATTTTAAGTAAATAATATTATTTGAATTATTTAAAAATATGAATATCAAATAATTGAAAAAATGGTGTAATTTATGGTCTATAATATATTAACCTAATAATTTAATGGCCTTTGGTGGTAATCATGGATGATATTGAATTTATTTTAAATTATTGTTTTTTAAAATTATTTAATTCCCCCTCACCTCAATTTTAAAATGGAACCTCCACCCTAACTTCATTTCACAACATTTTTAATTGTAGCCCAACCAACCCCTAAAATATTATATTCTAAAATTCCTTATAAAAATTCTAGTGGAGATGGTATTCTCTAACGAACAACCCTATATCTCATAAGAGACTATCTAAAAAAGTCATCTCAAAGAAGAGGTAATCTCTTTAACAGATCGATTTCTTTTTTATTAACTTTTATGTACAATAAATCCATGACATTACTAATGATATAATAACATTATAATAATAAAAATTATGAAATTTTACTATGATTATGAAACCAAAATTATCCATCTTCATTTCATAAAATGGGATGTGAAATTATCTCATGCGTGTATGTATGGATTAGAATATCCATGTGGTGGTACATTTTATTTCTATCACCGCCATTCATGGATGGTTAAAATGACGGGTTTAATGATTATAAATTATATTTAAGAAATAAATATTCATATGAAATGATTATATCATAACTTTATTTTTACCTTCCATACCATTGTAAAACACAAACATCGCATGTGCGTAAGTGTGGACTATGACCTCCACCAAGGGATATAAATTGTTCTTCATTTTAATTTTACTTTGATGGTAAGAAGGATGTATATGGTGGATATATATGATATATATGAAATAATTATTATTATTTAATGGTTAATTAATATTTAACTTTCTTTCAATCCATACATAAAAAGTGAATACAATTTTAATTCATACTCATGACCAACCATATGAGAGAATAGTGCAATTAATTTTCTATCTTAATAAATATAAATGAATTAAATATATATACATACTAAATATATAGTATATAATATATTTCTAATTGATTATCATATATATGTATAATAAATGAAACACCCCATGGTTTTAAAAAATAAATTGAAATTCATGAAACATTGTTTTATGTAAATAGCTATAAGTACCCTTTAAAGATAATTTTTCTGCTTCTATGATTTGAATTTTAAAAAACAGTCATATACGATTGTGATCAGTAAGTTATTTGGAGTCTGATAAAACCAACTTGTTTTTTTTGTGAATAGTAACATACCACTATAAATTTTAATATGAATAGTAATATGATGCTTATTAATTTTAATTAATCTTATTATTTTATATTCTTAAGTATGTAAGATAATGAAATGTTGATTAATTTTTCAAGGTGTTAAAAATGAGTTATAGATTTAAATTTGTTATTTTGGAATAAAATATAAATTTTTTTAAAAATTAAATTAATAATATTTAGAAAATAAATTTCATGAAATTGAGTTCATTTTTTAATTATACATGTTGAGAAATTTTTAAGGTAAATTTTTTATATTTTTTTAGATTCTAGAAGTTTTTATAAACAGTAAAAAAAGATAAATTATGATAAATGCTAAATACTTGTTTTACTTTATCATAGGTAATGTAAGGCTGATTTAAGCCCACTTGTTTTATAGTTTCATGAAATTATTAATATTTGGGGTCACATGAATCAAGACTATTCATAGTCTTGAGAAAAATATTATAATAATGATAAAAATAATGTAACATCAATCCTCTCATCCACTATAAATACCCCCTCAATTACCCATATTCATCTCACACCTCTCAAGCCTTGATAATTGTCAAAATTCAACCAAAAATCATACCCAAGGCTCTTCATAACATCCAACACCTACTGTTCTCACCAAAAGTCCAAAACCAAAGGCTTTAAGGAGGATCTCAATGAGAAGAGATCAAGAGTAATAATTCTCTTCATTTTTTATGTGTTTTCTATCGAATTACTTTCTTTTCTTATACTCACATACCCTTAACCTATCTAGGAGATACGAAATTTGTAGAATCATAAATATTCATTATTTTATCATGTTCATATAAAAGATACATCATCTTTCTTCCTCTCTTCTCCCTCTTATTCTAAAAATAAAAACATCGTATGTGATGTGTCGATTAACCAAAATCGTGGATGATGTGTTTCCCATTTCCATTACCTCCTTAAAATATGATAATAAAACCCTTTTAATGTTTTAATTAGAAAATAATGTTTATTTATTATCCTATTTCATTTTCTGGAATGAAATTATATGCATAAAATCAAAATATATAATGAAACAAGTTTATGATTATTGAGGAGCCACAAAAATTGATCTAAACAAACATCATTACCACTTTATCTAATGACACATCTACATATATGACAAAAAAATGATTTGTGGTATCATTTTATATTCTAAAAACATATTAATACCATTTCATTCCACATTTTTAATTTCATTTAAATACGACCTGATAATCAAATACCAACTAGCCATGGAAATCATGTAAAGAATGCACCCAAAACAATGCAAGGACTAAAATACAAACAATTAATGGGTGAAATGATGTAATAAAATGATAATATATTATATTATAAAGATTAATTAGTTTCTTTTAGATATTAATAACACACTTTTAACCATTATTCATGAGGTTTAAACAAGTTTGAAATAAGACAACCCCGAGGTAAGGGAATTCTCAACCCAATTTCCATTCTTTGGGTTAACCTTCTACATCATTATTTATGTGGTATTAAATTTTTTTATGATGAATATTGTTTATTTTATATTTAATTATGTGTATTTATAGTTTATATACATATTATATCTACTCTCTTAAGTATCACTTAAAATATATGATATTTGTAAGGGTATTTTCTTTTAAAATCCTCTTTTAAAATTCTATTTTATGAAATTTAAAAGTAATGTTTTTATTCAATTATTCATAGTGTATGATTATATTCTAGTTATTGGGAATTATTTATGATGAATGGTGGGACCAATATTTCCATCCAATGCATTAGGTATGTGTAAGTTGGAAGTCAGCTGTATGGTTACTCCAAGGGAAATTGTGATGGTTACACAATAAGGTAGCTGTGAGGGTTACATTATAAGGTAAGTAAGGGTTAAAATTTACAAGGTATCTAAGAGGGTTAATAGATTATATAAGTAATTCCCCAAGATACATTTAATTTTCTATTTATGTTCTATATTTTTTTAGAAATCACATGGAAATATCAAGTTTCACAAAGTATGTCTATATGGGTAACATGTGTGTTTTTTTAAATGGTTTCATACGTTACAAGTTTTAATGGACTGATGTTTTCTTTCCTTATTTTTATATCCCTTACATAGATTTTATTTTCTAATCCCTTGTTTTTAAGTGATTTTCATAGGTTATAGTGATGTGTAAGACAAATATGGAATCCATCTTAAATGATATGAAGATTTGTCAAAGAAAACATGTCTTATTTGAAATGTTTTATATTTTAGAATAAATAGATATTGTTTTTATGGTATCTACTTGATATAAATGTGGAATGTTATATATGTATTATATCCCAATTCTATAAAACAATAAACTTCAAAAGACCCTCAATATGAAAAGAAGTGAGTCGTTGATGGAAATTCATGATTATGTAATGTAATAAGGTCGGGTCCTTATAATTGGTATCAGATGCTATATTAGATAACATTAGGGGTTAGGATGATGTTAATAGAATACCATAAATTATTTTTACCTTATGTATATTTTGAAATGATATATTATTTAAGTATTACCATGTTGATTTGACTATGATATTTTTGTTCAGAATTTTATTCCGCAGAAGAAACAGGGATTCTAAAGCGGAGAGGCTCCGAAAGAACGAAATCTGTACGAATATATAGCCCGAAATGGTAAGGATTAGAACTGGAGCAGTTTTTCACAGTAATGGATCAACTGTTTTTGGAAATAAATAGTGGTGGAATCCATGGAATATAACAACCAGAGGTACCACAATGGAACATGATGATAGTGGAACATTTTATGAGACGACACCCTCTTGCGTTTAGTGGATCTTTTGACCCGGTAGCGGTTTCAGGATGGATTAAAACCCTTGAAAAGATATTCGATGTTATGGGATGTTAAGATAATAAAAAGTTATGTATTTTCACTTATTATTTTGATGGTGAAGATGGTCATTGGTGGTCAATGGTGAAAAATATTGGGGATATATATGAGATGGATGCCTTAGTGTGGGATGAGTTTAAAAGTATTTTCCTTGAAAAATATTTTCCTAAGGTGGTGTGACTTAGTACAAGGAAAAAATTCAACGAATTGAAGAAAAATAGGAATATTCAGTGGTTGTATATAAAGAAAACTTCACATGATCGGTGAGGTATGCTCCAAATCTTATTCTGGATCTTGATAGCAAAATCAATCGCTCTTACTCATGATTAAATCCAAGGTATCGATGGGAATTGGCCTCTCGTGAATTCAAAAGTTATGATAAAATTATATGATATGCTAAGAGGGTAGAGATGGAGTTTTTTATGATTATGTGCACTCTAAAAACAATTATAATTAGAGGTCTATATTTAAAGTGATGGGTTAGAATCAACCAAAGAAATCTGATCATATAAAATTCCTATTTCTAATTTGCGAAATGTGTGGAAATAAGTACCTTGGACAGTGCCTTAACAAAATCGTGATGTGTTTTTGATGTGGTATGTTTGGACAGATAGACCGAGATTGTAATGAAAATTATCCTATGAATAATCCTGATAAGAAAACTGTAATGTGTTTTAAATATGGAGAGACGGGTCATTATGAAAATGACTTCCCAAAGAGAGATCTGAAACATGAAAAGAACCCAGACTATAAGTAGAACATTGTAGTAATATTTTTTGTGAGTATATCACAAGATGTCAGGATATCCAATGAATTTTTATTAGGTTCCTTATTTATTTACATATATTTTTCTAATGTATTGTTTGATATAGGTTCTAAAAATTCTATTATTTATGAGGAATTTTCAGGTAAATTGGAAATATCACCCCAAAAATTGAGACCATAAAATATTATTAAAACACCCATGGTAAATATAATAAAAAATATGAATTATAAGAATATTTATATTATGGTATGTGGAATAGATTTACATGTAAACCTTGTTGTTTTTCCCTTAGTAAAGTTTGATGTCATTATAGGAACTGATTGACTATCTGTTTATCATGCAAAGATTGATTGTAGATCTAAAGAATTTGTTTTTCCAAAAGATGTTCAGTCTGTATACAAGAAAAGTACATAAAATTGATAACATATTAGAAATATAAGCAACTATTGAATGATAAAAATGAATGTTATCTTTCTCATATTGTTGAAAGAAAGGTAACTATTCAGATTAATTACACTACCACAAAAACAGTTTTTCGCAGCGCCCCCCTTTATCAACGCTTTTTTTAGCGCTGATAAAGGGTCGGCATCAAAAAAAAAATTAAAAATATATTAATATATAAATATAGTTATATTGTTATATAAATATAATATATAATTTTTAAATATATTTTAGATAAATATAAATGTACATTTACACTTATTATACATAATATTTAAGATATTTAGTGAAAATGAATTCTTAAAAAATTAAAAAAATATTTTTAATTAATATTTTGATAATCATTATTGAGTAATAGTCATTTAATAACAATTTGAGGACTAAAAAAATTAAAAAAAATTAAAAAAAGATCCAAAATATGGTTAAAACGCAACTCAAACTTCAAACGTCCATAACTTTTGATCCGAGTGTCTGTTTGAGCTCTACCACATATCAAATCAAAGCCTGCGACGAGCTCTATGTCGCTGTGACTCGGGGGGGACCCTAGTCAAGCGTTTTTCGAGGCCAAAAGAGGCCCATAAGGCCTCCAAAACTGAGTTTTTTGTCGGGGTACCCAAATTTTTTAACATTTTGGGAATTTTCAAACTCGTTTAAGGGGGTATTATTGGCTTTTCTTGGTGGGGAATAAATTTATTCCAAGGTATTACATTCATATTGATATTATGTTTTTGAAATTTCATCCTTTTTTATAATGAACTGCTATTTATAATCAAATATATAACTATATGTACATATTTTTTTATATATTCGCACCTAAAAATTAAATTTTTTAAATAAATAATTAAACATATTTACATATAAAATATATTAGCTTTATCTAAATAATAACTAATATCCATTTTATTTAAAATACCAATATATGAATATTTATATAACTATATATTAATCTAACTATATATATATATTAATCTAACTATATATATATTAATCTAATAACTATATATATATAAATATAACTATATATATATATATTTGTATTACTATAAATATATATATTAATATCACCATAAATATATATATTAATATCACTATATATATATTAATATAACTATATAAATATATATTCAAATAACTATATATATGTTAATATAACTATATATATGTTAATATAACTATATATATGTTAATATAACTATATATATGTTTATATAACTATATATATGTTAATATAACTATATATATGTTAATATAACTATTTATATGTTAATATAACTATTTATATGTTAATATAACTATATATATGTTAATATAACTATATATTAATATAAATATATATTACTATACGAATAAATATAACTAAATATATATATATAGATATAGATATATATTAATACCACTATATATATATATTAATATTACTATATATATTATAATATAACTATATATATATATATTATAATATAACTATATATATATATTAATATAAATATGTATTACTATACGAATAAATATAACTAAATATATAAATATATATATATAGATATCATGAATTGGAAAGCAAATCAAAATAGAGTAGTGGTAAGGGCTTAGGCGAGCAGGGGGGAGGTCTCGAGTTCAAATCCTGGTGGAGGCAGGGGTGCGCGCGCATGAGGAATATTGGAGCAAGCGCTGTTAAAGGGTGGAGGGGATGCGTGGGGTGTTGTATAGGGGCCGAAAAGCGCTGTAAAAGGGGGGGGTTCAAGCGCTATAAAAGCCCCCCCGATTGGCAGTATTTTTTAAATTTTTTTAAATTTTTTTAATTTTTTTTTACTTTTTTTAACTTTTATCAGTGCTTTTTAAAAAATCGCTGATAAAAGTGTCCTTTATCAGCGCTAAAACGAGAGCACTGATAATGGAAGCGCTGATATAGGACCCCTTTTATCAGCGCTTTTCGGAGCGCTGATAAAGGGGACCCCCCCTTTATCTATGCTGGCTTTATCAGCACTTTTCTAGCGCTGATAATGGCCATTTTTAGCGCTGATAAAGGTCGTGTTTGTAGTAGTGTTATGTGCTAGTGATAAGTGAATAACTTGATGTTTTTCATGATGAGTTACCCAGTGTCATACCTGATTGGAAAGTAAAATTCAAATTCGACTTAGTTACTTATGCTAAGACAATTTAAAACCCCCCATATTGAATAGATCAAATAGATCTTATTGAACTGAAAAATCTGTTGTAGTAGTTTCTTGATAAATGCTTCATTAGTCCTAGCACTTCACTATGGGGTGCCCCTGTTTTGTTCATTAAAAATAAAGAGGGTTCCTTGAGACTTTGAACTGATTATAGAGGCTTGAATAAGATCACTATTATAAACAAGTGTCATTTGCCTCATATCGATGACTTGTTTTATCATCTCCAAGAGCTCATAACTTTTTCCTAGATTGACTTGAGATCTAGAAACCATCAACTAAAGGTAAAGGAGGATGACATCACGAAAATAGGTTTCCATACTAGATATGGGAATTATGAATTTTTTTATGTCCTTTGGGTTAGATAATTCACCTACTGTATTCAAAGATATTACGAATATAATATTTCATGATTTCTTGGATAATATTGTAGTTGTGTTTATTTATTACATTCTAGTATTTACTAATAGTAAATAGGAGTATCAAAAACATCTAAGAGTTGTTTTTAAAACCTTAATGGAAAATAAATTATATGTAAAATTCACCAAAAGTTAATTTTGCTTGAAACAAATTTCTTTTCTCAGGAACATTGTAAATAAGGACGGAATAACAGTTTATCTTTCCAAAACAAATGTGGTTGATGAATGGAAAAGACCTACAAATGTTACTGAGATTCACAGTTTTATTGTATTATAAAGTTATTAATGATGGTTTGTTAAAAACATTTCATGGGTATCTAGCCCTCTAACTAAGTTAACATGAAAATGGGTTAAATTTATTTAGATAGAATAATGTGATGATTTTTTAGGAACTGAAGAAGAGATTGGTGAATGCTCTTATTTTGGTATTTCCTTCCTAAAATGGAATGTTTTTTATCTATAATGATGATTCATTTAAGGGAATTGGTTGTGTTATGATGAATAATGATCTGGTAATTTCTTATGCTTAAATACAACTAAAACCTCATGAGTTAAATTATCCCACACATGATTTGGAATTGAAAGATGTAGATATTGCTTTAAACATTTACAGGCATCATTTTTACAAATCCAAATTTCAAATATATACTGAAAAATAAAATTTTAAGTATATATTCACTATGATGGTATTAATCATGAGGAAGATAAGATGTATTGAATTGATAATGTATTATTATTTCATGATCAATTATCATCAGGGAAAAGAAAACAAAGTGGAGTATGCCTTGAGTCTACAACATCATGCATCATTAACTATGTTACATTTGGAACATAATCACTTGATTAATGATTTGATTAATTTTGTCTTAGAAGTTATTGGTGTAGGAAATACCTCTATTTGGTTTCAGGTTTCAGAACATTCATCGTTATTATATAGGATTAAGAAAGAGCATAAGGAAGACCGTGAGCTATAGAAAATGATAAAATTGGTTAATATAGGTAAGTTTCCATAATTTATCATTGATAATGATTGTTTTTTAAGAGTTGGTAAAATGTTGTGTGTGCCTTGTGATTTGAAATTAAAGAAAAAATTGTTGTGTGAAATTCATAGTTCTCCATTTTCCGTTCATCCGGGCAGTACTAAGATGTACATAGTCCTTCAAGAGTATTACTGGTGGGATGGAATGAAAAGGGATATTTGAGAATTTACTATGAAAATTTTAACATTTCATCAGGTTAATGAAGAGCAGTAATTACCTAAGGGGATGCTTCATCCATTTCTAGTGATAGACTAGAAATGGGAGAATATATCCATTGACTTCATTGTGGGACTACCAAAGACTTATCAAGGTAACAAGGAAATATGTGTTATTATTGAACGAGTGACTAAATTTGAAAATTTTCTCCCAATTCGAGATACATTGTATTTGGATCAGCTTTCAAGATTGTACTTAAAAGATATTTTTAGGTTACATGGAGTTCCTATTTCAATTTTATCTGACTGGGGTCCTAGTTTCACTTATAACTTTTGGAAGGGCCTTCAGAAGTCATGAAGAACATAATTAAATTTCAATATATCTTTTCATCCTCAATCAGATTAGCTGTCAGAATGAATGATTCAAACATTGGAGGATATTCTTTGAGATTGTTCAGTGGACTACCAGGGAAGTTGGGATCATCATATTTATTTATTTGAGTTTTCTTATAATAATAGTTTTTATTCCAATATACAGGTGGTACCTTTAAAGGAATTGTATGGGAAGCAGAGTAAAACTCAATATTTTTGGGATGAAGTAAGGAAAAGGAAGTTGATGGACAATAATTAGTAGTGGATGTGTCTAAGAATGTGAAGATGATCCAACAACACATGAAGATAGCTCAGAGGAGGTAGAAAAGTTGTGGAGGAAAGAAATTTCTTTTGAGGTAAGTTATTATGTTTTTCTTAGAATCTCACCATGGAAAAGTGTTATTCTTTTTGGTAAGAATAGAAAGCTATGTCAATGGTTCATTAGACCTTATGAAATTCTAGATATTTTTGGACTATTAACCTATCGATTAGCTTTTCCTCCAAGTTTATCTCAGGTACATAATGTTTTTCATATTTCGATGTTGAGAAATTATGTGCCAGATTCATCTCAAATCTTGAGTCTAGAAGTAGTTCTACTAGAGTAGAACCTTTCTTATAAAGAGATACCAATTCATATTATTGATCAATCAGAAAAAGTATTGAGAAATAAGCTAATCCAATAGGTAAAGGGTTTGGGGAGAAACCACATGGTTGAAGATGAAACATGGGAAACTGAAAATTCTATGAGGGAAAGCTACCCCCAATTGTTTCATAAGTAAATAAAATTGCATGGGAGAAATTTCAAGAAGATGGGAATAATGTAACACCCCATGTTTTTAAAAATTAAATTGAATTTCATGAATATTTATTTTGATTAAATAGTTAGAACTAGCCTTTAAACATAATTTCACTACTTCTGTGATTTGAATTTCGAAAAACGATCATCTATGATTGTGATCAGTAAGTTATTTTGAGTCTGATAGAACCAACTTGTTTTTTGGTGAATAGTAACATAACCTTATGAATAGTAATATGAATCATAATATGTCCCTTATGAATAGTAAATCATATAATTATTTTATTTTCTTATGGTTATATGATAATGATATGTTGATTAATTTTTCAAGGTGTTAAAAAATGAGTTATAGATTTAAAATTGTTGTTTTTGAATAAATAATGATTTTATTTAAAAATTAATTTAGTAATATTTATAAAATTATATTAAAAAATGGATTTCATTTATGAATTTTACACATCAAAAAATGTCTAGGTTTATTTTTTTGGATTTTTATTAAATTCTAGAATTTTTTATGAATAGTAAAATATGATAAATTTCGATAAATGCTAAATGCTAGTTTTACTACATCATAGGTGATGCAAGGCTGATGTAATCCCACTTGGATTGAACTCTCATGAAATTATTACTATATGGGGTCACAATAATCAAGTCTATTCATAGTCTTGATCAAAAATATTATAATAATGATTAAAATAATATAAAAGTCCTCCTCTCCTCCACTATAAATACCACCCTCGTTGCCCTCTTCCTCTCACACCTCTCAAGCCTTGAGCATTGTATAAGTTCTTCAAAATTCCCTTCCCTAAGGCTCTTACCCACATTCAAGACCTACTAGTCTCACTAAAAGGCCAAAAACCAATGGTCTTAAGTAGGATCTCAAGGAGAAGAGATCAAGAGTAATAATTCTCTTCATTTTTCATGTGTTTTCGTTCCAATTCCTTTTTTTCGTATACTATATTACCCATAACATATCCAAGAGGTATTAAATATAAAAAATATTATATATTCTATATGTTATCATGTTTATGTAAATGATTCATTATCATTATTCTTCTCTACTCCCTCTTATTCTAAAAATATGAACATTGTCCACGATGTGTCGAATTACCAAAATCGTGGATGATGTGTTTCCTATTTCATTTAATTGATTAAAAGAAGATCATAAAACCATTTTAATAGTTGAATCAGAATTTAAAGTGTATGTTTTAACCTATTTCTTGTTCTATAATGATCTTCTGTGCATAACATTAAATTATATAATGAAACAAGTTCATGATTATCGAGGAACCACAAAAAATGATCTAAAAAAACATCATTAATGTTTTATACAATGATTCATCATAATATATGATAAAAAAATTATTTATAGTATCATTATATATTATGGAAACATATTAATACCATTTAATTCAACTTTTGGAATTTCATTTCCATACGGAAGGAAAATCAAATACAAACTGGCAATGGAAATCATGTAAAGAACACTCACAAAACAAAGGAAAGAACAACATACTAACAATTAAATAGTGAAATGATGTATTGAAATGATCATATAAGATATTATAAATATTTATATGTTTTCATAAGTTTTTAATAAAACTCTTTTAAACATTATACAAGAGGTTTAAACAAGTATGAATTAAGAGAAACCCGAGGTAAGGAAATTCTTAACCCAATTTCCATTCATTGGTTTAACCTTATTCATCATTATTTATGTGGTAATTAATTTTTTTGTGATGAATTTTGCCTATATTATGTTTAATTATATGAATATATTGTTTATATAAATATTACATCCACTATATTATGTATCACATCAATTAAATGATATTTGTAAGGGTCTTTTCTTTTAAAATCCTCTTTTAAAATTTTGTTTTATGAAATTCAAAAGCAATGTTTTTATAAAATTATTCATATTATAATATTATGTTCTGGTTTGTGGTAATTTTTTACAAATAAGGGTGGGACCTATATTTCCCTTCAATGTATTGGGTATGTGTATGTTTTAGGTCATCCGTATGGTTACTACATGTGTAACTGTGACGGTTACACAATAAGGTAGTCGTGAGGGATACATTGTAAGGTACTCACGGGGGTTACAAATTTTAAGGTATCCAATATGGTTAAAAGATAATTTATGTAATTCTCCAAGATACCTTTAAGGTTCTATTTATGTTTTATATGTTTTGTGGAAATCTCATGGAAATCTCAAGTTTTACAATGTATGTTTATATGGGTAATAAGTGTGTATTTTTTTAAAAATGATTTCATACATTACAAGTATTCATGGACTATGGTTTTCTTTCCTTTTTTTATAGACCTTAATGATATTTTTGTGATCATATCATTCATTTAAATTATTTTCACTAGTTATAATAACGTGTAATACAAAGAAGGAAGCCATGTAAAATGTTATGAAGATATGTCAAAAAAGACACATTTTATTTGAAAAGTTTTATATTTTTGAATAAATGGATGATATTTTTTGGTATCTTCTCTATATGTATATGGAATTTTATGTATGTATTATATCCCATTTCTCTAAAATTATAAACTTGAAATGATCCTCAATATGAAAGGAAGTGAGCCCTTTACTAAAATTCATGATTATGTAATGTAATATTGTCGGGTACTTATAATAAATATAAATTTATTACACAATAGGATAATGTAACTTCAATGGAAGTCAGACATACAGTATGATATTTTTTCCCACATTTATTTCTATGGGGCACATTGATTATACACTACATTTTTTTTCATTGGTATGTATATGTTTCCCATGAAATTATGTTATCATTCTTATCATGAAAATAATGTGATATATATTTATATATCCTTTATGTTTCATTATTTTTTTGGGATTATAATTAAAATGATACCAAAGTGGTAATAGTTTATTTCTCAATCACATAATTATTCAAGATTGATTATATTTATGTATCCACAGAAGAATATTTCAATTCCATGTCCATGATATATATAAAATTTTTAATAGAAGTTTTTTCTATTCTTATACAATTTTCAATTAATATTTACTCATATTTTACATTCTACATTTTTTTGAAAGGAATGTTTTTGTTATTTTACCAGAGGAGGTATTTTTTTCTTTCTAGATAAAAATATGGAATAATTTTTTTTAACATATATGAAATGGGTGGTTTTTTCTTCCAACATTAACCCTTAATGATCTAAATCTTCATTTACAATTTTAATAGTTGACTTTTAAATAATAATTTTCATTTATAAGTGTGAATATTAAAAAAAAGAGAATTGTTTTCCAAACAGAAAAGTATTTTTCCATAATAATTATTTCAAGTTATCGATAAAAATATTTTTCCATCTAATATGACATCATTTAATTTTCATTATGATTTTATCGAGATATGATCCCATGATACTGACCATATACATTTTATTGATGGTTTGTGTTAATGATGAAATAATTTTTTTGAACCCCATTTCTTTTCTATTATATATTCTATGAATAAATGTTTTTGAAAACCATCTCTTTCTTTAATATGTTGAGAAACACCTATTTATAAAATATAAGACTAAAAAAAGTAATAATTAGAGGAATGGGTTCAGAAATGAAAATCAACCCTCATTCAAGTTCATGAAATGTCTGAAGAACATCAGTTATCAAAGCCAAGAGGGTTTAAATCATCACAATCCATGTCAAATTCATTATCTAATGGATTAAAAACATTACCTTGAGCCTTTCTCCTACTTGAGATAAATACTGTTCTCATTGTAGGCTTTATGGTTTAGTAGTATTTAGTTAGCCTTGTCATCTTAAATATATCTGATGAAATGCCTTCAATGTCAACCATCTTGTCTTTTCCATCCACATCTCAATAGGACCATTTCAATGGTGATTCTTCATTATTCATATATATAAAATTACCCCCAATTCTATTTAGACATGATTGGTTATTATGTTAATAAATAATCATGTAACCTACGTTTCTAGATCCATAGGTAACTAAATCAATATAATTCATTAGTTATCCTATTTCAGCCAGAGTATTATGAGATTCTGGATTTATGATTTATGTTAACCAGCCTTTGTGAGGGACAAGCTCCGTCAACATTTCCTCTTCATGTTATGAGGACATATAATGGACTATCTCAATCCATCAATGATCAGAGGGACTGTCACCATATTATTGCATCACCCCAGACATGCAATTTGTCCATTATTTCTGGTGTTTAACACTATCATGATTTTATATTTCTTGATCATGTACTTCATTAGCACCAAAAACACTACTTTACTTTAAAATCCATTATTCATCAACAAAATCTACATCATCTAATATTTATTCCCTACTTTAAATATGGGGGTTAGAGTATCCTTAATCACATTTCATTTTTTTAACTTCTTTCATACCAGTTGGTTATGACCCTTGAAAAAATAAAATGTACTAGTATCATTCTGATAATTATGTTCGTTGATGTGTCCAATAGGCATTCAATTTGAGAAAAATGAAGGATAATTTTCATATTTATTCTAAAAATTAGTATCATATTTTTATTTAGATAGAATGAACTGATTATCTAAATTATAATTGAGATCAATTTCAACAAATAAAATGGAATTATTTCTAGAACTGACCATTTCAATAGTTATTTTCATTTGGATGGGTGTAACCACACTCAATGAAACATCAAATAAGATGCGAGGGTCCCATAAAAACCAATTTAGATGCAAAAATTATAATTCATAACTAAAATACGATTTTCATGATGGAGAAAGGGTTGAAATAGAAGTACCATTTGTGCATAGTAATAATGCACAAAATCATGGAAATGTAAGTAAACTCCCATACTCAATGCTTGAGCTATTTAGTCGAGATTAATATATGAAAAATTCCCTAACCAATCAGAATACATCTGATGTCATTGAAACCCCAAACCACATTTATTCTTGAAAAAAGGATGATTAACATAAATCGATTAGCCCCAAGTAGAAATATAGATTGAGAAAGGATTGAAATGTGGGGAATCATATACATATTGGCTATAACATCCTTATTATCTTGAACATGAAAATACATACATTTGGGGATAATAATTTCATGACTAATGTCATTTAGAGATTAAAAATGTCTCCTTCATGTATAATCATTTATCATAATACCATTTCAATCATCTCACATCGAATAGGATACCATGGACCGAAACTACGGAGAATAATCTCCCAGAGAAAGAAGATTGAACTCTATGTATTGAGGACATTCCATACTCTGTGATAAACCCTAGGCCCATTCACTACCATCGTATGAGCTCTGAGCCAACACTCCATCTCTAAATTCAATGAAACCCATTTCTTTTCATGCATTCCTATATGTTGAATTATTTATAATATTTTTGAATTAATTTTTATGGTTTTAATTATGTGATAGTTGTTTTATTACAACCAAGGGCAGTGCTTAGTATTTAACCAATGATGGATTGGACTTATATCTCACTCAAATGAATTGGGTAATGTACTATATATAAAGATATAATTATGGTAAACAAGTCAATATTCATGATCCCTTATGGGAAACATGTCAATGTGATTAATTAATTTTGTGAAACAAGTCATTGTACTTGATATATAATGGGAAACAAATATTGATTCCAAATCTGATAGTCTTGGTAGTTATCCTTGATCTATAAAATGGTTTCTATACATTAATGATTCCAAAAACATTAATTACAAAAACATAATATTCATTAATTAGTTATGAAGATTTATCAATTTCATTATTTGTATCCAACAAAATAATATAGTGGATGGAATAATGAGGGTTCAAGTTAATGGTAAATGTGATGGATAATTGAAGGATTTTATGCTTTGAAAATCAAATTACCCGAGAGATGGTAAGAGAAACCTCAATATTACAACTAATCATAAATCATGTAATATAATAAAAAATATCATCTAATTTTAGTGTTTTAACCAACCAAAAAAACATGAAAATGTTTTTTCATGACGACCATAGAAGAAATAAAGTTCAATTTTTATCATGTTAATAAAGATGGAAGAAGTAAGGTGGTAAATTTATCATAAGAATAGGAAAAAGTTTTCTTTGTGAAATATAATGGCATAGAAAAAGTAAATTTTTAGGAATTTTGAATGGTACGGTTAACATAATGAATGGAAATAATGGTTTTAAAAATATATCATCGATAGTTGAATGTTCATTTTTCAGAATGTACGGGCATTGTAAAATTTATTTCATTAGGGGAAATCTTGAGAATAATATCATCAAGGTCTTATGTGTAATGGTTTCACCATTAATTATGTATAAACTATGAATATAATATGGAAATAATGGAGTTTTAAGGAATGTGATGATGAATCATGGTCAATGGATTAAGAAGGAAGTTTAATGATGGAAATTCTTTTTTCTTGGTATTTGAGATTTATTGTGTAATTTTTTTTATAAAAATAATTGTAGATTATAATAATCAGGATATGTATATGGATTTATTATTGGTTATATTTCATTACGTAATTGAAATCATATGTTTAGGGCTACTTATAAACAAGAAAATTGATTTACTGTCTATGAACATTTTGTAAAACACATGATTGAGGGAAATGAAACACTTAATATTTTTATAAGGTAGATATATTAATGTTTAGTTATGATAAAGAAATATTTTTATTCATGTAATAGTATTGATTACCTTAAAATTAGTCAGTGATTTTTTGACAATATGATTTAACTTATCTATGATAAAGATTTAGGTATTTTGTATTTAAGGAATATATTCAATATAATGTGGTTTTAAATGAGGAAAAATGATAATTTTAATTGTTTGAATAATACATGTTTTAATTAAGGAATGATTTTAATTCAGATTATAGAAATTTTTCATTATATTATATGATAATGGTAATCAAATATAATATATGTTACATTAAGATATATATTTAGGGAATAATTTTATATTTATGGTAGTGAGTTTATTTTTAATTTTTTATTCTTGAAATTGGTAAGACATATTTTGGATGATATTTATAATTAAATGTTACTTTATTAGATTACTGTAATCATTGAGAATTAAAATTTTTAGTACTTATTTAATTTACCTACATTTAAAAAAATTATATAACAATTTTGGTTTTATATACTATCAATTGATTTGAGGAGTAACTTGTTATCAATTTCTAGATTAGCTGACCTGTTAGAAGTTTATATTAGTTCTTGAAAATTTAAAATTAATCTTTAACACTAATAATTTGTATAAAATTATGAGTTTTTTGGAAGAAATTCTAGTTATAAACTAAGTATATTTCCTTATTTTCTTAGACTATATGGTAATGAAATTCCTCTACTGTAGGAAAATGAATCATCTGACCAAATTTTTTTCCTATAATATTCAATTCCAATGAATTGATGGTCTTTTCAACATATATGGTTCAATATATTGTGATTTCTATCTTTTTTATGATCAATAAATTTCTTGTGATCAATGGTAAATGAAAAATTGTTTTACTCCATGTCCATGTCTTCACATCCCACTAATTATATCCTATTTTGTATCCTATTATGTGCTATCACATACGACTTTCATACATCCCTTTCCCTCTTTTTAAGAAGTATTTCTATTGGCACTTATTATGATGTGGGTTCTCATAAGGAATTTAACGATTTAAAACCCATTATTTACAAATAGAAAATTTTGAGGACACGATTTTCTATCGGGGAATTTAGAATATAAAAAACAGAGAATTACAAAAAATTTAATTTATATATATTGAACATATTCAATAGCCTACATCATTATAAGAGAACCACAATTTACTATTTCAAATATTATTATTTAATTTTATCACTAATCTATTAAATTTAATAGAATAGATATGATTTAATAATTTATAAATTATACATAATGTCCCTATTCAATATAAACACATTAAAATTAATCACTCATTTTTTTTGTAATGTCATGTTATTATTCTAAAATTGGTTTCCTAAAAAATTGAAATTTTATTGATATTTTTATATAATATAATATTTTTTTAACAATATAAAATATATTTGACAAAAATATCTTCACTTATAAAAATAACATAACAAAATTACATTTTGGTGAATTTATGGTGTTTTTTGGAAATGATTGATTTATCAGTGAATTGTACAAATACTATTTTTTCTAATATGTTAATTTTCATTTCATATAAGTGTCATTACGATTTTTGTTTTATATAAATATTAAATAAGAATTATTTAATTATATATTACCTAATTAACATCATTTTAATCAAAATTACACAAGATTATGGTATAAGTTAAATTTTGGCCTTAAAATGAATTTATCTAATATAATTTCATTGAATTTTATGAATTTAAATTTAAAAAAATTTAAATTTAAAAAAATTGAATCTTTAGATCCATAGGATCATATTTTATAAATATCTCCCTTTTATTTTGGGTCAAAATATATATTAATCTTGGTAAAATTTATAATATCAGTAATTGGTAAATTATGTAAATCTAGGTTAAAAAATTAAAAATGACACAATTATTCATCATAATTCATATATGATGAATAAAATTAAACCCTTATCAACTTAGTCTATAATTTGGTTTGATTAACAGAATTTTTCCCATGTAGATTACATGTATATTATTTATACCAATGAAAGTGACAAAATGAAACCCTCTATGTTTTAAATATAAATTAGGTGTGTTTGATCGAAGAAAAATTAGTTATGAATTAATATTATTAGTATTTTTTTGGATAATGAAATTATTTTCATTATCATAATTTATAAATAATGTTCATTTATTAAATGATTTCCATAAATTACTAAACAACACAAAAAGAGTATTTAATCAATTAACGGGGAAAATAAAAATGGTATAAAAACTATTATAATTAATATAATATGATAACATTAATGTGGTAATAAATATTTCTAGATAATACTAACATGTTCGAGATGTATTAAAACAATTTTTTAGTTCATTTTTTTCTTCATGTGTTTAAATTAGAATTATTTAATATTTTCAAAATTGAAAAAAAAATATTTTATGAAAATAATTTTTTGAAAAATTATATAAAAATATAAAAATATTTAAATAGAAAAAAGGGAAAATATGTGGTCTAAAATATCATTTAAATGAATTTACGGGTAGTTTTGATTTTTTTTGGTAGATATTGAATTTATTTTAATTTTATCTTTTGAAAATTACAAAAGTGCACCGCACCTCAATTATAATAGTGCGCCACCTCCATAACTTAATTATAACATATTAATCCTTATATATTAATTATAGACTACCATATTCTCTTTTAAACATTCTTATTAACATTAAATAGGTTATTTTCTTCTCAATGGAAAAAATGACGTGCCCTTATGAGGAGATCTAAGAGAGTAATCTTAAAGAA
This sequence comes from Viscum album, assembly GCA_963277665.1. Lineage (NCBI taxonomy): Eukaryota > Viridiplantae > Streptophyta > Magnoliopsida > Santalales > Viscaceae > Viscum > Viscum album. The sequence continues at coordinate 1,029,612,343 of OY728133.1, read as the reverse complement.
GAGATAATATCCTTAAATTGTCACTTTGTTTTTTTATATTTTGTATTCATATAAAGGCTATATATTATTCACATAGTAATAAATTTTTTATTTTCAATATACTGAAATTTTACTATTATTATGAATCCCCTATTATCCATCCTAATTTCATAAAATGGAATATGAATTTATCACTCAGGTGTATGTACAACTTACCACATCCATATATCATTACATTTCATTTCCATCACCATCATTCATGGATGGTTAATATTTTGGGTCTATATATTAAATATGATATTTATGAAAATATTATTCTTCTAAAATTATAATATCATTTATATATTTTTTTATTTTCTAAATAGTAGGAAAATGATATCGTCGTTTGTGCATACTTGTGGAATACCACATCCACTAAGAGATGGGATTAATTTTTCATTTTTATTTTAAATGGATGGTAAGAATGATGTATATGATTAATATTTGCGATATATATATATATGATATAATAGTGATTCTAAAAATAGGTATTATTATTTACCTTATTCATCACATCATTAAAAAATTGAACACAACATTAATTTGTATGTATGGCCTACTATCACGATGATTGGTATAATTCATTTTATATATCAATCATTATAGATGATTTTATATATATAATTAACATATAAGATGTAATAATAATTTAAATTATCAATTCATATATTTATATTTAATTTTAATATATTATATAGTATGTTGACTAACATTCAAAATAATTCTGATCTATTATAAGGGATTTACATCTCACATTTATTTATATGGAACACATGACTTATACACAATGTGTTTTTTATTATTTGTGGTACATATACTTACCATTAATGAATTTTATGATTATTATCATGAAATTTATTGTATATATATATATATATTTCCATATAATTTTATTTATTTCACGTGTCTTATGAATAAAATTATACCAATGTGGTAATGGTTTATTTCACATTCTCATCAATATTCACTATTCTTTATATTTATGTATCCCAAGGTAATAATCATATTCCATGTCCAAGAAACCAAAAACTATTTTCATTTTTTGTAATATTATCCTTATAATTTTCAAAATCATTTTTACTATATTTTACTTTTTTTCATGTCAATATGAAGGAAATCTATTTTTCACTTTCCCAAATGAGGTACTTTATAAATTTTCTGAATAAAATCTTCAAGGAATGAATTTCAATCTTATATGAAATAAGGAAAATTTTACATTATGATGATAGATATATGATAAGAATATTCTTTTAAATGTCTACGAGTTTATTTTAAAATGAAACATTTTCTTTTATAAGTGTGTTGCTTTGTTAAAAATGGAAGTGATTCAAAAATGGAAAGGTTATTTTTCTCAAGATCTATCCCAAGTTATCCTTCAATACTATATTCCATCTATTTTACAATCCTTTTATGTCACATAATCAATAATGGGGATAATATCCAAGGATAAAATCCCTATGAATTATATATATATTTTATGATTATGATGACGTGTTTTTTATGAGATATGTTTCTTTTCCATGGGTTATGCTTTAATGGATTGTTTTTTAAAACAATTTACTTTTATATTTGTGATTTTATTAATATTTTATAATCTTTGGGAACACATTTTAATGCTCTTAATTTTGTGAAGGTGGATATTTTATAAACAATGACATAGGTTACATTATAGCCAATGATGGGTGGGAATTATATCTACCTATAATTCATTGGGTAATATATAATCTCTCATGGTATTTTTATGGGAATTATTTTAATTCTCTTTATAATTTAATGGAAAAAATTAAAGGTTCTTTATTCATTATGGGAAGATAGTCATTGTGCTATATCTATAGTGGTAAATATGTTTTTTACCTGATCTGATAGACTTTTTAGTTAGTCTTTAAATATAATGTTTTTTCGTTACTTATGATGATTAAACCAATATTTATGACATGAAATTATTTTTACAGATTGACTTATGATGATTTTACATTATTATGATTTATATATTATTGTTTTTGACGCTTTCTCCAGGGTGCCCATCCGTCTGTGGGGAAACGATGTTTGTTTCCCTGCTTTTCTGATTTCTAAAGGTGGGCAACATCCGTAACTTATTCAGGGACATTTTCTCCTTGATCGAAATAAGATGATGGGATGTCAGTCTCTCCATTCATGTATTCCTCATCAGAATTTGTCGCCTAGTCCGGGTCTCCCTCATAGATTTAAGACGTTGTTTTTTAAACTCTTATTGGTTCTATATCTTTGTGGATGCTAATTTATTACTTTGCTTCTATCTGGACATTCCAGGGGGTCTGGTCAGGGCAGCAAACTTTGGTTTGATGATTAGTCACTTTGGACATCATTGGCATGTCTGGGTGCTAGAACACTGATACAGCTATATTTATTTTCCTTGTGAAAGGGATTCTTGAAAGCATGGAATCCTGAGGCATCCCATATCGAGTATAGGGAATTATATTCCATAAGCATGTCCCTAAGATTTTCCTCAAATTCCCAAGATTAAGATGGGTTATGCCGCAAGTTTAATTTCTAGTGGATATATGTCAAACTGATTAGAACACTGATTGGTGTGGATTAGATGGTTATATCCCTAAAAGGGATCGCCTGGAAGGTTTTCCAGATGGGATGTTCTGGGAATGTGCACCCTAAGAAGGGGGACACCAAGGTTTGCCATTGGCTAGGATTGAACCTCTGGGAGGCTTCCAACATACCCTGTGTAGATTATAGGGATCAAAACCCACATAGTTCTAATGGGAAAGGCATTGGATTTGGGTGTACACAAAGAAAAATTACTTGAAACATGATGGGCCATACACATGGATAAAGGCCCAAATGGTTGGCATAATCCCACTGGGACGTGGCAGCCTAGGTAAGAATCAGGATGAATGATGGAGGATTGAACGAAGTGGATGGGGAATGAGGTGGAACTGTCATGAAGATGATTTTAGTGTTGGTATTGAACCTCAAAAAGGATTCCTAAGTATCCATGTGGTGGGGAATCAAAGTCTATGTAGTCTGGTGGGGCGTTGGGACACCTGAGAAGGCGACCCATGAGAATGTGCACATGGATGGGACCCGAAGGAAGTATAACCTATAGGTTGGGGAATTACATTCCCAAAACACAAATGATCCAGAGAAAGGCTAGGATGACACATGAGTGATGGGATTGAACCTCAGGGAGGCTTCATACATATCCTTGTGTAGGAGAAACAAATTCCATGTAGTTCAGGATTGGGGCATGGAATTGGGGTGTACGCGAAGGACTGCAACCTAACAACATGTTGGTCCTTACACATGGTTAGCGGCCTGAGATTTTTTCTAACGTTTCTAAAGGGCAGACCGAGGATGTGAGTCCTAGAAAATGGGACAACAAAGTTTACAATGTTTTGGGGTTGAACCTTAGGGTGGATTCCTACATACCCTATCATGGAGATAAGGATCAAAACCCACGTAGTTCAAATAGGATTACCAATGTTTGGGGTTGAACCTAAGGGTGTCTTCTTACATACTCTATCTAAGAGAGAATAATTAAAACCCACATAGTTTTGGATAGGTATAGAAATTTCTTGGTTTGAACATTAGGGAGGCTTCCTATGTACCCTGTCTATGAGATAATGATCAAAACCCCCATAGTTCAAATGAGTTTACCAATGATTGGGGTTGAACCTCAGGGTGACTTCCTACATACACAATGTAGGAGATAATGATCAAAACCCATGTAGATTTAATAGGTTTACCAATTTTTGGGGTGGAACCTCAGGGAGGCTTCCTATATACCTTATCTAGGAGACAAGGATAAAAAACAACGTAGTTCGAATCGATTTTCCATTGATTACGGTTGAATCTCAAGGAGGATTCTAATGTTACTTTTCTATGAGATAGGGATCAAAACCCACATAGTTCAAATAGGTTTACCAATGTTTGGGGTTGATCCTCAAGGAGGATTCCTATGTACCCTGTCTAAGAGATAGGAATCAAAACCCATGTAGTTTGAATGGGTTTACCAATGTCTGGGGTTGAACCTCAGATAAGCTGCCTACATACCCTCTCTAGAAGAAAAGGATCAAAACCCATGTAGTTTGAATAGGTTTTTGAATGTTTGGGGTTGAACCTCAGGGAGGAATCCTACGTACCCTATCTAGGAATCATAGATCAAATCCCACGTAGTTTGAATGAGATTACCATTGTTTGGGGTTGAACCTCAAGGAGGATTCCTACATACCTTGTCTAAGAGACATGGATAAAAACTCACATAGTTCAAATAATTTTACCAATGTTTGGGGTTGATCCTTATGGAGGATTCCTATATACCCTTTCTAGGAGACAGTGATAAAAACCTGTGTAGTTCAAGTAGGTACAGTTTAATGTTATGCGGGATGAATGGGGCATGCATTTTAATGTCATGTGGTATGAGGGTGAACTGAGGTGAAGTGATCGGGATCAATGGTGTTAGTATTGAAACCTAGGGAGGCTTCCTACATACATTTCTTTGAAAGGGAAAGGATAAAAGTCCTCATAGTCCAGTATGGGGGCACGAGACTTACATGCTATGGTGGCCCAGGAAGGATGCCATGGTTGATGCTCACTCTTAACCAACCAGATTCATGCTTGGTGTGAGAAACAAGAGGTAGAAATAGCTTGATGATCATGTCGTGAAAGGGGAGTCCATGTGGAATAAGGTAGGGGTTATGTGTGGTTATAGACCCAAATAGGAATCAGGGGATTTCTCTTGGTTAGAGGCCTAGGGAGATGGATATTGGGACTTACTCTAGGATAGAGGACCAGTGGTGATAAATCCCATAGGGAGAGAGACGGGGTAATGAGGGTCCCTATTCCCATCTCTCCTCTGGCCTCCACTCATGTAAGAAGAGAGGAGGATCAGGGATGCTACCTCCCACAAGAATGGCTAGGGGATTAAACCCAGATGGATGCCCTTCCCCATGGATATATTTCATTCCATTTAATAAGGGAATCATTCCATTTGAGGAATATCTCATTCCCGTGGAGACTAGTGGGCATGGAAAATGTCTGAGGTGGGGCACCCCATGTATATTGCACAGGGTGAGGATACAATTTAATGCCATGTGCTAAGGATGATAATGCTTAGAAGTTTAATATCTTGTAGCAGATGATGAGGATTCACTCCCCACCCCAAGGACATACATAACTGGCGTTCTTTAACCCTTGATGAAGATAAGGTACCAGAAATGCCTTATAGAGATGGTGTTGTGGAGTGATCCGTTGAGGGGATTATGTTAGTGTGAATTTGAGAAAAATTAATATCCATTATCATAACTATGCGATGAATCATGAGGCTAAGTAATGCAATATGATTCACTTCCCAATAGATATTGAAGTCACTTCGTAAAAACCTGGAGGATCATAAAAGAGTGGGGTTAGTGAATAAAAAGGGTTCATAGGAATGGACCTCATGAATATATGGTTCTCCACAAAGTGGAGAGACTTTGCGAAGGGGTATGCTTCACGAAGTGGAGTGGTCTAGCATAGGCATGTGGTATGCATGCATATAAAGATTGCTTCGCGAAGTGAAATGGGTTTTTCATATTAGGACTTCACGGAGTAGGGCTTCCTGGAAAAGTGGGACATTAAAAAGAGATGTACTTCACGAAGCATGGTGATCCTACCTTATCAAGGAGTTAAAATGTGCATGGAAGGTACATTTCAAAGCCTAAGTGCTTGGCGAAGACCTGAGTCCTTTTAAGGATCTATTTCGCTTGCGATGGCATGTGGGCTTCACGAAGGGAATCCCTCTTTGAAGAGGGTTGTATTTGAGCTAGGTTAATGTTATTTATCAATTCTCAAATACCTTGAAGAGATCATTTTCTCAATGATTCAAACATCATAAGGTGCTTTGGTATTTGAGATCTGAGAAGGTTAAAGGTTAGGGTAACTGTCCTTTGGCCTCGAGGTAAGCCTGATATTTATAGGTGAGAGACAACACAAAGCTCTGATAGTGAGTTGTGAAGCTGCATGTGCTTTTCCATTGTAGGTGGATTGTGTCAAGTTTTTCATAACCATGGAATCGAACATCATCCCCTCTGTAGTGCAGATGCCTCCTTCATTCCCTATATGGTGCTCACAGATGTTTCCATCAATTTCCATGGAATCGTAGAGGCAATCATGTTCCATCTTTGGTGCTAATATTTCCATTAATTACATCATAAAAATAGATTTTACACTACTTTTTTTGCGAAAATTTCATAGGGGGCCATGGAATTACACCAGCTGTAGTGATGAAGGTCTTCACATTGGTCATGATGCTAAAGGGATTCATGTTGGTGCTTTATAAAGTAGCCCCATTATCATTGGGGTGCACTTTTCATATTTTTCATATTCACACATTTTGGCACCAAAAAAATGCCCCCCTCAGACATGGAGCTGAGGATAAAATGTGGTTTAAATTATAAGGGTATTTCACAAAAAAATTAGGCTAATCGCAAAACAAAATCATGATGCAAGGTTGAAATGCGGACATGCGATGTGCGGGTTGAGAACGTTGTCAAGCTTGTCACGGCCAGGCGTGCCGTAAAGCTCTGACGTCATTGCCTATAAATAGGGGATGATGAACCCTCTTTTTTTACTTTACTTATCTCCACCTTTCTATGCTTGGGATCTGGATTTGTAAAGCTCCACACTCTCTATGACCACTCGTTACAAATTAGGCCCTCTTTACTCAGTGATGCACATATAGTCTTCATTATTTGCAATTGTGCACTTCACAAGTTATGTTTGCGAGGTCTGTGGTAGAGCTCTATGACATGTCTCTGCGATCTAGCTCTACGAGCGATCACTGCAATCGATCTCTTTGATTGATCCCTGAGATCCATGACAAAAATTTCTAATGTTCTTGGGATAGAATGGCTCACTAAGAATCTTCTAGGGGGTCCTTGTGGATGTTTCTCAAAGGGAAGTTCTGGAATACAACCTAGGTATCGGGGGATGTGTGTGGATTCATTCAGACCACGAATCCCTGGTAGAGCTATTGTCAAAAGGCCAGAAGAACTACCCTATTTGAAAAAGACTGCCTCTATATAGTTTTGGTCTGAGAGATGATGTTATCATTCCTAATGAAAGCAGGGATGAGCTAACATATTGGTTCCGGAGTACGTCATACCAACACCAATGGTTTAGGGCTATCGATGGTCATACATGGGAGGATTATACACCTGTTAATGTTGAATGTTTGAAAAATCATGTTAACAATGTTGATGTGAAGGCATTACAGCCAAAGGTGTCTCATCCATAGTACTACACCATTTTGAAGGTAGCTTTGGGGAACCCGGAGAAGGGGTGGACCGATGAGTGGGATCTGTGCTAGTGTGGAAATTTCATGGATGATTGGGCCTGTGCCTATTTGGTTTGTGCCTCATGCGAGGAGTTTGGGGTGAAACCTAGGTGAGTGGTCCTATATGAGGCGGAATGGGCCTCCCAATTCCACATCTACCAACCAAAGAACTTGATTCCAGAGTTGGTGTGCAGGTGGTCTTTGAGGACAAATAATTTCTATCTTCACCATAAAGAGGCCAGTATCAGCCTCTAGGACCTTCAAAAGATCTTGAAGATTTTGATATTGAGGGATATTTATGTCGAGTTCTTCCCTACCGTGAATAAATGTATGGACCTAGATTAGATGCCACTGATGGAAATGTAATTGATGGATTTGGTGCCGGTACAGGACAAGCATTTTGTGAGGGAAATCCACTATAATTTGTAGTTTTGGTGGATCCAAAATTACCATTTAGATGGGAATATTTCTATGAGGCCTCCCAGTTTCCCAAAGGGGGTATATTGTAGCAAATAACACTCATATTGGTGACTCATGGAGGACTTATAGTGGAAGACACAGGGGTTCAGTGTCATCACTGAGCAACATCTGATGGTTAGGTTCACTGCGTTCATGTCAGCACTCGTTTGTTGCTAGATATTGCCAGAAAGAGATTAAAAAATAGGCATATGGTCGAGCGCATTTATCATGGCATCCATGTTGGAGATGGAGAGATATATGAATCTAGTAATCCTAATACTGGCTAAGCAATACAAAGTATGTTGACATATTAGTGTGGTGAAGAATCCACATAGGGTGTGCAGGCCGCTTCATCTTCTATATGGCTGGATAGCTGTTCATATGGGAACCTATGAATATACGAACCTCATTTTCCCTCTAGGGTCATATTTCTGACCAGCTATTCTGAATGTGGTGGGTAGTTTACTGACCAAGATGACCCCACCGTTGGTGTTGAACTGAATCTGGCAGGCGAATGAGTTCAATTTCCAACTGTTCCCATTGACAATAGGTGTATTCACCAATGATGTCCACATAAATTAGGAGCATTAGTCCTATATCCTAGCATTTTGAATGGGGTCCTAGTGGTGTGGGTTGAACTCCAGCCTATCTGTGAGCTGTACACCCTGCACAACTTGGCGATGCAGTTCTGGTGGATGTAGAGGCTAACCTTGTGGGTCTACATGGGAGTATTCCATGAGGACCATTCATGTGTGATGAGGAATATGTGGAACATGTTCACATGGGAGGATGGGAAGATGTGGAATAAGCTAACTCAACCCACGTCTATATATAGGCTAGTGAAAGAATATGCCAAGAGTTGGGAGATAACTTATCCAGGGGAGATGTTGAAGTGGTAAACCGTACATGCTGGCGATGGGGTGCCTCCTCAACATCGAGGATGGGGATGAAAGGTATCAAGAACATCTTGTGGTGTAGGGGATGCAATAGTATTGAGACCTATAATGATCAAGATGCAGGAAGTAGCGGCGAACCTAGTGGCCCAAGAGGAGAAATGTCATCAAGAAGGGAGGCCACCCAGGGGGTTCCGCATGATACCCACTTAGGCTCCGGGGAAGAGGCTGTTCCACATAGATATGCCTGATGACGATATTATCCCAGATGCTCGAGACATCTGGGATTTTAACAGAAAATTACTCAATTCTTCCTAGATGTGGCACTATCTGAACCATCTTGGCAGGGATCTTTCCGGAATTGGTCATGATAGGGATGAAATTTCGGTATCTCAGAAGTAAGGGGAGTATTCCATCATCGAGCTATAGTATATTGTTCATTCTTGGGGTACTTTTCATCTAATGATGGATCGGGTGAATGTACTACTCAATTAAATAATCCCTTCGTAGTTGTCTTTTTCTGAATTGAGGGATACATTTTCCCTACTGGAAGAATAATAAGGGTCCTCCTAGGGGGGAGGAGGCTATTAGAGGGAGCCCTTTAGAGGAAGGTGAGGTCGCAAACTCAGAGATGGAAGAGTTTTCATATGATCTTGAGGTAATCCCTAAACCATTTTCATGTCATCCTCACTCAGGTCACATAGGCCTTCTAAACTAACATTTGACCATTACAGGAGGTCCTCATAAGAAAAACCCGCTCCTTCAAAATAGTAAATGCAGCATTGGAATTTTCACCTGTGACAACGGTGATTACCGCACCTAGAAGTGATGCAACAACTAGGGTGGTTCGCTTGGAGTATTTGTATTTCACAACCATATATGGGGGACCATGCCTCGGGATTTCAGTGGTAACTCTGGGGAGAGACTGACTATTTGATCCTTGTAAGTCTTATTTAAAGAAATTGAAACATTCTTCCATAGAATATATCAAAATTATGTCTCTATATTCTCACATGCATAGTTCTTCAAATGGCATATGCCACATTGCCAAGGACAGTCAGGGGCCTTGGCACTACCTTTCCCAAGGGAACACTGATGGTCGTGGAAGCAAATTCCCATAATGACCAAGACACAGTGATCCCGATTATAGGTGGGACTGCGAGCAGGATGAAATATGAATTCATCGAGGTGGAATTTAAGGATGGGGATCAATAGGATGACCTGACACCTGACCTACCCAACCAGACACCGGATGAAGATCCCACTAATGAGTTACTGGAAGAGTTCCCATCATATGAACCCACCGACCCCGAGGACCAGAATGAGATGACTTCCAACAAAGTGGATGGAAAGGTTGTTCATCATTGGTCATGTAAGAAGATCAGTCGCTTCATTGGGGAGACCCCACAAGTATAATGGATAGACTAGATGGGGAGGCTTCGTTCCTAGATTCATGAACTATGTACTGGATGATTGGATGACCAACATCCTTAAATTCTCTTCTAAGACTTCATTAAAGAGAAAATATGGTAACATGACCATGAACTCGGTGTGGGATGATAGTGGAGGATGTTTGGGAACATAAGGAGACTCCAAGAAGCTGATCATGATACCTAACAGTTGAGGGAATGGGAGAACACGTATTCCACATTCCTTGACACACAATCATGGCTCATATCGGGACTGAAGGCCTAGCTAGAAGAGGCTAAAGAATAGATGAGGCGAGCCTCTGAAGAGGTGGATATTATCAGATATGATGAGGAGCGAACCTGAATCAAGGCTGATGAACTATGCCGCATTTCCATCGAGGATGAGTGGGAGCTCAACAGGTGGTAGGGGATCTTGGACCCTACAAGCCAGAGAGTGGAGGAGTTGGGATGCTCAATTGAAGAGGTCAACCCTTAAATGGGAGGGTCCAATCCTTGGGCACATTAATTTTTGAAATCATAAACGTAATTTCATTATTTTAGGGGGTTTCATTAGATATGAAAGAGTATAAGGATACAAATAAAGGGCATACAATGTGTGTAGTGTGGAGGGATGGGTTGTTTGAATAGGGTCCAACACTCTTGAAATTACACCACAGTGATGAAAACACATTAGGTGAGTGCATCAGTCTGATCAAGGATCGTACTCATTTCCTAATAGGATCTCTATAGAAGAACCTATGGTGCCCCACAGTTTTACGTCATGCCATGGAAGATGATAAACACATAGTTTAATGTGGTATGGTGAGGATGATGAACTGAATAGTTTAAAGTCATATGACTAGGACGTTGCACATAGTTTTAAGGTCATACTGCCTAGGCTGAGGCTAAAAGGTTAACATTATGTTTTATGGACTATAGGATCCTAGTTTAAGGTCATAGAGAATGGACTATGAGTGGGTTCGAGGGGTCAGAAGGGTTAATTTCAACACCCCAAGATTTTATAGTACGTTATCTCTTCAAAGTAATTCAATAACTTTCACTACACGCAACACCGAGTTCGAACGCACCATGACTTACCAAACTAACTATTTAGAAAGAGGTTTTGAATAATATTAATTGAATTTTGAATTTGATATACTCCATATAATTTTAGAATCCATATCATCTATTTCATAGTCATAATATAAAAACAAATTCAATGTTTAATATAAAGGAAGAATTTTTCAAAATATGAAATTTTACTGCCTTTTAATGGATAGCCATTTTTAAATATAATATTTGACAATTTTATATATTCAATTTGACAAAATAAACTTTATCTTTAGAATAGAAACATAAAATTTTAGTTTTGATAATTTTTTGGTGTTTTTCTGATAACTTTCTTATTTTGGTGAATAGTGAAAAATACTAAATTTTAATTGAAAACAACTTTTTTAATCGAAATAATTTATAGTGTTAAATTATGAACTTCAATAGTTTGGAAGTATAATTAGATTATATTTTTATTATTTAATATAATTTAGGTCATTATAAGTAATTTCACATTTATGTTCGACATAAACACGTGTTAATCTTTTGATAGTTTTAACTTTTAAAAACCCGCTTTTTGGTTTTGACAATGGGAATTAATTTTATATTAATTAACACAAATTATATTTTTTGAATTTGGTAAAAAATAATTCATTTTTGAATTCAGAATATCAAAAATTATCTTTGGGTGAATTTTTGGTATTTTTATGAAAACGTTCAATTTTTGATGAATAGTGAAAAACACTAAGTTATTTTTTAAAACTGACTTTTTATTTAAATAATTTTTTATTTTATTTAGATTTATTATAAGATAAAATAGATATATAATACCTATATAAGTTCAATTTAATTCATTGGAGTTATTTTATAATAAAATTAGATGTATAAAATTTTATTGAACTTTTTAACGTCTTTTACCCACCTTCTAGGCACATTTGAAAATTTTCATAAAATGTAATTTTAAAACTTCTGTGAATTGAATTTCAAAAATTTGAGAGACACGGTTGAAATAAGTAAGTAAAATTTGGTTCAATAAGATGAAAATAATTTTTTTATGAATAGTAACTTTTGACTTTTAATTACCACAGTTAAAAGTAAATAGGGTAATTAAAGGTAAAAATGATATTATAATTACCATAAAACATGTCCTAATTCTATTGGATAAGTTTTTTATGACCAAAATAAACCTTATTAATAAAATATGATCCTTTTTCACCCACATGGATTACATTAGGACATTTATTATTATTTTATTTAAAGAAGAGTTAAAACTATAAAATTTAAATTTTAATAACTAAAACATTTTTAATATATAGTTATAAATAAGATAAATTAGACTAAAATATTAATTATAAAGCTAAAAAGTTTTACTACGTCATGGTATTTGATTTATAAATTTTAGACATTAAATAATTAAATTTATTTACAACACAATGATGATGCAGTAATTACCTTATTAATGAAAGAATCGAATAAATGGTATAATAAATATTAAAATAAATATAATTTCAATGTTTTGATAACATACACGAATTTTATAAGTTAATATGACATGTTAGGGTTGATTTAATGTATTTTTTTTGAATTAATCAAGTTGTGATTACTTTCACAAAATCCAAATACTAAAGTGTCAAAATTGACATAAATGAGTTTTTAAAAAATTACTATTTTATTAAATTATATAATAGCCCTAAAAAAATATGGTTCAGAAAAAGAACATATATAATTATAGGTATGTCATTAAATAAGCACATGGGGTTCTCTTGGATTTTTATAGTAAATTTATTAACCATTTATTATAATAATACAAGAATACATGGTAAAAGTTAAACTATTTATCTAAGGGTTTAATCTAAAAGATAAGGTTAATAAGGTAACATAAACTTGTCTAAAAACTATTATTTGAGATGTTTTAAACCCATACCCACCTTGTCCTTGAAATAAATCCTTTTGGAGCCATTAGAAACTGAAAATTATTTTATTATAAAATAATATTTCTAGCTTTTTCTAAAGTGACCCTCGCCTCTCTTATAAAAGGATACTTCCCCTTCTCTTAATTTCACACCTCCAAAGCCATTTGGCTCGGAGACTCCTCAAAACTTCCTTAACTTCATCCTAGAGGCCTTACCTTGACCAGAAAGACAACCTAAAGAGCCCTTTTGTTCAAATATAAATGAAACACCCAAATAAGAGATAATTATTTTATCACCTCTTTCAAAGTTCTTTTCTTCTTCCACTTTCTCTTTATTTGTTATTTCCATAACAAAATAATAACTCCAGTACATTATAAATACTATGATGTTATTATAAATATGGTACAACAATACTCTAATTTTATACATCCTATGAATGATAATGTCACCATGTGTTCATACGTACGGTTTACCGTCTCCACGCCGTGGTGTAATTTTCTATTCAATACCATGTTATTTGAATGGATATAATGATGAGTAATAAGTATATAAATAATTAAAATAAAATTTTATTTTTTAGTACAATTAATATACCATCAAATTCCACACCTTTTGATCATTAGGAAAATGATATCGTCACTCGTGTGTACGTACGGCTTACCGTCTCCACGACGCGATGAGATTCATTCCCATGTTAACCATTCAATGATGATTATAAAAATATATATTACTAATAAGTATGTAATTTATGACATAATAATGCTATTAAATATATATATATATATGTACTTACATATATCTTGTTCACATACTTCCGTTCAATATGATATGAAAACAGAAACAACGTTTATGCGTACATACGGCATACAGTCTCCATACACAGTGTTTTCCATTTCATATATCTACCTATTATACATATTTATATTCTAAAAATATATTATATATAAATCACTTTTTACATTCTGGAAGTATTTAAATAATGATATAAATGACACTATCAAGAATAACAAGTTAAAACATGTACGATAAAGAAAGAGATTATTAACCAAAATGTTAATTTAACGTGGAAATCCGTATTAAATGGGTAGTATAAAGTCATAGATGAATCATGTATGATATAATAAATATGAATATGGTTATGATATAATTTAATAACATACTATGGTCATTATACAAGAGGTTAAACGTACCCTCGACCAAAGGAAAGTGCAAGGTAAGGGTTAATTCCTCAATCTCATTATTATCTGAGATTGTTTATGTGTAAGTATTTTATAGGAAATATTTATTATCCATGCCCATGGTTCATAAATGGAATTTAAAAATGATTATTTTATGGTACTATTTAATTAAAACAGCTTTTTAAATGTTTTAAATATTTATTCTTCTAAATATTTCTCATTAATTTCCATGTTTTAAAAATGTTTTTAAGGATTTATTTATATGGACTATATTATTTTAAAATTTTAATTCCATTCAAAAGTTTCAAAGTGGTATGAGACACATTGATTCAAAAATCTCTTTTAAATGACTTCCTTTATAAATGTGAGACTTTTAAATTAATTCCCCAAAAGGGATATTTCTCTCAAAAAGTTTTACGGATAATTTTCAACTATGTCAACATACATTACTGGATATTACTCTTGATTAAGGTAGATTTATAATAATACAATCTTTTATATTTTATTGAATGAGTTATGAAATTTTTGACCATGTATGTGCTATTTTTATACCCTTCATAGTTTATGGTTGAATTTTTGACATTTCGTATGCTAGTTTTAATATGAATGTTTATGTTATGTTTCAACATTTTCATATGAGGAATATAGTAGACATAGTAAGTGATGGGTGGGGCCCTCTATAGCCCCTCGATTCATCGGTAGGTCTCTTGAGACAAACTAGTGTCTTGGCATAAGGCCTTGACAAAAATTTTATTTGTATTCTTGGCATGAGGCATTGACTATGTGGTAATGATGTCCGATGATAGACATTCCCTCATTATAAAATTAGTTATTACATGTGATTATTCAACTATTAGAATATCCATGTGCATGTTTATATGGTAATATTTGATTTATTTTTCCCATATTATGTTCATGTTTATGTTTAAAAAGGCTGTTAATTTTATTACACATCTTGCCTTAAATGTTTATATCATCCGCTAAATTATTTACCCTTACTGAGCATCTGAGCTCACCCCTTTCTTATGTTTTGTTTTCCCAGGATTCAAAGAAGTGTATAATGTTTGAAATTCAGGGATAATCTAAGGGAATAATGGAGTTCTCAACAAAATATTTATGTTGTGTTTTATGTTTGAATGTGTAATGTAAAGTTCATATATGTAATCTATTTTCTAAGACTACTAAACTGATCGGTCCTTTGGGACATGATTCCTTGTAATCATTCCAGTTTATTAAAATAATGCACTGGCTTCGGGCTTCTGGGGTTTGGGCATTACAGTTGGTATCAGAGGATGTTTAGTACAAACCTTGGAACCTAGATTTAGAAAAACTCTGACCAGAGAACATTTCTCTATGATAGATTTTGATGAATAGTATAGAATAACATCCTAGAATTTTGGTAATATAATGATTTTGTGTATTTTCCATGCAACACACCCCTGCTTGGATATGAGAAGGTAGAGGTAGCTCTAGCACAGATGTACCTAGGAGTGAAAACTCCGACAAAGAGTTTTTGGGTTGACTCAGGGTATCCTGGTACATGACAACGGGCCTTGCAGCACTGTTGGTTACAACACTCCCAAGGGATATGCTTAGGATAATTCACATTTTCTTTACAATACATTATGAAGGATTTAGGAGTAAATACTTCCTCAATGAATACATTTATTTTTATTAGTTTAGATTATATGCATATTTTTTTCAATTTACGTTAGGTATTTTACATGTTTTTAATTATGCACTGTGATTCATAAACTAACCTAGTGTATGCCATTGTTTAAAAATGGCGCCCAGTATAAGGAATGAGAACTCCATTAATACGCATGATCCAAATAGTAAGAAAGATCATATCTTTTATGGTATTAATACAATAATTTAGAAGGGAAGTAGTCTCCCATGTATTCTCGTCATATGAAGAAATAGTATCATGTGTTAATAAGATAAGTAAAGAATTATCTGAGCTCTATAGATTTGAAGGAAAGTAAGAGAAGAAAAGTATGGTAGAGAGAAAGATGAATAAATGGAATAGGGGAAAGAAGGATTTTCCCATATGTGATAACTGTGGACAGAATCACCTTGGAAAATGATTGAAGGGAATGTGGGTTTGTTATAAGTGTGGAGAAAAAGGACACCAAGTACATGATTTCAAGGGTAAGAAAAAGGTCTGAAATGTATAATGCTTTATCTGTAAAAAGTTGGGACACTATGCGAATCAATGTCCAAATCATCATAGTATGCCACAAATGATGCTATTGGATAATAATCAAGTTATTATACTACTACAGATGAAGAGTAATGGCTAGGTTTTAATGTTGTAATTAAAGAATTATTTCATTTGAGTGTTGTATCAATGATGTACTGGTTATATGAATTATGGAAATAAATAAGGATTGTACTGTAGTACTATTTCATTGAGGATTTGAGATTATATGGTTCTAATAAAAGTGACTCAATAGTAAGTTAAATTTTTGGAAAATACATGGTTAAAGGCAATATAAACCTTATTATGGTTCAGATACTAAGGTAGTGAATTTGGAATAAGATATGATTGATTTGGGTAAATTATATTCGATATTATTGACTACTTTGAAACTAATTAATTGTTGGTTTATTCCATTATTGTATGAGTTTACTAAATTTTTTGATATAATGTGTATATAAAGTATTTTATAAGGAATAAGAGATCATGAATGTAATAAATAAGGTTTTATGGTAATTTTGGGTGTTGCCCTATTTTAAAAGAATACATGATGAAGGTATTCACATGTTATTACGTGGGAAAAAAGATCATCATTGTGTTTACCTTCCTTATAAATTTTGGTCTATGAGTTTGGAAAGAAGTATTTTGGATAATTATAAAGGTCATAATGGAATATATTTTACATTGGATACTATTGTTAAGGTTAAATCATTTCTTAATAGTATTTTTGGATTGTTATAAAAAAGAAAACCCAGAGGTCGGGCGGCAACTCGTTGCATCCGATAAGGCCGCGAGACATGAACCCACAACCGAAGGTCGACAAGGGTGCATCACCTACCACTGGCCTTCGTGATGTCTTAGTTTTTATAATGTAGTTTTTTTAAATAGTCTGACAAATGAATTATAAATTCATTATTTTTGGAACCCTATATGATTAGGATAAATATAATATTTTTGAATTCTAATATATTTTGGAGTAAAAGATGAGTTTTTGGTAGGAATTAGTTGAAGGGTGAAACTATACTTGTAAAGTATATTTTTTCCCTCTTATTCTATGAATAAATTAATTCTTAAACATTAGGAAAGGGATCTTAAAACCAAAAATGTGTTATCCTAAAACCTTATGTTTTGTTGAACTGATGATATTTAAATCATCATAGATTGATGTCTTTAAGGCCCTCAATTTTACACTTGTTTGTGATTTATGACCTCAATCACTCCCTATAAATATTTAAATTTTCTCTCCAATTATGTGTCTCTAATTTCCAACAATTTTCTCCTAATTGATATCATAATTTGGTGGTGACTTTTTCATTTCCCTTTCCCCCTTATTAAGAATAAATTTTATTAACCCAATTTCTGATGTGGGTTTTTTCACAAATGTATTTTTCTATTTTTAACCTCTTATTTTTGAAGAACAATTTCAAGTTGTGGGGACGCAATTTATTGAACGAGGGGAGAATGTACCACCCCAAGATTTTGTAGTACGTTATCTCTTCAAAGTAATTCAATAACTTGCGCTACACGCAACACCGTGTTTGAGTGCACCACGACTTACCAAACTGGTCGTTCAAAAAGAGGTTATGAATAGTATAAACTTAATTTTGAATTTTTTATAATACATATAATTTTAGAATCAATATTATCTATTTATTAGACATAATATAAGAAAAAAATCATTTTTTTAGAAAAATGAAGTATTTTTTAGAAAATGCAATTTTACCGCCTCTTAATGGAGAACCCTTTTTAAATCTAATATTTGACACTATTATATATTCAATTTGAAGAAATAAAATTCTTCTTTAGAATATAGATATGAAAATTTAGTTTCTATAAATATTTGGTGTTTTCTGATAACTTTCATATTTGGGTGAATAGTGAAAAATACTATATTATAATTGATTTTTTTTAATCGAAATAATTTATAGTGTTAAATTATGAATTTTAATGGTTTGGAAGTATAATTATATTATATTGTTCTCATTTAATACAATGTAGGTCATTATAAGTAATTTAACATTTAAATTTGACATAAACACATGTCAATCTTTTGATAGTTTTAAATTTTAAAAACCTGCTTTTTGGTTTTGACAACAGGAATTAGTTTAAAATTAATTAATGAAAATTATATGTTCTAAATTTGGTAAAAAATAATTCATTTTTGAATTCTTAATATCAAAATTATCTTTGGGTGAATTTTTGGTATTTTTCTGAAAACATTCAATTTTTGATGAATAGTGAAAAACACTGCGTTATTGTTTAAAACTGACTTTTTATTTAAATAATTATTTATTTAATTTAATTTTATTTTAATTAAAAATTGATATATAATACCTATATATGTTCAATGAAATTAATTGGAGTCATTTTAGAATTAAATTAGATGTATAAAAGTTTATTGAACTTTTTAACGTCTTTTACCCACCTTCTAGGCACATTTGCAAATTTGCATAAAACATAATTTTACCACTTCTGTGAATTTAATTTCAAAAATTAGAGAGACATGGTTGACATTAGTAAGTAAAATTTGGTTCAATAAGATGAAAATAATTTTTGGTGAATGGTAACTTGTGACATTAATTACCACGGTTAAAAGTAAATAGGGGAATTAAAGGTAAAAATGATATTATAATTACACTAACACATGTCCTAATTCTATTGTATAAGATTTTTTCAACCAAAAAATTTTTTAGTAATAAAATATTATCTTTTTTGACCCGCTTGGATTAGATTAGGACATTTATTATAATTTTAATTAAAGAAGAGTTAAAAGTGTAAAATTCAAATTTTAATATCTAAAACATTTTTAATATAGAGTTTTATATAAGATAAATTCGACTATAAATATAAATTAGAAAGATAAAAATATTTCTTACATCATGTTATTTTATTTATAAATTTTATACATTAAATAATTAAATTTATTTATGAAACAGTGATGATGCAATAATTACCTTATTAATGAAAGAATCAAATAAATGGAATTATAAATATTAAAATAAATATAATTTCAAAGTATTGATGAAATCCACAAATTTTATAGGTGAATATGAAAAGTTAGGATTTATTTAATTTATTTTTATTGAAGTAATCAAGTTGTGATGACTTTCACAAAAACCAAATAATAAATAGTGTCCAAATTTACATAAATGAGTTTTTAAAAAAAATACCATTTTATTAAATTATATAATAGCCCTAAAAATATAAGGTTCAGAAAAATAACTTATATAATGATATATATGTCATTAATGAACCACTTGGGGTCCTTTTAGATTTTTATAGTAAGTTTATTTACCATTTATTATAATAATACAAAAATACATGGTAAAAGTTAAACTATTTAACTAAGGGTTAAATCTAAAAGATAAGGTTTATATGGTGATGTAAACTTATCTAAAACATATTGGTTGAGAGTTTTTAGACCCATAACCACCATATCCTAGAAATAAATCTTTTTTAATCCATTAGAAACCGAAAATGAATTTATTATAAAATAATATTTCAAGCTTTTCTTAAAGTGACCATCACCTCTCTTATAAAAGGTTACTTCCCCTTCTCTTAATTTAACACCTCCATAGCAATTTTCCCAGCCAAAACCTACCCAAATATCCTCCCAAATTACCTCACTTCAACCTAGATGCCTTCCCTTGATAATAAATTCAACCTAAGGATCCCTTTTGTTTAAATCAAAATTAAACACCGAAAGAATTGGTAATTATTTTATCACCTCTTTCAATGTTATTTTCATCTTACACTTTCCCTTTCTTTGTTATTTCCATAACAAAATAATAACTCTAGTATATTCTACATATTTTTATGTTATTATAAATATGGTACAACCATACTCATTATTCTACCCATCCTATGAATGATAATGTCACCATGCGTGCGTACGTACGACTTACCGTCTCCACGCTATGGTGTAATTTTTTATTCAAAAATATGTTATTTGAATGGATATAATGATGAGTAATATGTATATAAATATTGAAAATAACATGATAATTTTTTTTACAATTAATATACCATCCAATTCTACACCCACTACTACAAATACGGGCAAGGGAAGCACCCCCTTATATCGGCGCTAAGTAAAACCACTGATAAAGGTTACCCTGTATCAGTGCTAAAATTTTAGCACTGATAAAGGAGTTATTTATCAGCGCTTTTCTAGCGCTGATATAGGGACTCTTTATCAGTGCTAGAAACACACTGATAAATAATTCTTTTATCAGTGCTAATATTGTAGCGCTGATACAGGGAGTCTTTATCAGCGCTTTTCTAGTGCTGATAAAGGAACTTTTTATTAGTGATAGAAAAGCGCTGATAAAGAACTCCTTTATCAACGCTAAAATTTTAGCGCTTATACAGGGTAACCTTTATCAGCACTAAAAATAGCGCTGATAAAGGATACTATTATCAGTGCTAAAAAAGTACTGATAAGGAGAACCTTTATCAGTGCTAAAATGTTAGCGCTGATAAAACCTTAGTGAATTTTTTTATAAAGTCGGTCGCACAGTGCCCTCGTTTTATCACGACCTAAAGATCTCGCGGTACTGGAACCCTGTGACTCCCCTCTTCCACCCACTGAGATCACGTTGTCGGACCTCCTCCGCCCTCGTTTCTCGTTGCCGGACCTCCGCCGCCCGCTGAGTTCGCGTTGCCGGACCTCCGGCGTCCTCGAGCTTTAGTTTTCCGGACCTCCGCCGCCCGCAAGGCTTTCAAGCTTCGGTTTACTGGACCTCCTTTAAGGCATGTTTTCCAAATCTTTTTTCAATATTGTTCTCCTCTCCCATTTGTATATCATTGTTTTAACATGTTTTTTTATTCTATGGGCGAGTATTATGGATTGACCGATTGAAGAAAATGAACCATACTTGATGGAAAATGATGTAAAGGGGATGATTCACATGATTTTTTATTCTATGGGTGAGTATTATGGATTCACTAAGTGTTCCATACTCCTACTAGTTGAAAAAACCCTATACCACATAGAGTCATATTTTTTTTGAATCCAAAATACACTCATTAGGCTATATCCCCTTTTAGTTAGACCAAAAATGTCTTATCACACATATTTACCACACTAACTTTCACGTGGTATCATTCAAAAAATAATCTATTCAACTTTATGTTAAACTATATCAATTATTTATTATTATAATTACATTGCACATGGTTGTGATAAATACCCTCGGTGCATTCACTAACCCATGACATGTTGGAGGATGGTTTTAGGGGGTCACTACACTATAATCTACTAACCAATAGAGGGGTCTAAATGGGTATAATCCACGAAATAGTGTTATCAAAGAAATTTATTAGGATATATGATGGGGTTTGATGTTAGGAACATTTGAGAATTTCAATGGTTTGGTTTAGAAAGTATTTCATTTGAATTCATTGGTATGTTTTGGGTGTACCTTTCCTTAGGTTTCAAATTGTGCTCTTAGTGGTTCTTTATGGTTAGTGGTTGTAGTCTCTTATTTGGGTGAAGGGATGTGTTCTTAGTATATTTCCATCTTATGATGTTCTTCAGGGTTAGTGGTTGTAGTCTCTTATTTGGAGATGTATGATGTTCTTGATGAGGCCCACTATCTAGCTAGTGGTGTCGTTGTATATGAGAAAGCATCGATGTAGTTGGAGATGTATAATTTTCTTCATTTGAGTAGACTCATTAAGATTCCAAGTGAGTGTTTCTATACTATATCTTCTTTTGGGGATTCATGTGTTTCATGAATTCATATTTTATCCATTTGAAGTTGGTTAGACATGTTTTGATCATTTTTAAGCCCAAAATAACCCTATTAATGAAAATAATATATGGAATGGATGGTATCTTGTTGTGAATTATCCTTTTTCATTGAAATAAATTAGGTTTCCTTCTACCGTTGGTGGATTTGATATTAAAAACGAAAATAATGGTTTAAAATTAAGATAAGTTGATTCTTTAAATAAAATTCAAAATGGTTTGGCATGTGTTTGTTTATTGAATTTTTTTGGGAATGATTTCCAAAATAAATTAAAATGCATTGTTTTTAAATGGTTTATGGTATTGGTATTTTAAAAAATTGAGGGGGATTTATTGTCCTTTTGAACAAAATACCTTCGATCTCGACCAACATCCATTGTTTGTTGGGGGTGACTTTAATGTCATTTTCAACCCAAAGGAAAGGAAAGGTAGAAGTCCATTCCAGAGGAAGGCCATCATGGAGTTTTTTTAGTTCATGGCTGGGAAGGGCCTCATTGATCTCAACTTCTCATGTGACAGTTTCACCTAGTGCAACAACTGTAGGGGACATCACCACTTGTGGAGTCTATTGGATAGGTGTCTAGACAACATGAAACCCACTAACATATTCTCAAATACCATGTTTTTCCATCTTATTTGGGGTATTTTTATTCACTCCCCCCTTTTGGTTTCCATTTCTTCTTGGCATGATCATTAGGAACGGTTTCACTTCCACCAACATTGAGTATTTAGGCATGATGATATTGAATGTAGGGAAGAGACCTAGGAGTGGTAGATGTATCATTCTTGATTATTCTTGTGTTTGTTCTGGGGTGATTTTAGGAAACTATAATGAATCTAAAGTAATTATATTTAATGAAGATGAACAAATACTAATGGATAGGCTCTATTAATCACCATTTTATAAGGAAGTGGTTCTCTTCTACTGTATTTAGAATTCTTATTTTGTGTACTTGAACCATAAATACTAATATTTGAGATTCAAATAGGTTGGAGATGAATAAATATTGGATGGATGCTAATCGTTTAACAATAGAGTATGATAACAGAGTGAAAGAGTTCATCAAGTTTGCAAAGGATCACACAAAGGATCCTTCTCAAATCCTTTATCTGTGTTTACGTTGTTGGTATTCTAGACTACTTACTCCAGAGGAGTTGGAAGAACATTTGATATGTCACGGAATAGATCGAAGTTATAAATGTTGGAATAAACACGGCGAAAAAGCGAATGTAGCTACTGGATGGGATAAAACTGCGTTTTATGGATCATTAGATATGAATACAAATATGGATAATGAAGAAGACCGTATGGAGGATGTGATTACAGATGTCAATGATGATGAAGATATTATTGAGGAAATGAAAAAACAATTCAAGATGAAATCCGTGATTGCCCAAAATTGTTTGATAAGTTAAAGAGTTGTGAAAAGACGCCATTGTATGCTGCTTGCACTAAGTATACAACATTGTCAGCTGTACTGAAGTTGTATAAATTGAAAATAGGCAATAGATGGAGTGATGTTAGTTTTACGGAACTACTTGCTGTCTTGAATAACATGCTCCCGGAAGATAATAAGCTCCCAAGCCGGACATATGAATCTAGATGAATGCTACGCTCGATGGGAATGAATTCTAAAAGAATACATGCCTTCCCGAAAGACTGTATATTGTTTCGAAAAGAGAACAAATCACTTACAGAATGCCCAAAGTGTGGTGCTTCTAGATAAAAGAAAGATAAATCCAATCCTAGGAAAGTTGTATGGTACTTTCCAATCATTCCAAGGTTTAGACATCTATATCGAAGTGAAGAAACTACAAGACAATTGTCATGGCATGCATATAAAAGAAATAAAGATGGGTTATTACGTCATCCGACCGACTCTCCTCAATAGAAGAAAATTGATCATGAGTATCCTGAATTTGGAAAAGAGATGAGAAACCTTCGTCTTGCATTATCTACAGATGGAGTGAATCCTTTTGGTTTTCAAACCAGCTCTCATAGTACATGGCCTGTTATGTTGGTAAATTATAACTTGCCACCCTGGTTATTCATGAAGCTGAAATTCATCATGTTATCTATGTTTATATCAGGACCAAAACAATCAGTTAACGATATTGATGTTTATCTGGCTCCTTTGATCGAGGATTTGAAGTTATTGTGGGACTCAGGTGTAATGTTGTATGATGCTTATAAAAGTGAATACTTCACGTTGAGAGTGATGTTGTATGGGAAAATAAATGATTTCCCTGCTTATGGAAAATTTTCAAGCTATAGCATTAAAGGAACTCAAGGGTGTCTCATGTGCGAAGAAGATACAGAATCAATTAGGTTGAAACATTCATCAAAATCTGTGTTTCCAGGACATCGTAGATTTCTACCTCGTCGACATAAGTACCAATCTTGGACGACATCATTCAATGGAAGTTTATAAAAACGTGCAACACCATCTCCACTAACAGGTGATCAGATGTTTGATAAAGTAAAAGATCTGAACACTATTTTTGGTAAAGCATTTTCGAAAAACCTTACGAAAATCTGTTGGAAAAAGAGATCAGTTTTTTTGAATTACCATACTGGAATTGTTTGTACATCAGAAATTTTCTTGATGTGATGCATGTGGAAAAAAATGTATGTGACAGTGTTATCAGAATGTTGCTAAATTCCCCAGGAAAAACAAAAGATGGAATTAAGGCAAGGTTGGACATGGTTGACATGGGAATATGAGAAGAGTTGGCTCCTGTGAAGGGTGAAAATCGAATGTTTCTTCCTCCAGCTGCTTATACTCTTTCTAGGGTAGAGAGATATCAGTTTTGCAACTTCTTCAATGATGTAAAGGTTCCATAGGGGTACTCATAAAATATCAAGAACATTGTGTCAATGAATGATTTAAAGTTAAAAGGTTTTAAATCACATTATTGCCATGTTTTGATGAATGATCTAATTCCTATAGCTTTACGTTGCATTTTTCCCAAGAATGTTCATCATACGTTAACCAAAATTTGTTTCTTTTTCAAAGCTATATGTAGCAAAGTTTTAGACCCGGGGAAATTTCCAGCTATGGAAAAAGAAATTGTCATCATATTATGTGAATTAGAAATGTTCTTCCCGTCAAAATTCTTTGATATGATGGTTCATTTGATGATTCACTTGGTGAGAGATATTCAACTTTGTGGTCCTGTGCACTATAGATGGATGTATCCTATTGAACGGTCTATGAAGATTTTGAAAGGGTTTGTCAAAAATCGAAGTTGGCCAGAGGGTTTTATAGTGGAGCGATATATTATTGAGGAAGCCATTGGATTTTGTACTGAATACCTATCTGATGTGGAAAGCATTGGTCTCCCAAAATCTCGTCACACTAGACAAATTGAGGGTGAGGGAATTTCTGGAAGAGAAGTTGTGACAATCAGTATTACAGATCGGGATCAAGATCATATTTATGTTTTTCATAACAGTTGGGAGGTTGATCTATATATTGAAACTCACAAAGAAATTCTTAGGCAGTTGAATCCATCGGGGCCTAAAAAATGGTTATCAGATACACATAATCACCAGTTTATAGGATGGTTTCAGGACCATATTTTTAAGCAGTTGGATGAAAATCTGAATTCAATTTCAGAACGTCTTCAATGGCTACCTGCTGGACCAAGTTTGTATGTATTATCTTATATTGGTTATGTAATTAATGGTTATACATTCTATATAGATGAACATGATGAAGATAGTATCATGAAAAATAGTGGAGTTACACTAGTGGCTGAAGCGATGCATGTTTCTGGTATTAAGGACAAAAATCCAATTTATGCAAATATGTCATACTTTGGCATTATCAAAATAATATGGGAGTTGGATTATATGACATTCCAATTGCCGATTTTTCAATGAAAATAGATTTATAACAACAGTGGTGTTAAAATAGATGAATGGGGATTTGTGAAAGTTGATTTTAGTAAAGAAGGGTACAAAGATGAACATTTATAATGGCATCACAAGCGGTATAAGTTTTTTATGTTCCAGATCCCGCAAACTGAAAGTGGTCGATTGTTCTATTATCGTCCAAAACTATTGAAGGTTCAAATGAAAATTCAGTTGAGGACAATCCTTTTATTGGTACATCACAATAATTTTGGAGCGGTCCCAATGCAGATGATGTTTTGTATGTTATAGGAGACCACAATGAAGGGATTTGGATAGTCGATAGAGGTTTAAAATCCCTTCAACCTTTGAAAAAAAGAAAGAGAGTTCAGTAAACAGGTTATATATTTTTTGTAATATAGATCTTGTTATCTCATGTTATTATCTTATCAATATTGAATTTATGTAATCTGAATTAACTGTTCAATGACTTTTGTAGATAATGACTTCTGCACATTCTGATGCTCCTAACCTTGAGGCTGAAAAAGTCTCTCAAGTAGCTGCTGTTGCGGCTGCTGCTACTCCTGCTGCTCCTTCAGCTCATGCTGCTGCTGCTATTGCTCCTGCTGCTGCTCCTGCTGCTCCGGCTGCGGCTCCGGTTGCTCCTGCTGCTCCTCCTGCTGCGGCTCCTGCTACTGCTGCTGCTCCTCCTGCTACTCCTCCTGCTACTCCTATTTCTCCTGCTGCTATGGATCCTGCTGTTCTTATTGTTGAGGTCTAATAACCATCAACACATGTCATTGATACCATTCTAGATAAACATATAGATGGTGTTGATATTGATGAAATGGTCGGGAATGAAGGACCAACGTCGCAGAAATCAAAGGTGCGTCGTAGTTTGACGGTGTTAGCCAAAATTCTTAAGGCGAAAAACAACGGAATCAAATTTGAAGTAGGATGAAATGCACGAGGAAAACATGTGAAGCCCAACAAGGCTATGTTTAACAACTACATTGGATTTTTCACTCAGAAACACATGCCGATTGACATAGATTCATGGAACTATGTTGTGTCCGGGCTGAAGGCTGTGATCTGGGAAGAATTTACGGTAACATTATGAATTTATTTCTTTAATTTTCCAGGAAATAAAATAATGAAACAATGTCTTACTCTTCTTAATCTCTTGCAGAGTACATTTATATTAGACGATTCACACAAGGATTATGTACTAAGGCTTGCAGGAAATATTCATTGAGGTTTTCGCCCTATTTTAACAAGATGTCACCTCAAAGATTCTAAAGGTAAAATAAACCCACACCCACCAATTTTCTACGCTCACCTGATATCCCAAGAAGCATGGGATGCATTTATTGGACGTCGTGGGGATGAGAAGTTTCAGGTACATTGTGAGTGATAATTCATTGTTTGAGGATACCTGTATTCATCACTTTGATTGTTAATATTTTATTTATGAAACAGAAACTCTGTACTGAAAATAAGGAACGTGCATCAAAACCAACATACCCCTATCGTAAAGCAAGGATGGGGTACGCTTCATTAGAAAAGAAAATGGTACGTATTTTAAATTTACAATAATATTGTTAGGTGCCAATAAACAACATCATAATTATTTTTCTATGTTTATATGTAGATTGATGAGTCTAAAACCAAATGCACTTCCATCCCACGTCATGTGCTATGGAAGGAGGCACGTGTGAACAAAGAAGGGAAGTTAGTAGATGAGAACACACAGAAAGTGTGGGAAATATGTGTAAGTATGACACGACGATAAAATAATTTGTTTAAAATTGATATTACATAAAAATAATTAGTTATTTTCCTATATCCGACAGTCAAATGAATCAGCTACTCCTGTAGCTAATACAGACCTATTGTCGATGGCTTTAAAGCAGCCAGAAAAATACGGTCGTGTCAGAGGTGCAGGGTTTGGGGTGACACCCTGAGTATATTTTAAGAAGAAGAAAAAAATGGATGATACATATGAAAAATTGGAACAAAGGAGCGAAAAAATAGAAACCCTTGAAGAAAAATTTCAATGGCAGGGAGAGTTGCTAGCAACTTTTATGGGTGGGAAGCAAAGGGAAGCCACAACTCAAGAACAACCGCCGCATGAACATCCCACCCCACCCCCACCAGCTTTGAGGTGAGCCATTCGCCTCAAAGAACTGTCTTAGCCATGGTAATCAATATTCTAATAATTGTTCCCATGAAATATGAATCAGACAAACACTAATAATTTTTCTGTACTCATCTTCTACAGGGTGATAATGATTGTGATTTATATCTATCAACACCCACCTATCACCTTGTAGAGAGGGCTACAATGTTCAATATCCCAGATGCCACACTGCATAATAGACCACTACCGAAAGATCATATGAAAGTGATGATTACTGTAGCTCATGAGCCAAAGGCAGAGCTACCTATTCCACTTGATGACGATGATATTCATACATTAGAAAAGGCTATTGGGACATTCTTTACATGGACTTCACAACTTGTAAGAGTACATGCGGACAAAGAGGTATTTATTTCCTTTTATTTTCAAGATAAACCCTTAAAAATTAATGAAAAAAGGGTCTGAACCAATGATTGTTGTTATAGACAGAGAAAGGGAAGGGGGTGACAAATATCAGCTCAAAACCATCTAAAGGATGGACCAACCGATCCCAAGGAGATACTGAAAGCACAATAACACCACCTGATCTCTATCCACATTTAATAGCATTGAAGACTCATGTGGATATGAAGCTAAAAGATGGTAATAGTCATATAGTGGTTTTCGAAGAGAATATATACGGTGAGGAATGTAAAGATTTTGTTGCTCCTGAAAATGTAAATGAAATCCTTGAAAACGGTTGGCTAGGCGTCACAGTTGTAAATGTATATATGAGGTATGTTTCCATGAATTGATTTTCCAAAAGCTGATCTAATGTGAAAATTATGACTAAATGCATTTTATATTGTAGACATACGCATTTATGAAAAACAATTGAAGGAATTTTCCCATGAGCCAAAATTTGGACTGGTTAGTCCTCATATCATATCAACACACCTATCAAAAATAGATCCATCAAAAAGGGATGCAATAGTGAACGGCTTGCTGAAAACATTTGAACGCAAGATTACAGATGACAGACTTTTCCTAATACCAACCTTGTAGGGGTAATACTCTACGATTAAAGCATATCAATTATATTTTCACTTATTTTATTACTTATTCCTTTTGTGTTTTTAGGCAACATTGGTTGCTAATTTCGGTGAACTTGGATACTCTGAAGATTTATTTTCTGGATTCAAAGCATGGATATCCATCAAACCGACCACACATGATGGTGTTTGTGAATCTGTAAGACACTACATCTTACGTTTTAGGTCTAAACATCAAGTAATATAATTTATATTATCTTTTACTGAGGATTATGTTATGATAGGGAGGTGTATCATTATTGTCTAAAAAAAGTAATGAGGACAGGGGCTAAGCATAAGGAGGTGAGCAAGTACTATGTCTGGACAAATATCAGGGTACATATAATAAAATTTCACTATCCAAACACATCTCAACACAAGTTACTTATTCTCCTAATGATAATTTTTTTGTAGTGTCCAAAACAAACAAACGATAATGATTGCGGTTATTATGTTTTTAAATTTATGAAAGAGATCGTTTTTCATCATCAAACTAGCATCCCTAAAGAGGTATTTTTAAAAACAACTACTAGTTCGTTTATGTTATTTATTAATTATTTATTTTTTTATTTTTCATTACTACTCTGACTGCCGAAAAGCCTCATACTCACAAGACGATATATACGTGTTCAGAAACGGGTGGGCCGCATACCTAATGGAAGATTGTACACAAATACAATGATGATCTGACTAGGGGACATGTAAAATTTGTGGTCATTTTTGAGAGGGGTTAAGGGGATCAAAAGATGAACATTGTTGTATGTAAATGTTCATAGGAAAATTTTAATTGTTATTAAATAAAACAAACTTTCTCAAATGATTCATTTTCCCATTTTAACAGATGATATGCACCAACAACATGAAAGAATGCTGAACCACTCAAAGGGTCTCTATTTTGTTTAAAATGTACAAGATTTTAAGTGAAAACAAAAACTGACCTACAGAAATCTGACCAAACGCATTCGGATTGCATTGATATTTTATAAGAACGATCCAAGGGTCCTTGGTGACGTGTATGAGTCAACCCCGCCTCAATCTGAGGCACGGTGTGGCCGCTAGCACTCAAAGGGTCTCTATTTTGTTTAAAATGGACACGATTTTAAGTGAAAACAACAACTGACCTATGAAAATCTGACCAAACTCATTCGTATTGAATTGATAATTTATAATAACGATCCAAGGGTCCTTGGTGACATGTACGAGTCAACCCCGCCTCAATCTGAGGAACGGTGTGGCCGCTAGCACTCAAAGGGTCTCTATTTTGTTTAAAATGGACACGATTTTAATTGAAAACAACAACTGACCTACGGAAATCTGAACAAACGCATTCAGATTGAATTGATATTTTATAAGAACGATCCAAGGGTCCTTGGTGATGTGTAAGCGTCAACCCTGCCTCAATCCGAGGCACGGTGTGACCGCTAGCACTCAAAGGGTCTCTCTTGATTAAAATGGACACAATTTTAATTGAAAACAAAAAATGACCTACGGAAATCCAACCAAACGCATTCAGATTGCACTTATATTTTATAATAACGATCCAAGGGTCCTTGGTGACTTTTAAGAGTCAAATCCGCCTATATCGAAGGCACGGTGTGACCGCTATCACTCAAAGGGTCTCTATTTTGTTTAGAATGGACAAGATTTTAAGTGAAAACAACAACTGACCTACGGAAATCTGACCAAACTAATTTGGATTGCATTGATATTTTATAAGAACGATCCTAGGGTCCTTGGTGACATGTAATAGTTAACCTCACCTCAATACGAGGCATGTTGTGGCCGCTAGCACTCAAAGGGTCTCTAGTTTGTTTAAAATGGACACGATTTTAATTGAAAACAACAACTGACCCACATAAATCCCACCAAACCATTAATATTGCATTGATATTTTATAATAATGATCCAAGGGTCCTTGGGGATGTGTAAGAGTCATCCCCGCCTCAATCCGAAGCACGGTGTGGCTGCTAGCACTCAAAGGGTCTCTCTTGTTTAAAATGGACACGATTTTAATTGAAAACAACAACTGACCTACAGAAATCTGACCAAACGCATTTGGATTGCATTGATATTTTATAAGAACGATCCAAGGGTCCTTGGCGATGTGTATGAGTCAACCCCGCCTCAATCTGAGGCACGGTGTGGCCGCTATCACTCAAAGGGTCTCTATTTTGTTTAAAATGGACACGATTTTAATTGAAAACAACGACTGACCTAAAGAAATCCCACCGAACGCATTCGGATTGCATTTATATTTTATAAGAATGATCCAAGGGTCCTTGGTGATGTATAAGAGTCAACCCCGCCTCAATCCAAGGCACGGTGTGGCCGCTATCACTCAAAGGGTCTCTATTTTATTTAAAATGGACACGATTTTAATTGAAAACAACAACTGACCTACTGAAATCCAACCAAACACATTCTGATTGCATTGATCTATTATAAGAACGTTCTAAGGGTCCTTGGTGACGTTTATGAGTCAGCCTTGCCTTAATCCGAGGCACAGTGTGGCCGCTAGCACTCAAAGGGTCTCTATTTTGTTTAAAATGGACAAGATTTTAAGTGAAAACAACAACTGACCTACTGAAATCCAACCAAACACATTAGGATTGCATTGATCTTTTATAAGAACGATCCAAGGGTCCTTGGTGATGTTTACAAGTCAACATCGCATCAATCCAAGGCATGGTGTGGCCGGAAGCACTCAAGGGGTCTCTATTTTGTTTAAAATGGACACGATTTTAATTGAAAACAACAGCTGACCTACAGAAATTTGACCAAATGCATTTTTATTGCATTGATATTTTATAATAATGATACAAGGGTTCTTGGTGATGTGTATGAGTCAACGATGCCTCAATACGAGGCACAGTGTGGCCGCTAGCACTCAAAGGGTCTCTCTTGTTTAAAATGGACACGATTTTAATTGAAAACAACAACTGGACTACATAAATCTGACCAAACACATTCGGATTGCATTGATATTTTATAAGAACGATCCAAGGGTCCTTGGTGACATGTATGAGTCAACCCCTCCTTAATCTGAGGCATGTTGTGGCCGATAGCACTCAAAGGGTCTCTCTTCTTTAAAGTGGACACAATTTTAATTGAAAAGAGCAACTGACCTACGGAAATCTGACCAAACGCATTAAGATTGCATTGATATTTTATAAGAATGATCCAAGGGTCCTTGGTGACATTTAAGAGTCAACCCTTCCTCAATCCGATGCATGGTTTGGCTGCTAGAACTCAAAGGGTCTCTCTTGTTTAAAATGGACATGATTTTAATTGAAAACAACAACTAACCTACTGAAATCTGACCAAACGCATTCGAATTGAATTGATCATTTATAAGAACGATACAAGGGTCCTTGGTGAATTGTACGAGTCAATGCTGCCTCAATCCGAGGCACGGTGTGGCCGCTAGCACTCAAAGGGTCTCTATTTTGTTTAAAATGGACAAGATTTTAAGTGGAAACAACAACTGACCTACGAAAATCCAACCAAATGCATTCGGATTGCATTGATCTTTTATAAGAACGATACAACGGTCCTTTGTGACATGTATGAGTCAACCCCACCTCATCCCGATGCATGGTGTGGTCGCTAGCACTCAAAGGGTCTCTATTTTGTTTAAAATAGACACGATTTTAATTGAAAACAACAACTGACCTACAGAAATCCCTCCAAACGCATTTAGATTGCATTTATATTTTATAAGAATGATCCAAGGGTCCTTGGTGACATGTACGAGTCAACCTCGCCTCAATTTAAGGCACGGTGTGGACGCTATCACTCAAAGGGTCTCTCTTGTTTAAAATGGACTCAATTTTAATTGAAAACAACAAATGACCTACGGAAATCCGACCAAACGCATTCAGATTGAATTTATCTTTTATAAGAATGTTCCAAGGGTCCTTGGTGATGTGTAATAGTCAACCCTGCCTCAATCCGAGGCACAGTGTGGCCGCTATCACTCAAAGGGTATCTATTTTGTTTAAAATGGACAAGATTTTAAGTGAAAACAACAAATGACCTACGGAAATCCGACCAAAATCATTAGGATTGGATTGATCATTTATAATAACTATCCAAGGGTCCTTGGTGATGTGTACGAGTCAACCCCGCCTCAATCAGAGGCACGGTGTGGCCGCTAGCACTCAAAGGGTCTCTATTTTGTTTAAAATGGACACGATTTTAAGTGAAAACAACAACTGACCTACGAAAATCCAACCAAACGCATTCGTATTGCATTGATCTTTTATAAGAATGATCCAAGGGTCCTTGGTGACATGTAAGAGTAAACCCCGCCTCAATACGTGGCACAGTGTGGCCGCTAGAACTCAAAGGGTCTCTCTTGTTTAAAATGGACACAATTTTAATTGAAAACAACAACTGACCTACAAAAATCTGACCAAACACATTATTATTGCATTTATCTTTTATAATAATGATCCAAGGGTCCTTGGTGATGTGTAAGAGTCAACCTCACCTCAATCTGAAGCACGGTGTGGCCGCTACCACTCAAAGGGTCTCTCTTGTTTAAAGTGGACACGATTTTATTTGAAAAGAACAAATGACCTACGGAAATCCGACCAAATGCATTAAGATTTTATTGATCATTTATAATAATGATCCAAGGGTCCTTGGTGACGTTTTAGAGTCAACCTCACCTCAATCCAAGGCATGGTGTGGACGCTATCACTCAAAGGGTCTCTCTTGTTTAAATGGACACAATTTTAATTGAAAACAACAACTGACCTACTGAAATCTGACCAAACGCATTAGGATTGCATTGAATTTTATAAGAACGATACAAGGGTACTTGGTGAGTTGTACAAATCATCCCTGCCTCAATCCGAGGCACGGTGTGGCCGCTAGCACTCAAAGGGTCTCTATTTTGTTTAAAATGGACAAGATTTTAAGTGAAAACAACAACTGACCTACGAAAATCCAACCAAATGCATTCGGATTACATTGATATTTTATAATAACAATACAAGGGTCCTTGGTGACATGTAATAGTCAACCCTACCTCAACCCAAGGCACGGTGTGGCTGATATCACTCAAAGGGTCTCTATTTTGTTTAAAATAGACATGATTTTAATTGAAAACAACAACTGAACTGCGGAAATCCCCCAAAATGCATTCAGATTTCATTGATATTTTATAAGAACGATCCAAGGGTCCTTGGTGACGTGTTAGAGTCAACCTTTCCTCAATATGAGGCATGGTGTGGCCGCTATCACTCAAAGGGTCTCTCTTGTTTAAAATGGACACGATTTTAATTGAAAACAACAACTGACCTATGGAAATCCAACCAAACGCATTCGGATTGATTTTATCTTTTATAAGAATTATCCAAGGGTCCCTGGTGACATGTAAGAGTCAGCCATGCCTCAATCCGAGGCACGGTGTGGCCTCTATCACTCAAAGGGTCTCTATTTTGTTTAAAATGGACAAGATTTTAAGTAAAAACAACAACTGACCTACAGAAATCAGACCAAACGCATTCGGATTGCATTGATCTTTTATAAGAACGATCCAAGGGTCCTTAGTGATGTGTACGAGTCAACAACACCTCAATCCGAGGTACGGTGTGGCCTCTAGCACTCAAAGGGTCTCTATTTTGTTTAAAATGGACACGATATTAAGTGAAAACAACAATTGACCTACGAAAATATGACCAAATGCATTAGGGTTGCATTGATCTTTTATAAGATAGATCGAAGGGTCCTTGGTGACATGTAAGAGTCAACCCTGCCTCAATACGAGGCACGGGGTGGCCACTACCACTCAAAGGGTCTCTATTTTGTTTAAAATGGACACAATTTTAAGTGAAAACAACAACTGACCTACGGAAATCCAACCAAACGCATTCAGATTGCATTGATATTTTAAATGGGGGGTCATGGCATGTGATCTATTAGGGGCCTCATATATATCAATTCATGGTTGGCCTGGTATACTAGGGTGATCATGTGTTCGGGTCTATGATACTTATGGGCTTATATCTGGATGAATATACTCCCATTTGGGAGGGTGGATATGATTATGGGTCGTATTCCTTAATTGAGAATACTCTCACAGGGGAGGGATGAGATGTATATAGGTATTATTCCCCAAATTAGAATACAACCATAGGAGTGGGATGAGATTATTATCAGGAATATTCACTAAATAAAAATAATCCCATAGGGGAGGGCTGAGATGATTATATAGATTATGCCTCAAATGAGAATACACCCATATTGGAGGGTTGATATGATTCTAGGGATTATTATTTGGATGATAATACTCCCATATGGTAAATAATATATTCTTCTTAGTATTATTCCCTAAATAAGGGTACTCCCATAGTATAGGGATGCTATCCTTGTAGGTCTTATGCCTCAGAATTGGAAGAACACATATGGGTGGTCTGAGATACTGTTGAGGGTATTCCCTAGATGAGAAAACTCCCATAATTGGATTTCCATGATAGAGTATAAATAAAACTCACATATTCTAGGTCAATGATAATTATGTATATAGTGGGGAGACTATGGTATATTATATGTTTTGTGTGGTTCCTATGATGTACTCAGAGAAACCCTAACATTGGATGATGTATGTATGGTTGATCAAGCATTAATACTTGAGAATCAATGTGTCTTGATATAGATGGGGTAGGACTTGGTCAAACTATATTTTTATAATGTCGACACGATCCTTGTGAAATGCTTGGTAAAAGTTCATCACTTGGAAAATTAATTCGGGTTTATTCATGTTCATGGATTTTAGGATCAATGATGATTTTTTATTAGTTTTATTCCAGTTCTTTCTCAACTAGGTTGTGCATATTGCCTGATCATGCACTTACAATAGCCTATTGCAGGTTTAATATTGGGGGTTTATTAATGAGATTCATCCCCCCCCCTAAGTATGTGCACCTCAGTGTGTGTACAAACCTTATAACTTCTTTGAGGTTGAGAACATGATGCATAGTGGATAGAGAAAAGTCCAAATATTTATCTATTGATAAAACACACCCATGTGGAGCCTTATGATTGAACTGGAAAGCCCCCCGGACACCCCCTACCCCCCTTCGATAGCCACCCCAAACCCTTGAATATCCCCCAAACCCCCTGAATTCTGAATTGATTTCCTTAAGTACTTGATTAACTTATAAATTATGTGTTAATGGTGTACGAGTATAATTGTTCTATGAGTATACTTGGTCTAATTTTCTTATGATTTATGAGTTAATTTTGTATGGGTATACTTGATTTAATTGGCTTATTGAGATGCTGTTTTTTTTTTGCAGGTGTTCGGGTGTGCTGCTGTAGATTTATCATAGCAGCAGAGAGGGCATTTATCAGCGCTCTTTTAGCACGGATAAACTACACCTTTATTAGTGCTAAGGAAGTGCTGATAAAAGATAAGTTTAGCAGTGCTAAAGGAGCGCTGATAAAACAACCATTTATTAGCGCTCTTTTAGTGCTGATAAAGTCTACCTTTATCAGTTCTTGTTTAGCGCTGATAAAGGGTTGTTTTATCAACGCTTTTTAGCACTGATAAAGTAACCCTTTATCAGAACTGGGCTTTATAGCACTTTTTTAGCGCTGTTAAAGCCCGTTTTTAGTGCTGTTAATGCCCGTATTTGTAGTAGTGACCTTTTAATCATTAAGGAAATGATATCGTTGCTCGTGTGTGCGTACGAATTACCATCTCCATGACGCGATGAGATTCATTTCCAGGTTCACCATTCAATGATGATTATAAAAATATATATTATTAATAAGTATGTAATATATGAAATAATAATTCCACTATATATATATATGTACTTACATATATCTTATTCACTTACTTCTGTTCAATACGATATGAAAACCAAACCAACGTTTATGCGTACATTCGGCCTACCGTCTACATAAACGGTGTTTTCCATTTCATATATCTATCTATAATACATATTTATATTCTAAATATATATTATATATAAATTATGTTTTATATTTTGGAAGTATTTAAATCATTATCTAAAAGATACGATCAAGAATAACAAGTTAAAACATGTACGATAAAGAAAGCGATTATTACCTAAAATGTTAATTTAACATGGAAATCATTATTAAATTTGTAGTATAAAGTCATAAATGAATAATTTACGATATAATAAATATTAATATGGTTATTATATAATTTAATAACATACTATGGTCATTATATAGGAGGATAAACATACCATCGACCAAAGGAAAGTGCAAGGTAAGGGTTAATTCATCAATCTCATTATTATCTTAGATTGTTTATGTGTAAGTATTTTCTAGGAAATATTTATTGTCCATGTACATATTTCATAAAATTAATTTCAAAATGATTATTTTAAGGTTCTATTTAACTAAAACATATTTTTAATTGTTTTAAATATTTATTCTTCTAAATCTTTCTCATTAATGTCCATGTTTTCAAAATGGTTTTAAGGATTTATTTATATGGAAATGATTGTTTAAAAATTTTAATTCCTATCAAAAGTTTCAAAGTGGTATGGGACACTTTGATTGAAAAATCAATTTTAAATGACTTCCTTTATAAATGCGTGACTTTTAAATGATTTCACACAAAGGGATATTTCTATCAAAAAGTTTTACTGATCATTTTCAACTTTGTCAACATCCCTTACTAGATATTATTCTTGATTAAGGTTGATTTATTATAATACAATATTTCATATTGTATTGAATGAGTTATGAAATGTTTGAATATCAATGTGCTATTTTTATACCATTCATGGTTTGTGGTTGATGTATTGACATTTCATATGCTAGTTTTAATACGATTGTTTATGTTATGTTTCAACATTTTCAAATGAGGAATGCAGTGGACTTAGTAAGTGATGGGTGGGGCCTTCTATATCCCCTCTATGCATCGGTAGGTCTCATGAGACAAACTAGTGTATTTTCACAAGGCTTTGACAAAAAAATTATATGTATTCTTGGAACGAGGCCTTGACTCTGTGGTAATGATGTACGATGATATGCATTCCCTCATTATAAAATTAATTATTACATGTGATTATTCGACTAGAAGAATATCCATGTGCATGTTTATATAGTAATGTTTGATTTATTTTTTCCATATTATGTTCATGTTTATGTTTAAAAAGTATGTTGTTTTTATTACACATCTTTCCTTAAAAGTTTATAGATTCTTCTAAATTATTTACCCTTACTGAGCATCTGAGATCACCCCATTCTTATGTTTTGTTTTCCTAGGATTCCAATATGTGTATTATGTTTGATATGCAGGGTTAATCTAGGGTAATAATGGCATTCTTAATGAAATATTTATGTTGTGTTTTATGTTTGAATGTGTAATGTAACATTTATTTATGTAATCTATTTTCCAAGAATACTAAAATGATCGGTCCTTCATGACATGATTCCTCGTAATCACACTAATGTATTAAAATAATGCACCGACTCCAGGATTCTGGGATCGGGGAATTACATTAATGACCATTTGGCTGGGCCCAAGGCATAATATCCTGGCATCGTTATGTATACCATTAGGTTGAGAATCAAGAAAAACATAGTTCTTGATTACATTGTGGTTAGAGACCAACACTGGAAGGGGAAATCCTCTTTGGAGAGGAACCTGAAACATCCCATAATTATCATGGGGAATCCTGAACTTATTCTAGTTAGGGCTAATATTTAATGTCATGCGTTGAGTACATGGTTACCTAGGAAGGAAATGGGCGGTGCGGTACATTTACCTGAGTAAATGAGGACCAAAGAAGTCTATACCACACCATGTAATCCCAGGGGAAATTATAGGTTAAGAGACCAAAGATGGGGAAATTTTGGCTGGGCCCAAGACAAAATGTCCAAGTGTTCCTACGTAACCCATAAAGATGGGAATAAAACCGTACGTATTTTTCTGATTGCAGTTTAACATCATGAGGGACACAAGGAATGTGTAGTTTATCTATACTAGTACACATCCAACCAAAACCACTAATCCCACGTGAGTTTTGATCGATGTGGGAAATAAGGAGTAGTAATGGGATTTTCCTTTTATAGGGGGCACACATTAGGGGCAATGGAATGCATGGTGAATGGCATCCCAATATTACTGACCTACCTAATCAACGCACATAGATGCAAAGAGGGGTAAAACCAAGTGTGTTTCAATTCCACCTAAATAGAAGGATGTGGAAAGATGTGAATCCTGGAGCTCAAGAACTGGATTGAAATGATGGTGGCATGACAATAGTGTATAACTATTGACCATGTTTGAATCACATCATATATTTTGTGTTATCCTGGCATGGGAATAGACAAAATAGGATCAACCGCTGACCATGTTTGAAACACGGGACCCATCACAAAATGACGTCTGAGGTCTTCTAGGGCATTGACCCAAGATAATAGGCGAGCTAATATGTCATAAAACCAAGTCTTAAAGGGGGTACCTTCACTCGTAGAAGAGGACGGGGATCCAAATAAAGGTTTAATGAAGCGTGGCCATGAAATGAGGTAATGTCCACGTGGAATTCAACACTTTGGGCTATACTCCAAGGTGCATTTAAGGAGGCCAATGAGATGTGTAAGATAGAGGGAGTTGAATCCCTTTCCAAGGATGATGTTCATGGGGATGAAAACTCCTAGTTTAAGAGGAGACCTAGTTTGATGGAATGTGCATAGGGTGGAGATGTAGAAAAACCCAACGTGGGTATGGATAAAAGGGGAATTCCATCTTGTGATACATTCCCAGGGTTGGACCCGAAGACTAAATTCCCTAGTGTTATTATGTATCCCATAAGAATGGGAATCAAGCCGTACATACTTCTAGAAAGATGGAATGGTAGAGTATCAATACCAGGGGCAACACTGCTGTGGAGGTATGAACCATGCACCAAAAGAATTGAAATTTTATGGATATTTTTTGTTATTTTGGGAGGATGTGTTTTTTTGTGAAGCAACACATCTAGGATGGAGAATCTAGGCATAACTATAAGAATCAAGCCATATGTAGGCCTCGAAAAATGGAATGGTGGATGAAAAAAACCAAACATGATGTCCCCACGAGCAAGGACACCACAATGCAGTCCCATTTTTTGTCATGTGGCCATGAAGATAGTTTCATAGTTCAGGGTCATATGATAGGACCATCCCATGCATTTTAATGTCGTGTTGAAAAGGTGCAAAATTTTAATGTCATGTGGGACCAGGATGTAGAGTTTAAAGTCCTATGGCTTAGATTCCCACAGAAGAATACGGTTCTAATGGGGATGTGCAAGGTATGGTAAAGCATTACCGAAGTGAATTAGGACATCAGCTCACACCACATTGTGCACAACCCTATGGGAGACCATCAGGCGAAGGGGTTAGAAATGATATGAGGATTTGAGGATAGAATCCAATACAAAATTTATGGGTGTTCCTATGTATCCCAAGAGAATGGTAATCAAGCCATATGTTTTTCTGGAAGATGTTGTGCAGATTAACATCATGCTACATGGACGGGGGCAGGATAGGAAATGTACTAAACAAAAATTACGCAATGTCGCTATTTAGAACCCACCATGAATGAGGATAGAAGCACACATACACCACACCACACAATCTAATAAGAGTCAAGGATAAAAGGATGAACAAAATAGATAATTAGTGGAGTCTGAGTTGGACCCAAAGTCAAAATGTTCAGGAGTTCCTACGTAACCCATAAGGATGGTAATCAAGTCATACATAGTTCTGGAAGATGTCGTGTTGTTTTGATGTCATGTGAAAAGGACATGGACAGATCATTGTATATGTTCATAAAGATCGGACTGAAATAAGTGAGACTCTTCCATGCAGTTGTAATCCTTGACCAAAAACCTAAGCCCACGTGAGCTCCGCTTGATATGGGAAACAAGGGAGTAGAAGGTCTTCACAACAAATGGAATATATAGAAAATGGAAATAGCATGGAGCCTTAGATGATACCACACCATGGATTCATACTCTTAACCTGAAAATGCACACGGAGGGATAACACCAACAATATCAAAATTTCACATGGAAATAATGGAGTTGGAAGGGATTTGAATCATGTGACTAGTATTTAGGAAATAATGAGTGTGGAATAATGATGGAGGATAATTGTTGGCCATATTTAAAAAACATCATCTATATAGTGTGACATTAAATGAGAATGAATAAATGAGCATCAACTACTGACCATATTAACAACGCGAGACTTATATAAAATTGTCATTTGAGATCCTCTAGGATGTTGAACCAAGATAGTAGGACATCACTGAGGCCAAGAATCCATGCTGCTCGGGGGTCCTTTTGGATGTGAATGATGATCAAATCCTAAATAAAAGGAAATTTGAATCATGGAAATTGATGAAAACACATCCTTGTGTCACCCAACAATCTAGGTACCAAACAAAAGTGCATCTAGGCATGTTGGTGAATTTCCAAAGAGGGTCAAGGGGACCAATTTGAAGATGACAAATCGAGGAGATTATTGGAGGAAAATGGAATGGAGAGATCTCCAGAGATATGTTTTTTGTTTGGCTATTACAAAACTGAAGTGAATGAGGACATAAGCGCACACCACACCACACACCCCCTACAGAACTAAGGTAGAGGGGACGGAAGGAAGAGGAGTTTTCTAAGAAATAGGGTTGGACCCAAAGACAAAATGAATGGGTGTTCCTACATATCCCATGAGGATGAAAATCAAGTTTTATATAGTTCTCGAGTTTTCATATAGTTTAACGTCCTATGACAAGGATGCGATAGATCTTAGTTTATGGTCATAGAGCTCAGACCGTAGATGCCTAGTTTAATGTCATGTACATGGGACATATGGGCGGCCAGGGTGAATCACCGTGATTTTCATTTGGGAGATGAAAGAATGGTAATAAGTACCGAGGGTAACTTTTGACCATGTTTGCAACACATTATCCCTCTCGCATGGTCTAGAAAAGGAACAAAAAAATGAGCATCGACCACTGACCATTTTCGCAATGCAGGAATTGTATAAATTTTTAATTCAAAATCCTCAGGGATGTTGGCCTGAGATGGTAGGAGAGCACTAAGTCCTAGAATCCAGATCGTTCGGGGGTCCATTAAGATGTGAAAGATGATGGAAACCCAAATGATGGGATGCATAAAGCTTAGTGGTACCTGTGCAGTTTAACATATTGTATCATGGACAATGGATGAAGGAGGGGTGTCTCATGGCGACGTGTGTGGTGTGGAAAAAATATCCTCATGTGAATAAAGAAATAGATTCCATACCACACCGTACTATCCTATGTGAGAACATGGGATGAGGGATGTAAATTATGAGGGACCTGATGCTGGGACACATACGAAAATGTCCATCTAGTTTTCACTTTATCATCATGCGAGATGAGTGTTGAGTATTTTTATGTCCTTCGGCCTAGATGGATCACATAGTTTAATGTCATGTGGTGAGGATGTTGGTGATATTAGTTTAAGGTCATAGGTCTCAGACTATGATTACATGACCCTTTATGTGGGTAACACCATACCAAATCTCTTAATCCCACATGAGCAATGCTCTGTGTGGGAAAAAATGAATGGGATCAGTTTCTACCCTATATATAAGTATATGAAAATGAGGTAAAGTGATTGATTGGGGTTGATCCCAACCAGACCAACATTCTTGCTTGAGGCACACTAATGTTCAAAGGGATAGAAGAACAAAATGAATCACTCTACCCAATATTAGGGACATATAAAGGTGGTGATAATGATGCACGATGGATGTTGATCGTGTTCGAAACACAACATCTATATCGTGTGACCTAAAGTGGGAACAAAAAATGATCATTGATTGCTGACCATATTTACAACGTGAGACTTATTTCAAATTGTCATTCGAGATCCTATGGGACGTTGTCCCTAGATGATAGGAGAGCATTGAGGCCTAGTATTCATGCTGTTTGGGGGTCCTTTTGGATGTCAATGTTGATAGAGACCCAAATAAAGGGGATGTGTGAAGCGTTAATGTGACCTTGTAGTTTAATGTCATGCAGTAAGGAAGAAAGAGGTGGAGATCTCCTAGGAGGGGGATTCATGGTGCAGTCATGATAAAATCGATGTGAATGAAGGCAAACAAGGTCTTCCCCACACCATGTTTTTTGAGAAACATCTAGGAAAAGGGGCCAGAACCAAGGGGAGATCATGAAGTTTCAGGATGGGATCATAGACGATATGTCCGAGTGTTCATACATAACCTATGAGGGTAGGAGTCAATCCCTACATAGTATTGAAAGCAATATGAATTTTAACGATGTGGTGAGGATGTTGGGGGTAGAACAACGAGTGGGAAAAATGGTTCTACCATCGCAAAATTGGAATTAATAAGGTCCAAATAAGTCTATACTACACCATGTGTGACCCCCTAAAAGAACTATACCCATGGGGGAAGTAAATGTGAAGGATTTAGGTGTTGGACACGAAGACGAAGCATCTGACTATTCTTACATATACAATGAGAATGAGAATCAAGCTGTACATAGTTCTTGAGATGTCGGGTAGTTTAACGTCATGAGTCAAGGACATGTTAGATCTTAGTTTAGGGTCATAGAGTTTGGACCATAACGGTTTATATTCCGCTCATAATTTAATGTCATGAAAGATGATAAAGAAATTTAACGTCATGTAGGATGGGTGCTGGGTAGTTTTATGTCCTTCACCCAGGATAGATCACATGGTTTTAACAACATGCGATGAAGACAAAACAATTTGAAGTCATGTGGTTTTGTTTAAGATAAATACTACTTAAACAATTTATCATTGGTGGGAGGAGTAATTCCCTAATCACCCATGGTCACCAGGGAGTATGCCCCATTTGGTTAATCCTTTTAATGATTTAAGGTCCCTCCAATTTGGGTTCGAGCTTTAGCGGCTTCTAACCAGGTATCATTGGTGTTCTTAGGGATAATACCAAGTCACCTTGTAAAAAAGAGTGGAGGAAAATTTTCTTGTCGAAATCATAGGATATCTTGTTCTAATGACTCTCCGGATTGTGCAGGGAACAAAGCTTGTTCTCATCAAGTTCTTCTTGTTCATCCAGATGGATTTCAGATACTTTTTCTAGTGTCTGCTGATTGTAGACAGTTGTGCGAAATGAAGGCAACTGAATCTCGATGGGAAGGACTGCCTCTATTCTATACACCAGGGTGTATGGGCTCACCTGAGTGGATTTACGAGTCATTTTCTGATAATCCCAGATAGAATTGGGGTGCTTGAACGGCCAACTCTTCTTGTTCTGAAAAACCATCTTCTACAAAAAGTTATAGAGGGTTTTGTTGAATGCCTCAATCTACCCATTTTTTTCACATGAT
Source organism: Viscum album (assembly GCA_963277665.1). Lineage (NCBI taxonomy): Eukaryota > Viridiplantae > Streptophyta > Magnoliopsida > Santalales > Viscaceae > Viscum > Viscum album. Next base: position 1,029,567,735 of record OY728133.1, on the reverse strand, counting down.
AGTGGGAGGTGTGATTAGAACTAATGTTGTATTTGGCATAAAACTTCTTCAATTTGGCTGCTCTGAAGTTGGTGTCATTATCAATGATGACAACATGATGGATTCTGAATCGGTAGATAATATTTGAGCTCAAAAATTCAACAACAGAATATTCCTCGACTTCCTTGAGTGGAACTTCCCTTGCCCATTTAGAGAATAAATCCATAGTAGTCAGGATTAACCTGCACAGGTGAGTCGTCACCAGAGTATAAGGTCTCATGACATTGAGTCCCCATACCACAAAGGTCCAAGAGTACATGGGAATATATAGAGTCTCTAGCGGCTGATGCATGAAGTTGGTGTGGATCTAGAATGCATGGAAAATCTTGGAAAACATGATGAATTCATGGATCATTGTGGGCTAGAATTAGCCTAACAGACAGATCTGGTGAGAAAGATTTGGTCTTGCCCAATGAGCTCCACAAGAACCGACATGTACTTCTTTCTTGACCTAGGGGACCTCATTCCTTTGAATGTAGTAGAGAAGAACCCCATCAAACCCATTCTTATAGAGGATCTACTCAAGGATGGGTCCACTCTAAAGGGTAAAATGTACTGCATGCCTATGGATTCATTCACGCTCAGCTCGATCTACTGGGAGATTACCATGATGGAGATACTCGATAAAGGGGGAACACCAGTCAGGTGTCACTTCGAACACTGCAGTAGGGGACCTGAAATGGAGGCACCAGCGGTAAGGTGGCTTACCTATGGGCTATCATCATTGTTTAGAGTAACGAGAGTAATGACACTCTAATGTGCCACATGTATAATCAAATCATTTGGATCAGGCTCTACAAGAGACGTGTCCAAGCTAGCCCAAGCATTGTCTCAACCATTAAGTGAACGATGTACATGACTAACTTCTGGCTGAGATGGGAATTAGGCCATATACTGGAGGGTACATTCTATCAGTGGTACAAGATCTACATTCTTGACTACATAATTACCATTGATCTTCGTGATGACATGTTATGAGTCCCCTTTCACATCCAAGTTGTGAATTTTGACCTCGAGGTCATTTTTGAGACCATTGATGAGATCCTGGTACTCTTTCTCCTTATTGGTACAACCTTCTAACAATATGAATGAATTTGTTAGAGCAACATGTGCCAGTGTGATGAAGGTGACACCCAGACTCACTCTATTGATTTTGGAATCATTGAGTGTTCTGCCAGTAGGGCTCCAGGAATTTCCATTGAAATGAATTTTTCAACGCATAATGGATTGATCTACCAAGAGGATTTCCACATCTAGAAAATCAATATCTAGAGACTGGTCTGTGGGAGTTGGATGGGTGCAAGGAAGTCTACCAATTCTTGTCCATTGATAACCATTTGGGGGACAAAATTTGATGTCAAATTATTGTAGGATCACTACCCACTGATCATGAGAGCTTGTCAACATGGGGCAGTTTATAATGTACTTTAAAAAATCCACTAAGGACACTTGATGCATCTCAATGTGCTACAAGTAATGTTGCAATTTCTTCTATATGAATACCAACACAAGGAATATCTTCTCGATAGAGGAGTGTCTAGTCTCTGTATTGAGGAGCATGTGGCTGAGATAGTATAAACTATGTTTCATTCCCTCATTGTACTTCTAGGTGAGAAGGGTTTCAAGAGATTGTTCCATAGTGGTCACATAAAGGATCAACAACTTTCTGAAAATGGGTGGCATCCGGACCGGAGCATATAACAGGTTCTACTTGATTTCCTAAAAAGCAGTCTAACACTCCTCATCCCACTGATAATCAGTACCTTTCTTCCTGATTCGGAAAAAGGGCTTACACTTTCCAACCAGATTTGTGATGAATTGGAATATATAGGCTATGTGGCCTCGAAAGCCTCGAATCTCTTGAATGTTTCTCATGGGAGACATCTAAGTGATGTCCTTGGTCTTCCTTGAATCGATCTCAATACCTCTATATCTGATAATGTTGCTGAGAAACTTCCCATATGTGACCCCTAAGGCACACTTCTAGGGGTTCATCTTTAGATGTCGAGATCAGAAGAAGAAAAACACTTTCTCATAATCATTGAGATGGTCTTGGAACTGGTGAAATTTGACCACCAAATCATCCATGTAGCATTCCACCAATGTCCCGAGGATCGACTTAAATATGCGATGCATGACACACTGATAGGTGGAACTTGAATTATTTAGACCGAAAGGCATTACCTGGTAGTAGAAAGTACATTGTTGTTCCCTGATGTTGGTAGAATCTTCATCCTCGGGAGGGGGGCATTTGAATTTTGTTATACCCAGAATACCCACACATAAAGGACATAGCCTGGAACCCAACTATGGAATCAATCAGTAGTTCCATCGCAGGAAGGGGAAACTTATCCTTTGGATAGTGACTATTGAGATCCTTGAAGTTGATGCAGACTCTGATCTATATTTTCTTCTTCCGGATGGGCACAATGTTAGCTAACCAAATGTGTTACTTTTCCTCATTAAAGAATATGGCTCTAATATTCTTATCAACCTCAACCTCGACTATGGCACTGTGAGAAGTGTGAATCTTTGTAGGAGGCTTTTTGAACCCGTGATGATTTGTTGGAAGACCTTGATTTTGGAAAAAGGCCAGAGGATCTAGCCCTGGAATCTCATCATAGCTCAAAGCTAATACATCATGATTCTACTTTATTAAATATACATATCACTGTTTCTCTTCTACATGCATTGCAGCATAGATTAATGTGGGTTTTAGATCTGTCTCATTACCAAGGATTACCTGTACTAATTCATTGAATATGTGGAGTCACCCTCTTAAAAATAAAAAGGAGTGTCATCATATCATCTTATTCATTCATAGAGGAGAGAACCTCGGTGGGAGGTGATTCTTCTAAGTCGATAGATCCTGATGGGACACTGGTGCCATCTTGAGCGGTAGTGGAAACCTCATCAGGAGGCTCCTATACTAAGGGAACTATGGTGATGAAATCTATAGAGCCAATAAAATCTATACTTCGATCCAAGATTCCACTTTTGATGATATCAAATCCATAGTGGTGCGTCAGCTAGATCTGGTTTATCCTATCCCGATAAAACAAGCAAGTATGATGTATTGTCGTTTCCATTGGGTGAACATCTCGATAACATTTGGGAGTAGGGGCTTTGGGATCTACTGATCCTAATTTGTATATGAATATGAGGTGATATTATGGAATCACTTAGACTTGGGAATGTGCTTCCCCCTCGTTGCAATGGCAACAAAGAATTTCCCCATGTCCAGGGTTGTGGCCTCTAATCGGTGGATCAAGAAAATGTAGGAATCATCCAGGTCTGTCCACAGGTCAATAGAATCTATTGTGTGTTCATCCTCATTAGCCTAAATTTTCTTTTATTTTCACTTATAGTAATCAACATCTAGGTAGTGGGATACATAAGAGTAAAAGGGAGACACATCAACTTGGAGCATGCCTACTCGACCATTAAGGAAGTACTTAAGGCATTGGTGATATGAAGATAGGACAACCACATACAGCTGAAGCCATCAAATACCCATCAACACATTTTAAGCAGTGTATGGTGAGATAACCAATAACTATGTGCTAGAAAATAGGCCACCAAACTAAGTTTTTAGGTGGATATTGGAAACATGTGTATAATCTATCCTATCATAACCTTGAATTTTATAATCAGAGGGACTCATATCATCCTTGGATAGCCCCATCATACGGAGTGTCTGTGTTGGGATAAGGTTGATCCCTGAGCCTAGATCGACATGACAATAGAAAAACTCCATGTTGTTGAAATTGTCAATGATGTATAGTGGGAAGATGTTCCCATGTATGGGAGAACATTCATCTTCTCTAGAGAAAGAGATAATGGCATGAAATTCTTCATGATCGATTGCCTCAACATGGAAGGCTTATGTGGCTTCTACCACCATATCAAATAGGAGGGGGCTGCTTAATTCCTTGATAAGGGATTTATGCATATCTGCTGATAGGAGAAGACCCTCGAGGATTGATATATTTGTAGGAATGGTAGAAAGATTCATAATAATATCATGCTTATGTGACAAACATGAACTTATGCTAATAGGAGGTCATTTTGTGACATGAGGTATGAACGACCCTTACAAAAGAACCAATGACTGAATAGTGCTGGGAATTTCCCACTTCTCAACATTAGAAATGCATGGAGCGACTACCAGATGAGAGCTAGATGGATGAGGCCAATCCAAAAATGAATGTGACTGATCGTAGCACGATTTTGGTGGCTCTACCTGATTAAGTAGCAAAAAATGTGTGGGAGACAGATCTGGTGAAATAAGACTAGAAGTTTGTGCGTTCTAAGATCTATGTTGGGAATATTGTCTAGTTTTGGTGGCATGAATAGCATAGCTGGAAGAACTGAACAATGCATCCTGTAAGATCATATAGTTGTGACTCTTTTGACGCTAGAATTGACTGGTGATGTTGGGAGGATCCATCTGGGGCTCTTCATCGCCGGGAACCATGTATGGGTTTAACAGCTCCACAGTATTAACCGAAGCATACCCTTGGTCATCACTTGAATAATCCTCCACCAGTGGATGTATTTTGGGGGAATTTTCTAACATTAGGGGCCTAAAACTACCAAGAGTACAGGATGAAAATGGAATTGGTGGGGGACTTTGTTTTCACTTATGTTGTTGATGTTTCCCTTCTGGGAAGGGGAAGGTTGAGATCTAGATGCCGAAGAAGAGGAGGTAGGTAATGAGGTAAATTATGAATGCTTTGTTTGGTTCAAACATTCATGGATAATACCATGGGCATGAGAGAATTCCATATGAGCCATCCAATCATCATATTTTTGGGACCCACAGTTAGGAACCTGCTGCCACTCACCTGCACTGTCATTATCTCTATCAGGCAGTATGAATATGCTTTACACCTATGCTGGGGTTGGACATAACCTAACTATGTTGTTATCATATTGGTCTTGAATCTAGTCTTTAAACACATAGTACATCGTCAGGGTGTTCCCCAGGATCTAGTGATAGAGGTAGTAATTTGGGTGATTAGTGAGATCTGCTTCTTTAGGCATACTGTATTCCGAAAACCATAGAATTCCATGTTCTAAGGCACTTTGGAAATAATCAGGGTCATAAGCCTCATTATATGTGTAGATCAAGTTTATTCTATCTTGTAAGGGGCACTAAGGTCTTAGCCCTAACGAGGGGGTGGAGGAACCTGTCGAGGAGGTGGAACCTAGTTATATCGCCTAGGTGGCAGCGACGCGTTATGCGGGGGCACTTACCGATTCGGAGGTGGGCACTGTTGGGGCAGAGGCTACGCCTGAGGTGGTGGACCTCGACGAGGTTGTGGAGGTGGCTCCACTAGTAATAAATCCAACTACCTGGGGACCTCTACTTGTGCTACCATAGCGGTATCGGCCTTAATATCTCTTCTTGTAGGAACGACTGGAGGCAATAGACGTGCTTTCTTGGCCTAATGAAAGGCCTCTTATTGTTGCTGGGCTTTGTCAGAGAAGTCTCGAAATCCACCTAAGTAGTTTTGAGTGATTAGATAAAGGACCAATTCAGTATTGACATTCCCCGCACACATTTTGAGCAGTTGTTCCTGAGTGAGTGACATATCAAGGGAGTACGTGAGGCCTTTCCACCTGGAAACAAAGTCTGTGACATGATCATAAAGCATCTTCTTACACTTGACTAGGTTAGCAACATGCATCTTCCAGGTGGTGGATCTAAAATGGTATACAAACTTCCTACAAATATCCTCCCATACAGCTACTAATACATTGGGTAGCTGGCTGTACCAGACAAATGAGTGTCCTTATAATGGTTGTATGAAACATCGGTGTTAGGTGGCCTCCTTTTGTGCTGGAGTTCCCAACATGGGTCCAAAGCTTGAGATGAAGTGTTCCAGATGCTACAGAAGATCTCCCATCCCATTAATGTATGAAAAGGTAGGATTTTACAAAACCAGGGGGTTTTGGCATATCATCCACCCATGCTAGATATGGCTTGCCATCCCAAAGCCTCGAGGCAGGCAATGAGCACTACCGTTGGACCATCTAGGTAGGAATGACCTGTGGAGCAGATGGGGGAACCTGTGATGGGTCCCAAAGGTTATCGCACATCTTGGTGGGATCTGGTAATTTATATCATGCAATCTTGTTGTAATCTCTAACATTTACATTCTCTATATAGGCTAAATGGTCAATGTAACCTAGAGGAAACTCACCAGGGGGAGGGTGTACCTACCCCTGCTTCTATGGTCGTGGATTACTGTAGTCTGGTCATTGTTTCCTAGCACGTTCAATGAGAAAGTTATCAAGAATATTTTTATGTTCTGTGAGCTGTTGACACAACATGGCCTTTTCAGGGCCATCTTCTATCTTCTGCACTAAGCCAAATGGGTCGGGGGGTTTGATATCCCCAAGATGATCTTTTCCCTTATTGGGATTCTGACCAAGGGCTAATGACATGGAAGGTGGAGGAAGGCCTAGAAATTTTTTTGTTGGCGAGTAACCCTCCCCAACAATAGGTGTGCCCCCCAGGGGGGTAAGTTATCTTCAAAGAGATCTAACCTAGTCTCTTCCTCTAACAAGTCATCCATGTTGACTACGACTGTTCCTAAAGGTATATCCTCAATATTTCCTGGCATGTCGAGCCGACACCAAATAGAACTAAAATGAGGGGAAACATACTACCCCTAACCATAGATCTGAACATGTGGGAAAGCCTCCTTAATAATACTACATAACACTTTAATGATATGGATGCATCATTGCTGGAGGGTCTGATGGAGACCAAGAGACAAAGGGAACTGGGCCACCACAGGGAGCATAACCAAGTGGACCATACAACATTTCTAGACTATATCTTCAAAGTATTCCTAACTATTTGGGTAATCCACCCGCCGATGATAGAGATGGAAGTGCGTCGCCCAGAGGGTTTGGAAAAATCATTTGACTACCTCCTTAGTAATATATTTAGGCATACTGAGGTTTTTTGTCACAATTTGATAGAACATCTCTAGGAATTGGTCTACTGTAAGAATTTCCCACAATCTCCTCAGCTCAGAATCGGGATCCAACCCTTGGTTGCCCCACTCATCAACTGGGGGCGGTTGAGGGGCCAGTAATGGCACTGAAGTGGACTTTTGAGATGGTATATTGGATAGTGGAGAATACGATAACAATGCTGAAAAAACACCAAATCTTGGGATACCTTATAAAGAATGTGTCAGCTATTCCACCGCATCTTGGTAAGATGGGATAGAGACCACATCTTCCCATGTAGGGGCTGCGGTTACTAACGGTGGTTTATGATGTTTCTTGTCCTCTATTGGTCCCCAAAATAACTCTATGTGATCTCTAGTTGAGGTAGAAAATGATCATGTTGATGACAGGGAGGGATGCATGGTCGGCCCGTTGAAAGAGGCCAAAAATTCTTTATCTTGGATGTATCTTTGATGCGAGGTAGGGATCTGGTAGACCTAGAGTTATAGAAGGATATGGCATATATGACTTATTCCTGCCCCATCCCTTGACATAAAGGATATAGGTGAGGGTTCCATTATCAAATCTCACTTTTCCTCAGAGTCTGAAAAGTATAAAAATTTAATTGTGGTTTGAAACATCTCAGTATTCTTCCTTTAGCGACGGTGACCCACTCTCCTGCACCGGGATGGTTCTTCAAGATTGGGTTGGTTTCTAAAACGAGGATGACCTTTGGGGGAATTGAAATAGGGGCGGAGTGGACTTCATCCTTCGTGAGTTTGGGTGAGAGGAGCACCCAGAAAAATTTCAAATGGTACACAGGGAGGGCCTCTATGTCCACTAGTAGGTGCACGAGAGGAATCTCTGAGGGAAGCAATGGAGTGGGTATAACCTCCATTGGAGCTGGTGGAAGCTTGGGACGTACTTCATTTTTTGTTTCCCATAATGGTGACAGTATGAGGGGGGGACTTCATACTGGTCAAACTAAACTAGGGTAAGAATTCAATGTTGGATGCCAATGATGAAAGGTATAACTCCACTTCTCTAATCACTAGGAATAGGATGATTTTTTATTTGTAGTGGTAAGAACATTTGCAATACCCCCACACTGATAGTTGATCAGGAACAGAGGATCTTTGCATCGATGACCTGTGATAGGAGGAACGACTCCAACCTAGGGAGCAGTGGTGTGAAATAATCCTATGTTCTCAATGTCTATGCGACAAGTACGACCTTCTCCTAGACTGACAGCGGCACATGGTAGACCTCCATTCCATTCTTGGGAGTGGGGGAGGATCTGCGCTCTCATTGGTGGTGGCATAGGGAGGACCTTGTTTCTATATTTCATTGCCATGGGTCAGCCCACGATGGGCACTACCGCTGCTAGCGACCCAAAGAGTCATCCTAACCTGCATGTGGGGAAGTTGAGGCCTTGATTCTATTTGAACATATAAGTGACCTTGTTCAGTATAAATAAGGCATTGGTAGTATTAATCTATTTCGTCATGGGCCACTATAGCCATTGATGATGATGCCCCCTGGCGGGCATCCTCATTTTCCTTCACCTAATGTTGGTGTCAGGTTAACCGGACTAGGGACGGTGCTGCAGGTCTGTAAGCCACCTACTCTTCATCTTGTAAGACCAGGTGGTGGCACAGAAATGGCCTGGTGGGTGCCCTTCTTGGTGGCCCCTAGGACGAGATCATAGTTGGGCTGGCCTAGACACCCCTCACCTCATTAGCGTAAGGGAGTAAGTCATCAAAGCGTTCTAGGGAGAGGTTCCCAAAATGGTTGTAGGTTAGAGTAGGTATGAGTGGATCCTTGCACGACTCTTGGGGATGGAAATGACGATGAGGTGCTGAAGCTTCTAGGTATTGTCAGGCCATGACCCGAGTTGGGATAATTCCTTATTCCTCATATCGTTTTACGAGTTCATTGATCACCCTCCTTTGAACGAGTTCATATGGTTAGATGGGGTGAGATAACGCAACATACATGGATGTGGAGGCCATTGTTAAAGATATGGATCCACACGGGATTGCTCAGTTGGTGTTACCATGACCCCTGCATCAGTGGGTGGGTGGTTATTGGTTTCCTGACATACCAACTTGGGTCCTACAAATCAATAAGAGTCAATAATTAGCACTGAATTGTGGAAAGAAACATCCACTATTGCAGCATTGTTCCGTCTCCCATAATTGGTAAGAAGGATCCACGCTGACAACTTCGCAAACCGGGATACCCAACATTCACCTGCCCCAATCTCTGGTGAGTTTCACACCATGCCCACTATTTTTATGGTGGGACATAGAATCAGATAGTTGGATCCAGTGACATGATTATCCACTGATTTCATAAAAACTACTAATCTCCACATTTAGGAGAAGAATTTCAAAATCATTTTCACCATTTCTGTTTTTGACGCTTTCGTCGAGGCCCACATCCATCTATGGGGATGCACAGTTTGTTTCCCTGAAATCCTGCTTTCCATAGGCGGGCGACATCTGTCACTTATTCTAGGATTTTTTCTCCTTGATCTAAACAGGATGATGGGATTTCGGTCTCTCCTTTATTGGATTACTCCTCAGAATTAGTCACATAGTCCGGGTCTCTGTCATAGATTTATGACGTTGTTTGTGAAACTCTTACCGGTGCCTTATCTTTGTGGATTCCAGTTTATTATATTGATTTTGTCTTGACATTCAATGAGGTCTGATTAGGGCCGAAACCTTCAGTTTTGAGATTTGTCACTTTGAGAATCACTGGCATGTTTGGGAACTGGAACACCGGTACATCTATATTTTATTCCCTTACGATAGGGATTCTCAAGGGCGCGGATGCCTGAGGCATCCCATGGCGAGTACAGGGTATTATATGCGATAGGAATGTCCCTTATGTTTTCATCTGCTTACCAAGTTTAACACATGGTATTCCGCAAGATTAATGTTTAGCGACGATGGATCAGACTGATTGGAGAACTAATGGGAGTGGATTCGATGGGTATATCTGTAAAAAGTATAACCTAGAAGGTTTAGAAGATGGGTGGATTAGGGAAAGCACACCCTATGGGGGACACCAAGGTTTACTATTAGATGGGATTGAACTTCATGGAGGCTTCCTACGTACCCTATTTAGATGATAGTGATCAAAACCAACGTATTTCGAATGGGTGAGGCATAGGATTGGGGTATACACACAAAATAATGTCCTGAAGACATACTGGGGCTTACACATGGATAATGGCCCAAATGGATAGCATGATCCCACAGGGATGTGGTGGCCTAAGAAAGAATAAATATGGATCATGGAGGGTTGAATGAAGTGGATGTGTAATGAGGTGGAACCGTTGTGAAGATTATGGTAGTGTTGGGCTTGAACCTCAGAAAGGATTCCTACGTATCCTTGTGGTGGGGAATCAATGTACAAAAAGTTCGATGGGGAATTGGGACACCTAAGGAGGTAGTTCGTGAGAATGGAATCTTGGATGGGACTCAAATGAAATAAAACCTATGGGTTAGGGCATGAACTTCCCAAAATTAAATGTCTCAAGAGAATGTCCATGATGATACATGAGTGATGGGCTTGAATCTCAGTGAGGCTTCCTACGTATCACTGTGGTGGAGAATCAATGTCCACATAGTTCAAAATGAGGGCATGTAATCATGGTGTACGTGAAGAAGAAAAAACTGATGACATGTTGGGGATTACACATGGTTAGCGGGATGAGTGTTGGTCTGACATCGCTAAAGGGAAGACCAAGGATGTGGGTCCCAATAATGGGGAAAACAAAGTTTACTAATGTTTAGGGTTGATCCTCATGGAGGCTTCCTATGTACCCTATCTAGGAGAAAAGGATGAAAAACCACGTAGTCTGAATTGGATTTCCAATGTTTAGGGTTGAACCTTAGAGAGGATTCCTACATACCCTGTCTAGGAGACAAAGATTCAAACCCATGTAGTTCGAATAGGATTACTAGTGTTTGGGGTTGAATGTTAGGATGATTAATACATACCCTGTATATGAGACGATGATCCAAACCCACACAGTTGGAATGGGTTCACCAATGTTTGGGGTTGGACCTTATAGAGGCTTCCTACATACCCTATCTAATATACAAGGATCAAAACCCACGTAGTTTGAATAGGTTTACCAACGTTTAGGTTGAACCTCAGGGAGGCTTCCTACATACCATGTCTAGGATACAAGGATCAAAACCCATGTAGTTCAAATGGGTTTAACATTTTTTGGGATTAAACCTCAAAGAGGTTTCTTACATACCTTTTATATGATATAGGGATAAAAAACCACATTGTTTGAATAGTATTACCAATGTTTGGGGTAGAACCACAGGGAGACTTCCTACGTACCCTGTCTAGGATACAGGGATCATAACACACATAGTTCAAATGGGTTTATTGATGTTTGGGGTTGAACCTCAGGGAGGCTTACAAAGTACCCTATCTAGGAGACAAGGATCAAAACCGATTTAGTTCAAATAGGTTTTCTAATGATTGGGTTTGAACCTTAGGGAGGCTTCCTACATACCCTATCTAAGATATAGGTATCAAAACCCACGTAGTTTGAATGGGTTCACCATTTTTTGGGGTTGAACCATAGGGAGGATTTCTACATACCTAATCTAGTAGAGAATGATCAAAACCCACATAGTTAAAATATGTTTACCATTGTTTAGGGTTGAACCTTAGGGATGATTCCTATATACCCCATCAAGGATACAGGGATCAAAAATTAGGTAGTTCATGTAGGTACAATTTAACGTCATGTGAGGTGAATGGGGCATGCATTTTCACATCATGTGGGATGAGGGTGAACCGACGTAAAGTGGCCAGGATCAATTGGTGTTAGGTTTGAACCTCAGGGAGGCTTCCTATATGCCTTGCTTAGAATGGTCAAAGATAAAATTCCACATAGTTTAGTATGGGGGATTGGGACTTACAAGCTAAGGCGGCCCAGGAAGAATGCCATGGTCGATGCTCACTCTAAGAGCACGTGATTCATGCTCAGTGTGAGAAACAACAGGCAGCAAAAACCTGGCATTCACATATCAAAAGGGGAATTCGTGAGGAATAGGACAGGGCATTTGTGTGGTTAGCAGCTCAAAGATTGAACATGGTCTTACGCTTGGTTAGCAGCCTGGGAAGATGGGGATTGTGACTTTCTCTAGGATGGATGCCTGATGGTGATAAAATGAAGAGGGATATGGATGGGGTAATGAGGGTCCCTGTGCCCATATCTTCTCCAACCTTCACGCATGGAAGAAGAGAGGTGGAGAAACGATGATACCTTCGTGATGAAAGGCTAGGTTCTTACAACAAAATGGTCTCCCTTCCCCATAGACTGATGTCATTCCATGCAAGGAGGATCTCATTCCATGTGAGGAAGATATCACTCTCATGGAGATCGTTGGGAGTGGAAAATGATCGAGGTGGGGCACACCATGTATATTTCAAGGGTAAAGGCTAAAGTTTAACATCATCTGATGAGGATGATGATGCTTTGTAGTTTAACGTTCTATAGATCGAATGATTATGATTCACTCCCCACCCCTAGGAATTACATAACCAGTGCACTATAACCCTTGATTATGGGAAGGTATTGGAAATTCCATGTGGATATGGGGTTGTGGAGTGATCCATAGAGGGGATCACATTAGTGTTTCTATATGAATAAACAATATCTATTAGCGTGCCTATAAAAAGAAGCATGAGTCTAAGAAACACAATATGAGGCACCACTTAATAGACCTTGAAGTAACTTCATAAAAACTTGGAGGGTCGTACGAGAGAGAGGTTTATGAAGAAAAAGGGTTCACAGGAAGGGACATTGTGATACTATGATCCTATAAAAAGTAGAGAGACTTTGCGAAGTGTAGTGGTATATCATAGGCATGAGGTATGCATGCTTCTAAAGAGTGCTTCACGAAGTGAAAGGGGTTTTGTGATGTAGGAATTCAAACAGTATGGGTTACCAACATAGTGCGACATTGTGAAGTGATATACTTCGTGAAGCATAGTGATCCCGCCATAGCATAGAGTTCACATGTGCATGGATGGTACTTCGTGAAGCGTGAGTGCTTGGTGAAGACCTGAGTCCCTTATGGATCACCTTCCTTTGTGATGTCTCGTGGGCTTCGCGAAGGGCATCCCTTATTTAAGAGGGGTTGTATTTAAGCTAGGGGAAAGGTATTTTTCAATGCTCAAAAACCTTGAAAAGCTCATGTTCTTAATGTTTCTTAGAGCATAAATTTCATCGTGATTTAAGAGATGAAAAGGAAAAATGTTAGGGTATCCATTATTTAGTATTGGGGAAAGTAATGTATCTATATGAAAGATGTGGCGCAAATCTCTAACAGTGTGTTGTAAATCCTCTTGCGCTTTTCTATTGGAGGTGGCCTGCATCATGTTTTTCGTAACCATGAAGTCGACCATCATCCCCTATGTAGTGTAGAGGCCTCCTTCATTCCCTCTATGGTTCTCGGAGAGGCTTCCATCAATTTCCATGGAATCACAGAGGCGATCATGTTCCCTCTGTGGCGCAAATATTTCTATCAATTGTGTCGAAACCATCGAGTCATCCACCTCTTTCTTATTTGGTGATCATAGAGGGGGCCATGGCTTTGTGCCGACCACAATGCTAAAGGGATTTTCACTGGTCGCGGTGTTGAGTGGATTCAAAATGGTGATTTGCGAAGTTTACCCTTTTTCATTGGTGCACTCTTTGCATATTTTTCCTATGCACACATATTGGCACCAAAAATTATGAACTACTGTAGTTTATGAAATGAATATTCTTTATGATCCATGATAGTTTTGTTACTAACATTATAAGTTCTAATATCCTAAAATTGTCCTTATATTATTTTTTATATGGTTATTTGTTGATATTTTATCAGGATTATCCTTTATGATGATCACAGATAACACGTTATTATATTTCCTTTCCCCATGTTATGAATAAATGTTTTATACAGAGTTTCTCTATGAAGAGTGATAATTGGGGAGATATTTATTAGATATGTTTTATATATTTCCTTTAATAATATGATGGTGTACCTAGTCTCTAGTTATATAAATCTTATATGGTCCTTGGGTGTGTTTTCTATAAATTATATTGAATATAAATCTATTAATATTTAATATTGAATGTATGAAATGACTGGGACATTATAATTATTATCAGATCAAAATTTAGTCATCCATTGGATATTATGAAATGAAAACATCATTATTATTAAATATCTAAATGGAAATTCCATTTAATAAATAACTTTTCTAATATTATTATATTTGGAATAATCAATTTTTAATGGTAAATATATTAACACACATGCCATTTATTCAATAACATGAGAGAAAAATGAATAAATAGAAAATATTATTGAATAAATCTCAATGATAATAAGAAATGAAATCCTAATGAATGAAATGATTAATGTTGTACAGAATGATCTCAGACATCAAGATATCTACTCCATTAATACCATGCATATGATAATATAAATCTATGGGTAAAATCCCATTTAATTATAGTCTACTGGTTTTCCTCAAAATAATACTAATGATTTGAGGGGTTATATAATTCAAGGTCCTTCCCATCACTACATGTTGAATGAATTACTTATATTTCAAATGATATATTTAATTCATGAATCGACATTCCTTATAAAAAACATTCCTTATTGAGTAATGAATATAGGTTTTTCTAAATTTCAATGAAAATAAAATAACATTCATAGTAAAACACAATTCATATAAATAGTTACAGTTAAAGATGTAATCATATCCATGATATAAACAATATTGAAATTTAAAAGAAATACCATATACAAAAATGTCATATTGTTTATGAAATATCCATGATTCAAATATTTTGGATATTTATTAAAAATAAAATGTAGAATGATCACGATAAAGTAAATTTTTTAGGGAAAAGTTAATGACTACAAAATTAATCAACAAGTGAATTCCAATAATTTTCCTATAAAAAATAACCATAAACAACCCAGAGAAAGAATAGTAATGGTATAGATACACCAAATCCCATGTGGAGTAAAATTAAAATACATGGTTGTTCTCTATGTTAAATATAAATATAACTAAATAATATTTAAAAATATTAATAAAGAAAATAAACATTTAACATTGAAACTATCATTTATATACTACAATTTTACATAATTTTAAGACAAAAATTTTTATATTAAATTACCATATATACACAGAATTCTTACTTCAAGACAATGATTGGTCATAATGGAAGACAATTTTAGTTCACTTTGAATACGTAAAAATGACGATTCATTTAAAAAAATTTAAAAAATATAAAAAGGTACATTATTTATAAAATTTTGAGGAGATTTAATATAATTATTTTTGTAAATATATAATTATTATTTTGAATAAAAATTAATAATGATTTTAATTTTTTTTGTAAAATTTTTTGGATACTTTGATTTGGAAGGAAAAGGTTTTTTGACCGAAGGGAGAAACATTGTCAAATTTTATTACATACATTTTTTCAATCACATTAAGTAAAAAATGAATGAATTGGTATTATAACATGAAAAAATCCTAAATTTCCATGTGATAGGAATATTAAATGGTTTTATTATAAAATTATCATATAATTTACATGAATTTAAATTCAATAATAAATAGTCCCCATTTAAATGTGATTGGTACATAAATCATTAACACCTTGGTAAAATTTGATTCGTAACCCTAATGAAATAAATAACTTCAAATAAATCAATAAATTCAATGAATATTAAGATATTCATGATATATAATATCAAAGGTAAATTATATACACCACATAATAATAAAAATTACCATAATTCCAAAATATATCTCAATTGAGTTGAAAAATAGTTGAAATCTCTTTTAGTGATCATACCATTGTTATTAGGATTAATCAATGAATTGGTTATGATTATGATATATAAATCCATATAAAAAATTTAAATGAAATGTAAAATAATTAGGGTACATTAAAAATATTATCTTATTGTATCAAAGAAATTGAAGAAGTAATATAACCCAATAAAAATAAATTAAGTTGCATATTTTTTACCACCTTCTAATTTTCATTTAAAATTTACTTAGGTAAAATAATTCAATTTGAAATATTAAAATACCAATAATAATTAAAAAATAACTATATTAAATTACTAAAGGGTTTTATATACTCCCAATAAAATATATTATGTACATAACAATAAAATATAACTCAATGAATGAAAATCGAGATGGAATCTCATACCTCACCATTCAATTTATTTGAATGTCCTTTTATATACTATATAATGATTTTAAATATGATATTAATTTATAAAAAAACCATAATATTAATTATAATATCATATATGATCTTCTTATAATATCTTAACACCTCTTGGATAATAATATTTCAATATTAACATTGTTTCAGGCATTAATTGCATTGTTTTCTGATGCATGTTTTGTCCTAGAACCTTCATTTCATAACCAAAGGTCATTTGTTAATCATATCCAAAATAAAATTAATTTTTTTTATTATCATATTTATATATTAGATACATATCTACAACCATTATTTACTGCTAACATGGAAAAATAATTACATCACTTCATTGAGACTATAGGATATACACAAGTCTAAGGGATGATATCATTCCATTAACAGGTGAAAGGGAAAGGAATTTGAAGAAATATTAATTTTATAGAATTTATATCATGTCATACATATCATATATATTTATTTATTTGACCAATTTTTCCGATCCATGAGAGATAGTGATGTATAAAAAATTACATCGATTCTTGAGGCTGTCATCCACCATACAAGAGACTAGTTGTTTGTTTCGCATTATATGTAGGAGAATATGGATTAATATTATTCATAAACATGATAAAATAATTTTATATGATAGATATTAGAGTTATTATATTTTAAGAGTTAATACATTATTTAATGTCATAAAATTATAAATAAAAATAATAATCTAACAAAACATAATTAACTTGGTTTAAATTAACCACCTTTGGATGTCTTATTATAGACATCAAGGTTAGTCTTCTAAGATGAAAATTATCACTAAATGATTCATAAGGATGTTGCGGATATTTTTTCATGGTTTGGTTGGGTTAATGGACTGAGATGTGTGAATATGTGATCAGAGATGGTTCCCTTTTATATGTATGGAATGATGACTTTCTTCTAAAATTTCATAGATACTTCCATAAATAATCCAAAATTATAAATTCATTCACAAGAAAAATTCTTCAATATGACATTAGATTATAATATGTGATATTATAAGATTTAAATATGTCTAGATAATTTTATTTAGAAATATATAACCATAAAACATAACGTTATCATTTTCTTTATCCCTGGTAAACTATTTTTAACCATAATAGAGGAAATTAATCTTTAATATTTTTCATAATAAATTTGACCAAAATTTAAGATAAATTCAATAAAAAATAAAAAATATTATATTTACAGATATGGAATCCATTTTACAATTTCTAAATCACATAGGATGAAAGTATTATTTTGAAATTGAACTCATAAATCGTGTCAAGAAATAGTTTTCAACATAATTCATTTATCAAGGAAAGGTTGATTTTAATATTAAATATATGAATATTTATTTTTATTAAAAAAATTAGTTAATATAGATATATATACATAATAAAAATATTTCATTTAAATAAATCTCAATTAGTGGTTCTTTATTTAAAGAAAATTGATGAAAATTGTGGAATTACAATTAGTTTTTAGAAATTTACATTTTAATCCTAAAGAATTTTATATTTAAAATTGTTTATATAGATGATTCAAATGTAAATAATTATTTTAAATTTAAATAATTGAAAATTTATTTATATTTAAATAAAATTTAAATAATAATAATATTTTTAAATTAAATAATTTATAGAATAGAAAATATAGTTGTACAAAAACAATTATTTTTAACTTTTCATTGAAAAATAAATTATTTTGATAAATAAAAAAAATTAACCCTAAGATTATTTTGATATTATATTTTCATAAATTATTATATATATAACAAAATTTCATAATTTATTATAAATTAATTAGTATTAGTAGACATGAAATTCAAACAAAAATTATTTTTGATGAAAATGAATTTTGAAGCATTAAATGAATTTATAATATATTTGATTGATTATTTACTATGAATTTATTAATAAATAATTATTTATAAAGAAGTGTATATATATTTAATAATTAGGTTAATTCATTTCATACCTACCAATTCAACATCTAGGTCATAAGGTTCATATTTATATAATATATTTCATGGGTTGTTTATGCTCACTGTTGTATGTCATATATGATATCAAACATAATGGTATTAATTTAAAATATAGGGGGATTTGTACTTAAATATTTTAAAGAGATTATATTTATTAAATAGAAATTTCAGTCAAAATCCTAGGGTGTTACATTCTCACCACTTTAAATAAATTTTCATTTCCGTAATTTGAACATCTACATGGAAATCAAGGGTTTGAAATTTGAAAATTCCATTTTTAAAAACCCACATTGTAAAAAGTGTAAATAAAAACTCATATAAAATGAGGGAATGTGAGATATGAGGGAAATATGGAATCATACACAATAAGGTTTGATAATAGGAGATATGTGGTGGGAATTGGAAATGTCGGCATAAAGATAAGCATAATTTTTTTGGAGTGTGACAAAAATCATTGACCATTAGAATGTGACTGATCATGATAAAGTTAACTATGAAAACATTATAAGTCTATGATGATTGAAAAGACCTTTGATTCATCAGATAATAAAGAAAACACATATTTTTTTTCAGTATTCCTTTCCAAGAGTTGAGCCAATATTATACTATTGGGATAGGGAACATGAGAAAATATACATACATGATATATTTTAAGAAATTGTCATCCTAAATTATGATTTAATCAATTTAAACATCATTTCATATTCAATTAATTGAATATCCAAAAATAATTGTGTTTTCCTAAAGAACTAAAATTATATTTTATTAAATTCTAATAATCCTAAATTAATAATAATATATTCCTATTACATTAAAATATTAACCAAAACTAAAATTAGTTACCATAATTTATAAACCATCATATGTATAAATAATAAATTTTAATTACAATTTGAAAAAAATGTTTATATTAGATTATAAAAAAATATAATCCTACATCCCAATTAAATGGACTTACAAAATCTTATATAACTTCTCAAATTAAATATATGTGATCCTATAATATGGAACTAAAACTAAAATTAATATTAATATATTAAGATATTTATATAAAAATACATTAATACTAACTCATATATCATATAGAAAACTGGTAGACAATGTACACTTGTCTCCCTTTAATTATGCATTGAATACCCATGACCTTGACAGATGTGATGTGTTGTCACCTAAAATGGGGGATGTAATTATTCAAAAACAATATTAATATAATTCAAAAATATTCAAGAAAATTTGATGAAATTTTTAAAAAATAATAGTATCAATCAAATAACTTTTTCGAACATCAGTTATTTTCTATATGACTTCTTCTTTCCAAGAAATCAAAAAACAATAGTTGAAAATTTTAATTTTAAATATATTTTCATATTTAACCAAAATTTTATCAATAATATTAAATTTATGACCATGAAATTTTAAATAATAATTCCATAGAGAAACATTTCACTAAAAAATATTCTAATCTAATGGGTTTTATTCCAAAAAATGACTCCAACAAATATATTTAATCTTGTAAAAATGCCATCACATAGATTTTAAAAAGGGGTATTAATTCCTTTAAAAATATGATCAACCATATATATAAAATCCCTAGTCACTATATAATAAATATAAATCAATCATTGTTATCATATATTCAAATCATTCATAACGGTTCATAATGAAAATTTGGATTATCCAAGGTATTCCATTATGAGTGTTAAATGTGTTGTATATTAAGGTTCATTATCATGTACCAGGTCTAGTTCATGTCACATCCAAATGAACCCTTTTTAGGTTTATTATACCTAGGTGGAATTTCTTGTAACTATGTATATTATTAGTATCTTGATAGGGATGCATTATTAGGAAAAACCACAAAACGTCTTCCTTACAAACATTTTTGATGTACTTCTATACATATCCTGAGGGTATACGACGTGGTTATTTTTCATAATATATGTTTTCCATAATATAATTCTTATGATTTATAAAAAATATTCTCTAACACCACCTATAAATACACTGAACCTATTAGACAAGAGTTAGTGGATAGACTATTAAATTGGTGTCACATACAAGCAATCACATCCCAAAAGACCAAAAAATTAGTAGAATTGGAAGACTAGATATATACTTGAGTATTACATAATATTTTAAAACTTTAAATACACCATAAAGATAGAAAAATTGATGCATCCTTGAACTCATTCAAATATTCTATCTTAATATCCTAGGAAAAGGAAGGAACATAATGGTGAACTCAAATTCTCATTAAGGGTTACATAAAGTAAAAGTTATCATGAATAAATAATGATTAATCAATATAGAATAATTATTATGTAAAGGTAAATATATGAATAAACATTACATTTATTTAGTAACTATTATATCATGATTATATATGGCATGATCAAAATGGAATGTTAAATAAGTGACCACACATTCTATTTAATCTATAATCTTAGCACAAAATTCGTACATGGATAATATAAATGAAACAGTATCATGTATAATATTAACTGAATTATAAATGAATTAAATGAATAATATTGTACATCATGATATCAAAAATCAAGGCATTTATACCTTCATTACCGATCATATGAATTTATAATACAATGGAAAAATCCCCATTTAATTTTATCTTACTTATTCGCCTATTATGTTTACAGATTCATCAAGGGGATATATATTTTATATCCCCACATATCACTTTAATTACAACAAATTACTCATATAAACAATTATTTAATTAATTCATGATTCAATATTCCTTATCAACCAATATCTATATTGACTAAAGAATAAACATTTTTCAATATTTTGAAGTAAATAAAATTACATTCATAGTAAAAATATCATTTGTAAAAATTGTATATAGTTAAGGAAATAACCACATCCATTATAAAAATAATATTTTTATTTAATATAAATTATTTATATACCAATTATTTTTTGTTTATATAATATCCATGATACAAATAATAGGCATATTTAGGAGAACTGAATTATACAATTATCATAATAAAGTGTATTTTCCAAGGGAATGTTAATGACTAAAAAATTAATCAGGGAAGTGAATGTTAATAAATTACCTAGTAAAAATTATAGTAAACTATCAAATGAATTAATAATAATGGTTTTAGTACAACAAATCCCAAATAGAGTATATATAAAATAATGTTTTTTTGGCATTGATGAATAGAAATAAAATAATAATATCATTAAAAACATTACCATGGAAAATAAGAGTTTCATATTGAAAGAATCTTATAAATACTTTAAATTTCAAAAATATTGTGGAAAATATTTTATTATAAAATAAATATTAATCATGGAAAATATGATTCAAAAAAAAGAAAAGTTTGGTTTTGATGGTAGAAAGGGTTTGTTCATACTAAATACATTAAAAACCTATTTATTTCATATTATTGTATAAAATGTCTAAAAGATATTTTTATATAAAATGATATTAAGTATCATGTAAAATATTTTTGATAAACATATTTAGGGATAATAATGTATTTAAAAAAATATTAAAACAAATTTGATAACAATTTTTTTAATGGATTGAAAATAAAAAAGATTTTTAGAAGAATAAATAAATGGAGTTGGTTTTAGTTAATTTTTATATAAATAATCAAAAATACCAAAGATTTAAAAACAGTACTATCACCTAAAAATAATTAATATATATATGATAATAAAACTAAGAGGGATTACTAAAATTTTATTGAATAATGTTCTTGAACAAAATTCAAAAATGAAGAATCCTGATAAAAATGATATTAGATCCTAAATCATTTCATCTTTGGTCAGTTTTTATTTATAACCCCAACGAAAGTGATAATTTCACATAAAACATTAAATACATTTAATATTAAATTATTAATGATATAACATATAATAGGTTTATAATATACACATAATAAAAATAAATAGGTCCATATTACCAAATATGTCTCAATAGAGTGGAAATTGAGATGAAATGTCTTACATTGATTATAACATTGTTGTGAGTATTAATATATAAATATATTATGTGTAACAAATGAAATTAGACATAAAAAAATTGGAAATATAAATTAAAATAATCAAGTGACATTATGAACACAATCTTATAATATCAAAGACAATGAATAAGTAATATTATACAATGAAAAAAAAGAATGTTATGAAATTCTTTACAACTTAATAATTTTAAATTCAAATTCCATTGTATGAAATAATTTTTATTAATTATTTAAAATACCATGAATTATGAATTAACAATTATATTACATATAATTGGTGTAGTATATGAATCGTATAATATAGAATAGGTAGATAACAAAAAAATATCCGTAAATAAAGGAAAATAAAAAAATCCATTACCCCTTGTTTCCCCTTAGTTGAATTTTCTTTAAATATTATATAATTTATTTAAACTTGTTATTAATTTTTAACAGAACTATATTCATATTAATAATATAATATATGATCTTATTATGACATATTTAAACCCATTGGTTAATAAAATATCATTATTACCATTGTTTTGGGCATCCTCTGCTTAGTTTTTTCATGATTTTTTTGTCATGAAAGATCTGATTCTGGTTTAATTGATATATATTAAATTGTCTTTAGAATGATATGATTTTTTAGAATAGAATCTTTAATAATTAAATACATTTTTAGAACCATTATTTAATAATTTTCATGTAAATTGACTCATATCCTAATGTGTAAATAGTAAGTCATACAAACACACGAGCAACTATATCATTAACTAAATAGTTGAAAGGGTAACGAAGTGGTTGATATACTAATTTTATATAATTTATATAATATCATATTTATCATATATATTCATTAATTATTCTAATATGACTATTCATGTGATTCAATGATGGAAAAAATGAAATCTACTCACAAGGTGGTAGTCCACTGTGCACATGAGCAATAAGTTTATTTCCCAATTGATGAAAGGAGAGACAGATAAATAAAATTCCTTCAACATAAAGAAAAATAATTAAATGTGAAAAAAATTTCTCATTATGTTGGAAGATTTCATACATATTTTGAGGTTGTAAATAAGAATGCAAATGAAATACATTAGTGAATACAATTATCATCCCCTATAAGAACAACAGTTGGATATCATATAAAAGAGAAAAAGATTGTTATTGTAGGAAGAAAAGCAGATCTAGAATATGTATAAGGATTTTGGGGGCATATTTATGTAGGTTTTTTTGAGGAAAAACTATTGATAGGTGGGATGAATTGAGGGGATGAGTTTCCTTCAATGAGTGGGGAAGGGGACCTTATTGGGAATTAATTGGAATTTTCCCAAAGGTATCAAATATGTTAAAGTAAATCACAAGGGAAATGTTTGAAAATTAACTTAAAAGAGAATTAGTGATAGTATAATGTTAAAATTTGGGAATTTTTTTTACAATATGAATCAGAAAGCATATCATCATCTTTTGTTTAACCCTCCATAATGTTTTTTTAATCATAATCATGGTTATTAATATTTTCTATATTTATAATACATTTTGAAAAAAATATGTTGAATATATTACCTAATATTATTTATACTGATTCAAAAATGGAATTAATATTACTAAATTAATTATATATATGTGATATAATTTAGTATCCAAATAAACCCTTAAATCATGTCAGAAAATAGTTTTCTAAAAATTCTTTTTTCATGGAAAATATTATTTAACATTAATAATATTAATATTAATATTATTTATTTTAATTTTAGTTAATATATATAAAAATATAAAATATAAATTATATTTAAATCATTCACCATTAATTGTTATTTTTTAATTAAAATTGAAAAAAAATTATGAATTTAAAAAAAATATTTAAAAATTCATAAAAATTAACTTATATAAAATATATGTTATAAAGATTACTGATATGTAATTAAATATTTTAAATATAAATAAATTATATTTAAATTACTTTAAAATAATATTTAAATCACAGTGGGACATTAAATGTACATAATTAATTTAAATTAAATGACAGTTTCACAAAAATGGTATTTTTCCCTATTTACATCAAAATAAATATTTTAATAAAAACTCAAAATATTTCACCATAATATAATATTAATACGAGGATTCAAAAAATAGTATTATTTTATTTTTATTATAATCTCTATGGTTCATATAAATTAATTATAATTAAGAAACATAATTTGAAAAATTAAACCATTTTTGAAGAAAATATATTTTAATGTAAAACATGACTAGACTACATTTTTTTTGTTAATAATTAATATGAATTTAGATAAGAAATTATATTTTTAGTGAAATTATATATATATATATATATTTTAAAAATCGTATAATATTATTCATATCTTCCATTCTATCGGCTAGGTTATAATGATCATGTATAAATAATAAATTCATGAGTGATTTGGGATCATTGTTTCATGTCAAAAAACATTATGAAGTATAATGTTCTTATTTTAAAATAATTGGGTTTTATGCACTCTAATATATTGTTGGTATTATGTTTATTTAAATGAAATACTCTTTAAAATATTATTGTATTTCAAATGTTATAAAAACTAAAAGCAACCCTTTTATAAAATATTAACCCACTTATTCTAGGTATGTAATCCTTATTTCTAAAATTATAAAATATAAATACTATAATATAATTTAAAAAATTTCATGTAAACTATAAAAAAAATTGATTCTGAAAAACACTTGTTTTATGTATAAAATGGTTTTATATTAAATTCTATACTAAAATACTTTTCACAATACATAGTTGAGTTTTATTAAACTAAAAAGAACTAATCATATTTTAAAACTAATATAAATGGAATTTTAATTCATAAATATATTAAGTGAAAACACATTACTCGATAAAAATTAGTATTTTTCAATATTCATTTAAAATTTAAAATTTTCAAAAAAAAATCACCACAATAATATTTTTATATACTGATTTAAAAAATGATACCCATTTATCAAATATAATTTTCACATCTTGTATAAATTTATTATAAGTTTTTTCATGAAACCAATAAATTTATTTTTTCAGGAAAAAATATTTTTTATGAGTAAAATATCTTTACAAAAAAATTAATTATTAATTATTAATCATTAATTAATAAATTAATATTGTGTAGAACCATTATATATTTATTTAGGATGTTTCTAATATTCATTCTGACAATTTAACGGTTAGGATAAAACATTTATAATTCAATAATAATATTTTTTGGTGCATTTCAGCTCATTCATGCATAACATAAATGCAATCAAACTCATTAATTTCATAAAATCATTGGATATTTTATATATAATTTCAATTAAAATACCATTTTAGATAAATTCACGAATGTTTTGAATAAATTTCATCTTCCTTAATTTTTATTATTATATACTATTTCTCAAAATATACCAAATAATGTAATATATGTTTTTTTTTTGAAAAAGTTGGGGAAAACCCCTATATTATGTAGAAAAAAATAGAACCCCCTTTTGTAGGAAAATGGTAAGGGGAAATCCAAGCAGAAACCAAAAACCCAAGGCGCAAACTGCCAAAACAACAAAGATCCAAAACTAGGAAAAAAACCTATGAACAAACCAAACCACCATAGCCATAAAAAGAAAGGAGCATGGAAACAGTGCATATTGGAACCAAGGCCTCAGGTAGTGAAGAGGAACATGTAGAATAGACCCATACGACTACGAGAGAAAAACCACCAACATGGGGCAGAGTGAAAGACCATCTCTCTCCAGTCCATAGATACTGTAGCCCCCTACACCAACTGTGGGCCACTGAACATGACAAGGGATAAACCAGTACCATGCCTCTATCCAACATCTCTCAGTTATGGCACCAAGAGCATTTCATCAAGAATGAAGCCACCACATCCCATCCAACCATGATACATAAGAAACATTAATAGAATCAAAACTATAATAAATGATTAAAAAGAAAAAAATCAATCCTTTGAAAACTATCCAGAAAAAAATCATACCCCAGAACACTACTCAAAATAGAAAAACATACCAGACCAGAATAAGAAAAAATGACCCAAGAATCTCCTAAACCCATATACTACCATTTTAATGGAAAAAAGAAACCTTGGTCAAAATCAATGATCCTTAATTAAGAAAAAGAGACAACAAAAACAAGACAAGCATACCCATTTAATAACAGGAAACAACAACATCAAGAACTTTCAAAAGACATGCTGATCACTATAAAAAAATAGGGAAACAAGTGAAACGAGTCTAAAATAAGGAAAACAACACTTATCCTTTTGGAAAATAGGGATGACATTCTCAGGGAATTGATCAAACTAAGAAAGGTTCCCCCTATCTTCTCCTTTATTATCCATACTATCAGCCAGATCATTACCCTCCCTAAAAAAATTGGTAATAATGAAGTCAATAGATGAGAGAAACTATAAAAAAATCAATCCATATATTCATAATCCTCTAAAGGATATGAGTATAAGAGGTTCTGATTGCATGAACGACTGTGGTGGAGTCATAGTCTAACCATATACTTTTCAAACCCATATGTTTAGCAAGATCAAGAGAAGAAATGACACCAAGCATCTCAGCCTCAAGAGAGGAGGCAATACCACAAGAGATAAAGGTGTAACACAAAACATCACCAAAGATATTCCTGAAAACTAAAACATAACCTGAAGGACCCGACTTTCCTCTAGAAGAGCCATCAGTGTTAATTTTAATCCAACCCAAAAAATAACGATGCCAAAAAACTTCCACAGTACCCAACAGAGCCCTAAAATTAACTTTATCCTTGATACACCTATGAACAGAAAAATCATGCACCGAGTTGTGACAATAATCTTTTCAAGGAAGCTTTACTTATTTTATGACTGAAAAAATTTCAGCAAGACAGGCTTGAGGATTGAAACCAACTCCATCATGAAGACCCTTATTTCTCACCATCCACAGGGAATGAACAAGTATATATTTCACCTTTAAAATAATATGAATTTGATGTTATTTTATTAATTTTTAAATAATATAATGAATGATCCAATACGTATATTATATTTTAATTTTTTAAAAAAGAATTCATTATGATCATTACTCAAATTCACATAATGAATAATATAATGTTTTTGAGTTTGGTTTATATAATAAAATATTGAATTCAACTCCTCAATTAAAGAAGCAATTTTAAAAACCATTAGATTTTTTATTTTGATTAGTTGTTAAAATGGAGTCCAAAAAAAATCATTATAAATTAATAATGAATTTCAATGTATTTTACTTTATATATCCACACATACCTAAATTAATAATCTTTAAAAAACCATTTAGATTGAATTTAGTTTCCAAATCCATCAATAATGACCTCCCAAGGTTTTCTCAATCTATTAAAAAGATCTTACTAAGATTTAGAATCACCCAATCAGGGTAATGGATTTATTCATATTCCTTTTATTTCAAGTACATTTATTGTTCTATGATTTTTTTTATCTCAATCATATTTTCCTATAATGTATTTTTAAAAATCCATTTAACATACTTATAATGATAAAGTAATGATATAACACAAATTAATCTCATTAAACCCTTCTGTGTAGATTTATTTATATCTATAATGTGGCCTAAATTATCCCATGATTTTCCATGAAAAAAATTATGGTTGTGAATACCATCACCATTTCCATTCCATGTTATTCAAATAGGTTTACCTATCATTAATTTATTGTGGAAATCCTTTTATATAACTTTCAATCTACAATCATGGGATTAAAATTGATTATTGATATTGTTTTGTTTTATTATATAGGTTGCATAGAAATGTACATAGAAAAAATGTAAGTGATAAGTTGGGATGAAATTATATATAACTATAATGAATTGGGTAATCACTACAAAAAAATGGACACATTAGAAGGGGTTACTTTTGGCATTAGAAGGGGTTATAACCCCTAATAAAGACATTAGCATCGGTTGTGAGGAACCTATGCTAATGTGGCTGCCTACTTCCTTTAGAGGTGGTTTTGAATAAGTGCTACTAAATTCATGGTGAATTTAGCGATAGTTACATTAGAGAGGGTTTAATCCCCCCCTCTAATGTGGGAACAATTCACCACCAATGCTAGAAACGCCACTAATTGGAAGGTTTTAGGGGTGGTTTGAAACACCCCTAACAATGAATTGGGTAATAACTATATAAAAATGGACACATTATCAAGGGTTATTTTTTACATTAGAATGGGTTAAAACCCCTACTAAAGACATTAGCGGTGGTTGTGAGTAACCATTGCTAATGTGGCGCCTACTTCATTTTGAGGCGATTTTGAATAAGCGCTGCTAAAGTCATGGTGACTTTAGTGGAAATTACATTAGAGAGGGTTTAAACCCCCCCTCTAATATGGGAATAATTCACTAATAATTCTAGTAACACCACTGATTGGAAGGTTTTATGGGTGGTTTGAACTGCCCCTAATAAAGGGTTACTTTAGGGGCAGTTGTTAAAATCGCCCCTAAAGCTTTTCCATTTTTTCCCTCACCTGCCCCTCCCTCCAGTTCTCTCCCCCCTGTTCCCACCTTTCCACCCAAAACCTCTGGTCCGCCCCCAGCATCCTGCTTCTGGTTCTAGTCTTCCCCTAGCCTGCGTCTCTGATTCCGATCATCCCCCATCCTCCCACCTTTGGTTCCGGTCCGCCCCTTGCCTCAAGTTTCAGTTTTCCTCCCACCTCCTGCCTACCCAAGTGCCTCCAATTCCCACCTTCCCCACCATGAGCTTTCCCTTCCACCAGCGTATAATGCCTATGCTGATAGAAAAATAAAGCCACGTCCGGGACATGAACCTACACCGTTATAAATTCATACTACCAGAATTCCTTCAGCCAACCACTAAGGCAATCAATTTTGGATATATGAATTACACATTACTATATTTATATATATTTTATTGTTTATTATAATATATATTATTAGCATAATATATTTACATAAATTTAAATTATATATATATATATATATATATTATTCACTATATTTATATGTATATGGAATTATATATATTCTATATTATATATTTATATTTAACATAAATATATTACCCAACTATATATGTATATATTGTACATATATATAATTGTGTGTTTGTGTGTGATAACAATAATATTATTAATTATTATTATTCTTATTACATTTATTTTTTAATCTATAAAAATTATATGTTGGTTTTATAAATACTATACATTTATTTTCTGATTAATATCAAATATATATTATATTAAATAAATTTGTATCAGATATTTAAGTAAATTATTTATATACATAAAAAATACTTATTTATAATATATATATATATATAAAGAAGATATATATATATATATATAAGTATTTACCAAATATATTTATATAAGGTATTTAAAAATATATTTATATAATGTCTTTAAATACATATATTTATTATTATTAATATTAATAAATATGTTTATTTGTATAAACTGTATAATATTATATAAAATTTATATATTATTATTATTATTATTATATGAAATAATTTTTTTACAAATATAAATATTATATATAATTAATAATATATGTAATTAATATTATATGTAATTAATATTATATGCAATTAATATTATATGTAATTAATATTATATAATATATAATTAATATTTATATTATATATAATAAATATTATATGAAATATAATTTTATATTTTATATAATTAATATGTATGTTATATATAATCAATATTATATGAAATACAATTTACAGAAAAATATACTTAATATTATATGAAATACAATTTTATATTATATACAATTAATATTATATGATATACAAATTAAAAAAATATTTATATAATATATTTCAATACATATATTTATTATTATGTACATTAATATATATTAGTATTTCAATAAATATACATTAATATAAATTCTATTTCATATAATATTAATTATATATAATATAAAGGCATAAACCTATTATATAAAAATATATTTATTATTATAGTGAGATTAGGATTTTATGATTAATTAAATAACATTACGGTAAGAAGGTGAAAGTGTTTGTCTTCATGATCATGGGACTAACACAACAATTTTGGGGTACTCTTAATCGAGTAATAAGGAAAATGGGATACCTAGGGTTTTATAAATTATTTATTCATTGAGTAGTTTTATGTAGAGCCCTTTAGGATGTACTAGGGCCAAGTATTGTTGTGTTGAAGAAGGAAAACATATATATTCTTGATTATTGTACTGGGCTCATGGATTTTTTACTATATTTATTTGAATCTAGTTATTTAATGGTCATCAAAGAATAATCATTTTCAATATTGTTTAATATATATTCTTCCCAAATATATTGAATATTTAAATTCATATATATATATTTTTTCTTAAAAATTTCAAAAATATATAGAATGTTATAAAAAGTAATGGAGGAAAAAGTGGATTCAACATGAACATGATGTAGTAAAAATAACATTACGATAAGAAGGTGACAGTGTTTGTCTTCATGATCATGGGACTAACACAATAATTGTGGGGTACTCTTAGTCGAGTAATATGAAAAATGGGATACCTAGGGTTTTATAAATTATTTAATCATTGAGTAGTTTTATGTAGAGTCCTTTAGGACGTACTAGGGACAAGGATTGTAGTGTTAAAGAAGGAAAACATGAATATTCTTGATTATTGTACTAGGATCATGGATTTTTTACTATATTTATTTGAATTTTGTTAGTTAATGATCATCAAAGAATAATCATTTTCAATATTGTTTAATATATATTCTTCCCAAATATATAGAATATTTAAATTCATATATATTTATTTGTTCTTAAAAATCTCATAAATATATAGAATGTTATAAAAAGTAATGGAAGAACAAGTGTATTCAACATGAACATGATGTAGTAAAAAGTTTTAGGGTAATAATTTTCATCATGGTACATAATAATAATGGGTTTTATAAAAGACACCAGATATTCTTTCACCTTTATGAAATTCATTGTTGACGTGATATTATTATTTTGTTGAAGGAAACACCTATAGTAAATATCCTACATAGATAAAAAATTTATCTTAAAAAATAAAACATATACAATGAACATTTTTGAAGTGACCCCAAAATTGTTGTGTACATATTTTTACTCAAATATGTGATGTCATTTGTACCAACCTGAATATTAATAACTATTTTTTTCTAATTTTATTTTTTTGAAAACAAGTAAAATAATTAAATAAATACCTTTATTGTAAATAATAGTATATTTTTTATCAAATATGTTTACAAAAAAATTGAAATGTATATATATAGTGCTAAAATTGATTGTTTTAAAAAAATGATAGGAAAAAATTATAAAAAAAAATTAAGTGAAGATGTGTGAAAACGTAATGGAGAATAAAAAATAAAAATAGTGAAATGATGACATTGATGGTCGAAATGTGGATCACACAAAAAGTCAAAAAATGGGCATGTGAGTAAGTAGAAAACATGAAATCAAAAAACAAAAATAATGAATAATAAAATAATAATTGAAAATATTTATCTTCCCCATTTTCCACATCTCACACTATTAGGTACACTTCCTAACCCATCTCCTCCATCAATGTCTCCCCCAGCATCGACCCCATCTTGATTCTGTCATCCACAAACACCACATTGATGATATTAGTTTTAGTTGATCATTATTATCCTTCCCAGAATATTTTAATTAATATATATATATATATATACAATTATGTTTTATTCCAATTAGAACATTTTTTTCATGTCTTGGGTCAATTTCGAATCCTTTTTATATCTTTTATTGTTACAATATAAAGTGTGGAATATTTGTAGTTTACAATCGTTTTAATTCGCCAAACACATTCATTTCATTAACCCCCCAAGTGTGTTTATTTTCATATCAAGCACTGATTATTAAGAAGAATTGTTTTACATAACCCTCAACTATGCTACCCAAAAATATATGACTCCCTTCCTCAAAACCCTTATACTTCTTTTTCATTTTTTCCTCAATCGAACAATATCAACTTATAGGTAAGGGTGAGTTTTATTTTGGGTCTCTTTTACAAAGTTATATACATATAAGATTATATATTTATATCTAACTATTTCCATATATTATAAGAGATGTATTTTGAATTATATTTTATTTCTAAGCCTATATTTGTAAGTGTTTAATTTATTTGTATCAATATATGTTTATATTTTATATACATATATATATATATATATATATGTATATACATCTAAATATCCTTAATTATTTTCAGAACTTATGATGTAAGCAAAATTATTTAGTTTTTTAATCAAACTATATTGGATTTACAAAGATATATACATATATACATATATCCATTTGTTTTAAAAATATATGATATAAAGGGATTATTTATTTTTATCAAAGGCTTTGATTATGCTTTAAATCTATCATTTTATGTTTCATTTAAATATATATATATATATATATATTTCTATTTGTGTGTGTGTCTATATATATATCGATCTATTTATAATTATTTTTTTTAATAATTAAAAGGGATTAATCATTTGTTTTCAAATTCACATGAAAGAATTTTACCTTTTTAATCTAACATTTTATGTGTATCTTTTATAGATAAATGATAAATGATATCATTTTATGTGTTATTCTAAATAAAACATATCATTTCATGTGCAAAAAGTATTTATACATACATGAATGTCATAATTTTTATAATATATGGCCATGATCTATAATACATGACATATCATGCATGCATTAGATTTTATTAATTTCATATATATATATATTGAATTATATTTAAATAGGACATTAATTTTGAATTGGTTATATGAGGTAATATTAATAAAATTCTATGTGTGTATGACAAGTAGATAAAATAAAGTACTCTAATTTATCAGAACCTTTCATAATTAAGTGATATGTTTATATTTTATTTATTATCATATGTTTTCAATGTTTTAAAGTAGACATCATTGTGAATAATATATATATATATATATATCAAGATTGAAATGTTTTCATAAAATCTGGAACATGAGTATTGTAAATAATGTAGGAAATTTGGGAGAGAACTTACCCCTCATCATGTGGGTAGGACCAACACATTATTCAATGTTTAGTGTCCTTAATGTTTTGTTTTAAAAAAATTTCATGTGGTTTTCAAAAAATTCAATGGATATGATTAATGAAATATTTTATAATAATTATATAACAAGGAAATTTAGTATTTTAAGATGTATATAATTCAAATGATGATTTAATAATGTATTTATAAATTTATTAGAGATTTTATTTTCAAAGGAATATTTTATAATTATTTAACCAGTATTTTAAAACCCTTACTTGGAAAAATAATTTCCCACCCTATGTTTTTAATTTATTTATCACTTGTTTTGAGGTTCAATTTTTGATGCGTATTTCATTGTAGTAGAAACACACTTCATGACCTTTATTTATTTTTGTATAGTTTTGTTAAGTTTTATAGAATGAATATAATTTTCTAAGAACCTGGATTGGTAAATGCTCTTGGTATATATTAAATGTTTGGTATTTTTCATTTTTTTTATAAAATAAAAAAAACTGGTATATATGTTGAACCAGTGAACACAGGTTTGGGGAATTTATGTTGGTATCAGAGCAGTGGTTTTGAAATATTTGGAGATTAGATGTTGTCGATAGAGTATAGAACATTAATAGTCTTGGTTTTTCATAATTCTAAAGATGGAAATTCAAAATTTTCATAAGTCAGATGAACAGATAGTGAGGATTTAATTTCTTCAAGGGGGTAGAATATAATAACCAGAATATTAATAAGTAATACGGTTTATAGTTTAAATTAAATAAATTTGAAAACATGTAAAGTAATTAAATAAATAAATTTACTTTAAATAATAGTATAAAAAATTATTTTTCAAATATTCTTTCATGAAATTTTTATACTGTTTTGAAATATCATAATATTTTTTAAAAAAATATCACCACTTCTAAAATAAGATTTCATTTAATGAATTTACGTTTTAAAAAATGAATTTTAATAAAAATATTTTTATTTAATTATTTTTTTATAATAAAAATTATTTAATAAATAAACCGGAAAATTAAAATTGCATTTTGGAATAGAAAATTTATATATATGTTTGTGTTCCTCTGAGTGTGTGTTTGTAATAAAATACTTATATCTAATATATAAATTTTATCCTTTTTTTAGTAGTAAAAATTATGATTTATTTGAAAGAATATTTGTCTAATGTACATTAATAATATTTAAATTATATTAAAACGATATAATTTATTTGAAATGAATACATATTGAATAATCATATTATAGTAATATGTTTTATAAAATATACATATATATGAATTATGATATTTCTGAAATTATAAATATATATAATATAAAAAAATATTTTATACATGTATAAAATGTTACACATTATGATTTAATATATATATTTATTGTAATTTAAAAATAAACAAATTTAAATAATAAAAAAAAGAAGAAAAATGTGACATCTTTCATAAATATATAGATGTCTTGAAAATATAAATTATATGTTTTATAAATATATATAATTATTTTGTATTTATATAAAATTTGATTTAATATATTTATATAATTATATTTTTATAAATATAATTATTATTTTTCTTATTATATATATATATGGTTTTTTTATTATTTTATTAAAAAAATAAACACTATATATATATTTTTTAAGAAATAAAATTTATAAATAAATATATAATGCTAAAAGTACTTTAAAAATGATGATAAAAGAAAATGATAAAAATAAAAGAAGTGAATAAGTGTGAAAACATGAGGGAGAATAAAAAATAAAAATAGTAAAATGAAGTCATTGATGGTTGAAACACTACTCACATAAAAAGATAATAAAATAAAAAAATAGTAAATGGAAAATGTGACATCGCAAAATAAAAAATGAATAACTAAACTATTAAATAAATCTTTTCATCTTCCTTATTTTCCCCAACTCTCACTAGTAGGTATTCCACCAAATCCATCTCTTCTATTGAAGTCTCCATCACCCTCGACCCCATCTCGGTTTCATCTTCCATAAATACAACTTGGATGATATTAGTTTAAGATGATCATTATCGGCTTCCCCAACAATTTTTTATAATAATAGATATAAAAAAATATCAATTTATTTATGTTTTACACTAATTAGAACTATTTTTATCCTGTCTCAGGTCAATTTTGAATCCACTTCCTATATTTGATTTTTACAATATGAATTATAAAATATTTATATTTTACCATTTTTTGAATTTGTCAAACTCTTTCATTTATTTAAAAATACCATGGTGTGATTAATTTAATTTCATAAAATACTTCCAGAGAAGAATTTTTATACATAAACCTTAACCCTACTCACCGAAAACACCAGATTTCCTTCATCAAAACCCTTCTGCTTCTTTTTTTTTCAAAATCCAACTCCATCAACATACATGCATGGGTGATTTTTATTTTTTATTTTTTACAAAGTTATATACATATATTATTATATATTTATATCTAACTATATTTAGAAAATTATAAGATAAAGGTTTTGAATAATAAATTATTTCTATGACTATGGTTGTATGGGTGTAATTTATTTTTATCAATCCATGTTTTATTTATAATGAAATATACATAAATATGGATATATATATAAATATCATTAATTATATTCACAACTTATTATGTAATGGAAATTATTTAGTTTTTTTATCAAACTATGTTGGATTTATAAAGATATATAAACATCTTTATATATATATATGTGTGTGTGTGTGGGGGTGTGGGTGTGTGTGTGTGTGTATCTATGCATTTGTCTTAAAAATATATGATGTAAGGGGTTGTTTAATTTTTTAAAATGGTTTGATCATGTTTTCAATATATCATTTTATGTTTTATTTATAATAGTTTATATATATATATATATATCTATGTGTGTGCGTGTCTATATATATATCGATCTATTAATATTTGATTTTAATAATAATTAAAAGGGACAAATAATTTATTTTCAAATCCACGTGTAATGATTTGAATGTGACTTTAATCTGTCATTTTATGTGTATATTTTATATATAAATGAAAAATGTGATCATTTTATGTAAAAATTATAAATAAAACCTACCATTCCATGTGCAAAAAGTACTTCTACATACATGAATGTCATAATTTTTATAAGATATAACTATATTCTATAATACATGACATATCATGAATGCATTAGATTTTATTAATATCATATATATATATATATATATTTAATTATATTTCACTTTGACATTATTTTTGAATTTCTTAAATGAGAGAATGTTAATAACATTCAACGTATGTATTAAAAGTAGAGAAAATAAGTCACTACAATTTATCATATGATTTACTCATTAACGTATAAGTGTAAATTTTATTTATTAACATATATTGTTAATGTTTTTAATGTATGAAAACCTGTGAATAATGTATACATATAATGAAATATCAAAATGTTTCTATAAAATTTTAAAACCCCTTACTGTGAAAAATATTTTTTCACCCTCTGTTTTAATTTTTTTTATCATAGGTTTGACAATTTAATTTGAGATGCATGTTTCATTGAAGAAGAAGTTCATTCAAATACTTTTATTTATTTTTGTACATTTTTGTAAATTTTTAAGGAATGTGTCTAATTATCCAAAATGATGACCAATAATATTTCCTGGTATGTATTAAAATATTGTGTATTTGTTCAGCTTGTTTTATAAAATAAAAATAAACAACATTTATTTGTGATGAACCTGAAGGCATGGGTTTGGGGTGTTTCATCATTAATGGTTCATTTTACCTAATAATATATATCTTAAAATATATAATTTTAGCTGACCACACAGAGGTGGAATAGAATATTATTTTAATTCTTAGGAGATTTATATGGATATGGGGTATAATGACACATAATCCTAGGATTTTAGGAGAGATTTAGGAAAGTTATTATCTATAAAGGACACTATAAGTGTAAAGACCTGAAAATTCCATGGAATTTTTATTATTAAATACATGGGAATTTTACGAGTTCTCCAAAATTGACGGCGCATGATTCTGAGGCCCGGTGTGCCTGGAATCAATTTCTAAAGTTTTGTTCGATTACATTCAGTAAAAATATGAGTGAGTTTTTATAAATTTTGAACCGATGCTCGGAATTGAAATATGAGGACACCGTTGAACTCACAGTGTCAGTCTTTTCATAAGAAGACTATCACCTCGATGATAGTGGGTCGAGGTTAAAAGTTAGTTTTTGGGTTTTTAGAGAATGAATTAAATAAAAATAAAGCGTGTGGCTCAATTTTTATTTGTTGGTTAAAATCTCCTCATGGAAGTTGGAGGTGGGACCACCACACCTTAACCACCCATGAGAGGTTATAGTGGTGGGACCCACCCGGACCTAACCTCTCGCGAGAGGTTATGATGTGGGGACCACATGGGACTAAACCCCATATTAATGGTGGGATAAAAAAACATCTCAACTCCCCTCATTAATGAGTGAGATTCTCTCCACACCCCTCCTTTATTGGTGCCAACTCCCCTAATTTAATGGTGACAAATCCTCCACCTTAATTAAGGGGGATCCAAGTTAATTAATTCACCATTTTTAATTTTGTGCCAAAAAATTAAATAATAGATTAACACAATCTATTATTATTTTGGTTGGAATTGTTCATTTTGGTGACAACTTTGAGAGGAGGATTATTGGGAGAAAGCTCCCAACAAAGAACGCCTTCGACTACGAAGAACGCCGACCTTCTTCGACTTCTTCCTCGGAGCTTCTACCGATGTGGGAAATCTTCAATTGACCTTCCCTCCACATCGTCCTCAACGAGCCGACGCACGAACTCGGGATTGGAAGTGTGCAGAGGACGCGACAAATGACTATCACCTTCATCTTCTTCCCATGACTTCATCAACGATCAACGAACAAAGTTAGGGGTTGTTTTTTTAATGTGCCATGTTCCTCTTTTCTTTCAAAACAAAGAATGAGGACATGTTTCCTTTGACATGTGAGTTTTTGTTCATTGTTATCCTACCTTGATGAACTGATTGTTATCACCCTAATCGCGGAGGGTGCAGGCCAAAATAACATGGCTCGACTCCCTCTGTCGATCTCTTTTGTGATATTCTTCGGGATGGCGATGAAGCAACGAGGCGACGAAGGTGGTGAAGAAAAAGGTTGTGCTACCCACGAACTTCGTGATCCGCACCGCTCCTACGGTGTCCCACACCACCGCTGGCCGAACTGGCCCCGACCGAGCCCCCGCCGGCCCGCCTGACACCCTACCCGGCCACCTGTCGTCAAGGTCGCGCCCTGCCCGGCTGCCTACCGGCCCACCTGTCGGCCGGTCGCCGGCCCGCCCGCCCGTCAGCCCACCCGGCGCCCTACTCGGCCGCCTGCTGGCCCACCTGGCGCCCTGCCCGGCCGCCTGCTGACCGGGCCGCGCCCTGCCTGGTCGCCCACCGACCCGCCTTCCGTACTGCCCGACCACCCGCCGGCCCGCCTGGCGCACTGCCCGACCACCTGCCAGCCCGACCATTCCCAGACCGGCCACCTCCCGGCCTGGCCGCTCCCTGCCCAGCCGCCCGCCATCCCCCCTTCCGGCCTGCTCGGCCGCCTCCCGACCTTCCTGGCCGCCTCCTGGCCACCCGACCACACGAACTGCCATCTGACCGAACCGACGCCCTGGTCGCGCCAACCTCTCGAGCCAGACTGTGGTCCCCCTCATGGAACCCTGGACGAACCACCCCAGCCACACTCTTTGGGCCGAGCTGTGTTGGGCCGCACCCTCGCAGAGCTCCGGGCCAAACCGACCTCAAGCCCGGGCCGAACCGCCCACGCGGCCTGCTGGGATGGGCCCAGCAGGCCGGGACGAACCTAACAGGCTGGCCCGTCCAATGGGCCGGGCCAGACCCAATTGGTCTGACTGGGTCGACCCATACTAGGTTAGCCCAGACAGGGTCGGACCGGGTCGGTCCGACTGGGTCGGACCGGACCCGGGCTCACTATTGACCCTTTACTTTCTTTTGGCCATATCTTTGGCACCAGACGACCGTTTGACGAACCATCATCGACACTGGTTTTCATCAAGTGCGAAGGTCCCTTTGAGTATACCCCACTAGAGTTTGGGGTAATGTTGAGATACATTCAGGTTGGATTGTGCACGAATCCAACCGGGCCCCTGGGACTAAAAGACTAATAACTCACAGACCGGGCGGCCGATTGACGCGCCGTCTGTTGCGTTGAGACCCCTATGACGTGGAAAAACTATGAGATACTTCTATGTGGGACTTCGTGACAGTTGTAGTATCGACCTGTAGCTCGTGGAGCAGCTCCTCTCGGAGATGAGAGAGTATAGTGCAGAGACCTAGTAGCTGGCTAAGACCTGAAGACTGCTAACCATTTCAACTCGGAGTGACTCGACTAGCCCAGTGGGGAACACCTTGGTGTCATGGTGGACCCATAATGGGTAGTGCCTTGGTGTCGCAGCAGACCCACGGTACTCGACAAGAGAAGTACCTTAGCAGGCTACGAGGGGGATCGCCTTGGTGATGCGGCAGACCCAAGGTGGGGAGCACCTTGGTGACGCAGCAGACCCACGATACTCTACAAGGGGAGTAACTCAGTAGTCCATAGTTAGTGAAAAGTGACT
This sequence comes from Viscum album, assembly GCA_963277665.1. NCBI lineage: Eukaryota > Viridiplantae > Streptophyta > Magnoliopsida > Santalales > Viscaceae > Viscum > Viscum album. The sequence goes on along the minus strand of OY728133.1, from coordinate 1,029,527,754 downwards.
TGGTGTCGCGGTAGACCCACTATACTCGATAAGGGAGGAGTTCTCTAGCTGTCGTGGTTTCGATAATGTGAATAAAAATCTTAGTTGATCCGAGTCAGCAACTTTTGTGTTTTCCTCATGATTGAGATATATTACTTGATAACTTAGGTATATGTATGGGCATATAACTAAGTGGGGTTATCTGTTGATTTCATACTTTTGGTTTATTCTTGTTGGATTTTGCGAGACCTTGAGGGTCTCGGGGTCCCTACTGAGTATTGTTATACTCACCTTTGCACAGGCTATGCCTGCACCTCATTGTGTTGGATGCAGACGACGAACAACGTTGACCGAGGATGAGTGTACCAGGACTGGACGATACCCAGAGGTGGACCACACGGCGTAACGGTACACAGAGGTAACGAACGGATGTGGAGTGCTGTGGAGACTATTTGTACCTACCCTTCAGGTAGGATTTCCCGGTGGACGATCCAGGATCTATTTTCCCTTTTTCCAGTACGTGTACTTTCAGTTCATTGTACTTTACAATTGGGCTTGTATTTCTGGCCCATTATAATTTTCAACACTCTTTTGTTATACAATTTTTACTTCGTTTTTTTCTTCCATCTTGTACTCTATTGTGTGCATTTTTAGGATATAAAGGTAATGACTTCCCAATTTTAGGGAATTACACCTTTGGTGCTAGTCGCTAGCCCTTGGCCTATGGAAGGCGGGCTTGGGGTAGTCACGACACAGGCCTTGGGGGACGGGCCGTGACAAATTGGTATCAGAGGAGTCGGTTCTACTACAAAACATAGGACTCTAATCTTTTCTGTGAAGAGATAGAGTTAAGGGTACTGAGTGTGGTTTTCAGTTCAGGGAGTCTAGTGTTGGTGTGGCAGCCAACATATCCATACACCAGGACCCTGACTACTGATTGCCGATTCAGTGAATGAAAACACTGATTGCGTGTGTGTTTTCAAAAGTTTTCTCTAAGTCATCTCAACCTGGTCAGCTCACCAGGTATAATATTTTGATAGTGTCTCATCTGATTCTTTCAGGATGACTCCCCCCGGACGACCAGCTAGATCCTTGAGAGTTGTACACACAGATAGCCCACCGAGCCACAAGGCCTCGGTGCAAGGCCATTTTCCAGTAGAGGCACCCACGGTACCACTTCCTGTTGGGCCACTGATGCCACCATCCCCAGCAGAAAATGATTCACGCCGCTTGAGCACGTTGTATGAGTTCTAGTGCTAGAGGCTACCTAGGTTCAGGGGTGAGATAGACCCACAGGCAGCTGAGGATTGGCTGGAGGCTGTGGTGAGAGTTTTCAAACTGGTAGGGACACTAGTAGAACTTATGGTGATCCTTTCCCAGAGTCTCCTTTAGGAAGCAGCATGTAGATGGTAGAGCCAAATGCTCCAGGTGAATTATGAGGTGATACTTCTCTAGGAAGACTTAGAGAGCCTCTTTCAGGCAGAGTTTGTCCCATCCACCCTACATGCAGTGTAGATTTAAGAGCTACTGCATCTACAGTAGGGTAGCATGACGGTGGAACAGTACTCAACGAGGTTCACCGACCTCTCACGCTACTCCACTTATATGGTATGAGACCCATTCTTCAGGTCCCAAACCTTTGAGTAGGGTATCATGTGAGATATCAGGGCTTCGATGATCTCCCTCAGAATCCTGACGTAGACAGGGGTGTTGGAGTGAGCCCTCTTAGTAGGGAGTTTCCTTGCTGAGCAGTCTCCAGCAGCGAGACCCACCACTAGTCGACATGCAGTGGAGTCTTCTGCAGCTAGCATTAGACAGATTTCACAGAGGTCCAAGAGGACCAGGCCCACGGGTGGACGAACGCATGACTCAGGATTGGTTATGTGGGGCACCCAGGGTAGAGACATACTTGCCAAGAGTGGGTAGTGTTTCTCATGCAGCAGCCAGGGTCACATGGCTTGTGACTGTCTGAACCTCCATTCAGATGATCAGCATATGGTCGAAGGACAACCCAGGAAGAGATATAGATTCGATTAAGGCGGTCCGCAGGGAGAAGGTGGACATGGAAGAGGAGCTGGTCATGCAGCTGGAACTGGATGACATTTTGAGATGTTACCACCACCACCACCAGGAGGTATACCCCGACCGAAGGGAGCAGGTGGACAGACAAGATCTTAGCTCCAGGCAGTTGAGGCTTACGATCACATCGCTCTAGAGACTATTTGAGGTACGGTCTGTGTCTACTCCACCTTAGATGCAGTTCTTATAGACACTAGTTCTAGTAACTCTTTCATTTCCACTACCCTCATTCGGAGTTCGGAGTTTCCGACAGAGCCATTGGCTCGATTCTTATGGATAAAGACTCCTACAGGAGTAGACTCGATGATTAAGCACTGGTTCCAGAAGTGTGAGATTACTTTAGGAGGTGAGAGCTTCAGCTAGGATCTACTAGTAGCGGTGTCGAGACCTTACAATGTCATCCTGGATATGGACTGGTTATCTACAGTCCATGCTCAGATCGACTGTATTAGGCGCAAAGTGCAGTGTGTCCACATGGATGGGTCTAGGTTCATCTTCATCGGTGAGAAGGGAGCCTTTACAGCACAAGACAGACTTACTCGGAGGAGGGTGCAACTGATCACTCATCAGTTGGCCTCCCTTACCCTCAGAGCTGTTGATGTGGAGAGTGTGAGCTATCCTATAGTGGTAGAATAGTACATGGATGTTTTCCCTGACGATGTTATAGGACTACCTACTCACAGATAGGTGGAATTATACATTGACATGTACCCTAGGATGACATTGATATCTAAACCATCATATCAGATGGCTCCCACAGTGTTTCACGAGATGTAGGTACAACTTGATGAATTGCAGGGGAAGGGATTCATCCGACCCAGTGTTATTCCCTGGGCAGCCCCGATTCTATTCGCCAAGAAGGAGGATGGGAGCTTGAGGCTTTGTGTCGACTACTGTCACCTGAAACAAGTGACCGTGGAGAACAAGTACCCACTCCTGAGGATTGATGACCTCTTTGATCAGCTAAAGGGAGTACGGTGGTTATCGAAGATAGACCTCAGATCAGGCTATCACCAGCTCAGAGTTTGAGATGACGATGCACAGAAGATGACATTCAGATGTTGGTACAACCACTATGAGTTATTGGTTATGCCATTCGGCATAACCAATGATTCAGTAGTGTTCATGGGACTCATGAACATGATCTTTCAGCCGTACCTCGATCGCTTTGTCGTAGTCTTCATCAATGACATTCTGATCTACTTGACTACTAAGGAGGAACATGACTACCATTTGTAGGTAGTACTAGACACACTCCGAGAGCACTAGATTTATGGTAAGTTCTCGAAGTGCCAGTTTTGGATCTGAGAGGTACACTTTTTGGGGCATGTCATCTCAGAGGCTCGAGTTGCATTGGATCCAAGGAAGATTGAGGCAGTGCTTGCTTGGGAGCTACCCAGGAGTGTGACAGAGGTACGAAGTTTCCTGGGTTTGGCTGGTTACTACCAGAGGTTCGTTCTAGACTTCTCTAGAGTTGTAGCACCACTATCAGCCTTAATGAAGAAGGGGAAACCCTTCGTGTGATTGAATAGATGCCATCAGAGCTTTCAGGAGCTAAGGCAGAGGCTGACTAGTGCCCCCATCTTGAGGTTTCCAAAGGAAGGCATAGGGTATATAGTCTACTGCGACGTATCAGGGACTTGACTCGGGTGTGTCCTGATGCAGGAGAGAGCAGTGATTACATATGGTTCTCGACAGCTGAGATAACAAGAGCAGAACTACACTACCCATGGCCTGGAGTTAGCAGCAGTGGTCTTCGCCTTGAATATGTGGTGTCACTATCTGATAGGAGAACATTTTACCATGTACTCTGATAACAAGATTCTTAGGTATATCTTCTCTCAAGAGGATCTGAACCTAATACATCGACGTTGGCTTGAGTTCCTCTAGGACTATGACTTCAAAATAGTCTATACTCCTGGGAAAGGGAACATTGTTGCAGATTCACTCAGTAGAAGATCTGGTATACAGCTACTAGGCAAAGTGATGGAGCAGCTGGCTGCTTTGTAGATATCCTTTGTGGATAGAGATGGAGCATCTTTCCTTCAATACCTTACAGTCACTCCCCCACTTCTTCAGTGAGTTAGGGAGGCATAGCATGGGGACACTGACTGCGAGACTCGACGCGCTCAGATATTCACAGGGTAGGCACCTGATGGATTTTCTAATGGTGGGGAGCACTTCATCCTCTTTAGAGGATGTACTATGGTTCTAGTTTCACTTTAGGAGGAATTGTTGAAGGATTTACACACATCCCCTTTAGAGGTACATCCAGGACTGACAATGATGTACCATGACCTTCGACGACAACATTGGTGGCTAGGGATGAAGAAGGCAGTTGCAGAGTTTGTCTCTCGGTGCCTCACTTGTCAGCAAGTGAAGGCGGACCACCAGGTACCAGCAGGCTTGGTTCAGCCTTTAGAGGTCCCAGAATGGAAGTGGGATGGGATATACTTGGATTTCATGATATGACTTCCACGTACATCCAGGGGTCACAACTCGATTTGGGTGATCATTGATAGACTCACCAAGTCGTCCCACTTCATACTGATCAGAGAGAAGGGTTCTGTAGAGAAATTGGGATGCCTCTATGTGTAGAATATTGTGCGGATATATGAATTACCTTCATCTATTTTCTCTGATCATGACACACGGTTTACTTCCCAGCTATGGAAGGGGTTGCAGGAGGTTTTTGAGACACAACTTCGTCTGAGAACCGCCTTCCATCCTCAAACGGATGGCTAGACTGAGAGAACCATTCAGACCCTTGAGGACATGCTCTGTGGATGTGTCCTTGACTTCGGTCGTAGTTAGGAGGATCACTTACCTTTGGTGGAGTTTTGATATAACAATAGCTATCACTCCACCATAGGGATATCACCTTTTGAGGTGTTATACGGGAGACCTTGCAGATCACCCTTGTGCTGGACTAACCCTGGGGAGTCAGCATTAGTGGGACCAGAGATGGTACGAGCTACCAAGTAGAAGGTGTGGATCATCCAGGAGTGGATGAAGACTGCACAGAGCAGACCGAAGTCGTATTCTGATAGGAGATAGAGACATCTAGAGTTTGAGGATGGCGACCACATCTTTCTACGGGTCTCAACTCGACAAGGTCTACAGAGATTTGGCCGAGGTGGCAAGTTATCTCTAAGGTTCATCAAACCTTTCCAGGTCCTTAGCAGAGTTGGTGAGGTGGATTACCATTTATCTCTTCCACCTCAGTTGCATCGGGTTCATGACATCTTCCACGTATCTCAGTTGAGGAGATACGTGCATGACCCTTCTCACATCATCGACCATGGAGAGATGAACGTCGATGATGGGGAGACTTTCATGGAGGTTCCAGTGGAGATTGAGGATAGACGGGAGCAGGTCCTACATAGACAGTCGATACCTCTGGTGCGCGTTTGCTGGCAACACGGGAACCTCCAAGAGAGCACATGGGAGCAGGAGGCTCAGATGCATGCTCAGTACCCCCACTTCTTCCCTTAGTTCAAGTTGTAGATTATGGGAACGTAAATACCTGAGGTGGGGAGAATGTAAAGACCCAGAAATTCTGTGAAAATTTATTTTCTTAAATACATGGGAATTTTATGAGTTCACTAAAATTGACGGCGCATGATTCCGAGGCCCGATGTGCCTGGAATCAAGTTCTAAAGTTTTTTTCGGGTGCGTTCAGTAAACGTACAAGTGGGTTTTTATAAATTTTGAACCGGTTCTCGGAAATGAAATCCGAGGACACCGTTGAACTCACAGCGCCAGTATTCGCTTAATAAGACTATCACCTCGACGACAGTGGTTCACGGTTAAAAGATAGTTTTTGGGTTTTTAGAGAATGAATTAAATAAAAATAAAGTGTGTGGCTTAATTTTTATTTTTTGGTTAAAACCTCCTCATAGAAGTTGGAGGTGGGACCACCACACCTTAACCTACCATGAGAGGTTATGGTGGTGGGACCCACCCAAACCTAACCTCCCGTGAGAGGTTATGACATGGGGACCACATGGGACTAAACCCCCTATTGATGGTGGGAGAGGATAACCTCTCAACTCCCCTCATTAATGAGGGAGATTCTCTCCACAACCCCTCCTTTATTGGTGCCAACTCCCCAAATTTTATGGTGCCAAATCCTACACATTAATTAAGGGAGAGCCAAGTTAATTAATTAACCATTTTTAATTTTGTGCCAACAAATTAAATAATAGATTAACACAATATATTATTATTTTTGTTCGCATTGTTCATTTTGGTGGTAGCTTTGAGAGGAGGATTATTGGGAGAAATCTCCCAACGAAGAACGCCTTCGACTACGAAGAACGTCGAACTTCTTAAACATCTTCCTTGGGGCTTCTATTGACGTGGGATGTATTTAACCGACCTTCCCTCCGCATCATCTTCAACGAGCTGACGCACGAACTCGGGATTGGAAGTGTGCGGAAGACACAACAAACGACTATCACCTTAATCTTATTCCCGTGACTTCATCGGCGATCAAAGACCAAAGGTAGGGGTTGTTTTCTTTTATGTTCCATGTTCCTCTTTTCTTTCAAAACAAAGAACGAGGATATGTTTCCTTTGACAGGTGAGTTGTTTTTCATCATTCTCCTACCTTGATGAACCGATTGTTGTCACCCTAATCGCCGAGGGTGCATGACAAACTAACATGGCATGACTCCCTCTGTCGATCTTTTTTGTGATATTCTTCGGCATGGTGATGACGCAAAGAGGCGATGAAGGCGGCGAAGACAAAGTCTGTGCTAACAGAAGCCTCTACGATCTGTGTTGCCCCGACGACATCCCGCACCACCACCGACCGAACCAGCCCTGGCCTGCCTAGCACCCTGCCTGGCCGCGGCCTGCTCGGCCGCCCGCCGGCCCGCTTGTCGGCCTGCTCGGCCACTGGCCGGCCCGCCTGGCGCCCTGCCCGGCCGCCTGGCGCCCTACTTGGTCGTCGGCCCGCCTGCCTGGCGCCCTACCGGGCCGCCCGCCGGCCCACCTGGCGCCCTGCCCGACTGCCCGCTGGCCTACTTGGCACCCTTCCAGGCCGCTTGCTAGCCTAGTTGCGCCCTTCTCGGCTGCCTGCTGGCGTGGCCGCCTGCCGGCCTGCCTGCTGGCCTGCCCGACCTGCCCAGCCGCCTCCCAGCCATCCGGCCACCCAAGCCACCACCCGACCGAACCGGTGCCCTGGCTGCATGGACCTACCGAGCCGGACCATGGCCCCCCTCGTGGTACCCTGGCCAAACCAGCCTAGCCACACCCTTCGGGCCAAGTCGCACCGGGCCGCACCCTCGCGGCGCTTCAGGCCGAACCGCCCACGCGGCCTGCTGGGCTGGGCCCTGTGGGCCAGGCTAAACCTAACAGGCTGGCCCACCCAATGGGCCGGTCCAGACTCAATTGGTCTGACTGGGTCGACCCAAACCGGGTCTGCCCAGACTGGGTCGGAATGGGTCGGACCGGACCCAGACCCACTACCGACCCTTTACTTTCTTTTGGCCATATCTTTGGCATCAGACGACTATTTGACAAACCGTCAGCAACATTGGTTTTCTTCGAGCGTGACGGTCCCTTTGAGTATATACCACTGTAGTTCAGGGTAAAGTTGAGATATGTTTAGGTTGGATCATGCACGAATCCAACCGGGCCCTCGGGACTAAAAGGTTAATGACTCACAGACCGAGCATATGATTGACACGCCGTCTATTGCGTTGAGACCCCAATGGAATGACAGACCTTTGAGATACTTCTACGTGGGAATTCATTTCAGTTTTAGTATCGACCTGTAGTTTGTGGAGCGGATCCTCCCGGAGACGAGCGAGCATAGCGTGGAGACCTGGTAGCTGGCTGAGACCTGACGAATGCTGACCGTTTCGACTCGGAGTGACTTGACTAGCCCAGTGGGGAGTGCCTTGGTGTCGCGGAAGACCTATATTGGGGAGCGTCTTGGTGTCTTGGTAGACCCATGGTACATGACAGGAGGATTACCTCAGTAGACTACGAGGGGGAGCGACTTGGTGATGCGGCAGACCCATGGTGGGGAGTGCCTTGGTGACGTACTAGACCCATGGTACTTGACAGGAGGAGTACCTCAGTAGTCCAAGGTTAGTGGGAAACACCTTGGTGTCACGACAGGCCCACTATACTTGACAGAGGAGGAGTTCTCCAATAGTCGTGGTTTTGATAATGTGAATAAAAATCCTGTTTGAGCTGAGTCAGTAACTTTTGTGTTTTCCTCATAATTGAGATGGATTATTTGATAACTTAGGTATATTTATGGGCATATACCTAAGTGGGGTTATCTACTGATTTCATACTTTTGGTTTATTCTTGTTGGATTTTGTGAGATCTTGAGGGTCTCGGGGTCCCTACGGAGTATCGTTATACTCACCCCTACACGGGCTATGCCTGCACCTCGTTGTGTTGGATCCAGATGATGGACAATGTTGACTAAGGCTGAGTGTACCTGGACTGGATGGAACCCGGAGGTGGACCACATGGTGTGACAGTACACAGAGGTGACATACAGATGTGGAGTGATGTAGAGACTATCTTTACCTACCCATTAGGAAGGATTTCCTAGTGGAAAATCCCTGAGCTATTTTCCCTTTTTCCAGTACTTTTACTTTTAGTTCCTTGTACTTTACAGTTGGGATTGTATTTCTGGTCCCTTATAATTTTCAACACTCTTTTGTTATACAGTTTTTACTTAGTGTTTTTATTCCATATTGTACTCTATTGTGTGTGATTTTAGAATATAAAGGCAATTCCTTCCCAGTTTTAGGGAATTACCCCTTTGGTGCTAGTCCCCAGCCCCTGGCCTATGGAAGGTGGGCTTGGGGTAATCACGACACGGGCCTCGGGGGATAGGTCGTGACACTAAGGGATACTATGGAGGGGTATTGAGATATTATTTATGTAACTGTTGAAACATTTACTATAACTATCATAATTTTTAATGATATTGAATCATATTAACACATCTTTTCATGTTTGGGGTCTGATTTTGTTATGGATATTTCATAGCATAAAATATTAACTATTGATATGATATTAGAGAAATTAAATGGGTCAATTATTATTGTTAAATATTGTACTATTCACATCAGGGGATATTTATATCCTTTAGATATATTTATATTTGATGTAAATGGGGTTTTTTAGTATAGAGATCAATTGTTTCTAAATTTTTTGATATGTAATTTATTTTTACTAAATCTAAATAATAATATTTCATAGTGTTGGTGTGTCATACTTTTCAAGGTAGAATGGTATTATCAATATGGAATAATAAGTATAGATATAAGAAATATTTTGGGGATGGTTCTTAGTTCAATATATGGTGATTCATTATTTTTTATATGGTGGAAGATTAATTATATTATATTATTCATATGGATTTAATATATCTACCTATGGTAGAGGAAGTAAAGGTTGAAAAAAACCTTCTAGCTATTATAGAGATTATATAAATATATTTATTCCAAATAGAACCATACCTTCTTAGAGAAATAAATATTTTATTATATGATCATGAAATTAATTGATTTCTCATGAATTTATTTTAATTTATGGTTCCCTTGTTTTTAACGAAAATTATTAATTATAAAATATATTTATATATTGATTATCGATGACAAAATAAAATTTATATCAATTGAAATTATATAAACCAATGGAATTATGAGTTGTGTGAATAAAAAATATGGGGATTATGATATTTCAAATATTTACCTTCAATATATGTACGAAAAAATGTAGTTTTGAGATGAGGATATAATTATGATGACATTCATGGTCCTTAATAGTTACTTTGAGTTTTTGGTGATTACAATCATAGAAATAGTTCCTCCATAAATTTTTATTTATACATTAAATTGGGTAACTCACAATTATAAATTGATGATTTTTATTACATTCACTGACGACATATTTATATATTCACAATCATGTTAGAAGTATAGTATAATTTATGAATTATAATTGAGATAGTGGGAGCTCAATGATTACTTATAAATGATGAAATTATACTTTTGTATTCATCATACAATGTTCCATGGGAATATTTTTCAAATTTTTGAAATGAATAATGTATCCAAAAAATGGTGACACATATGATGTATTTTGAAGCATTAATGATTGTTTTTGTATATATGAGTTTTTTGGGTCTCATTGATCTTACCACAAATTAATAATTTATACAAAAAAATTAGTTGTGAATTTTATTTTCATTAATATGAAAAACATATATCTTTAATTGGGTGATCTATATGGGGATGTGTTACAGATGTTTTCGATGATAATGAACTCTATAACAATTCTTTATTTACTTGAATCATTTAAGGGTAATTCTGTTTAGCTTCTTGTATTAGTAATAGTATAATATTATTGAAATTTTAATAGATTCATGATGTTTTAAATGGACCTCAGTATCATAGAATATAATAGAAGATCCATATGACCAATAATAATGCAATTTTAGTTATGGTCTATGAGATCAGGAGTTTTTTATATTCATTTATTATTGTTATGGATTATTAAAGAATAAATTATATCATATCATGGAGCTCTTTGATTCCTTTGTTGTAAATGTTGGTTTAATATCATTAGATTTTGAATATTGGATGTCATATTCTTTAGGTAGAGCGATTGTTAATATTGTTTCAACGATTTGAAATGCTAATACTTTTACTGTTATGGAATAAATGGTTGAGGGGAAACATGTATTAATTTCCACTTATTTATATTTAGATATATTTAATAAATATTATTGGGTACTCTATGAACCCCTAAAAATATCATATTCATTGATTATAATCTTTATTTCCATCGATAACATTTGATTGCATTTGATTTATTGGAAAATGTGATACAAGACATTCTCATTTCCTAATACAATGTCAAAAAATGTCTTACACAGAATGATCCCTATAGTGTTGAGACACATTAGTAGTAGATGATAAAAAAATCATTCCAAAATATTATATGTTCCTTATAATATAATATATTATGTTCATTGGGATTATTTATATTCATCATAGTCATACTCTCTCAAAATCTATTTAATATTTAAATATATATATTTTTGAATACCCATTTATTTGATTAAGATAAAATATTAATACCTCTAATAATTAATCCTAGATTAAAAAACCATGATATAATTTTTTCTATAATTTGGACAAGTTTATCGTAATGTGGTTTAATTAGTAACGATGATTTGGTGACATGATAAGGACAATTTATTCACTTTAAAAAAATCCTTGGTTTACCTAAAACTAAAATAATAGATGACCCCATGGACCATATAATTATATTATTAAACACAATTTTTCTAAGAAAATATATTTCTAAGAGATAATTTTTATTTATAAAGAAGATAATAATATATTTTTAGAATAGTGGTTGATCCTATGGAATCGACAACTAAATGACTAAAAATGTTCTAATTAATGTTTATATAACAATTACCCTTTTTACATCATTGATACTATTAGTTTTTTAGGATATTTTTATTGATAATAATCATCACATGATGTGATTAACATGGACAATAGGTTTAGGCCTTTTTGGCTCCTCTATAGAATGGAATGGGTGATGGATTCAAGAAAAGAATCATGGAAGGTAGTAAAATTATATGACTCTGTATTTGGACACATTGGGTTTAGAGAAGATGATATTATTGAGAGGTATTGGTAGATAAGTAGTTTTCTATTAATGATTCTCTTTGGGAATAAAAATTCTGTTTTTACAATGACCATTAGACCAATTTAGGAATTGATTATTTACATTACCACCACATTTGGAGCATTTGTAAGGTTGAAGTTTTGAAAAACCCATTAGCTTGTCATATAATATAATATCAAAATGTTGTTCTAGATTTCCTAATCACACTTTCTTGGATAAAAAGAACTATATACAACCCCTACCCAATAGTGACATGGGTTGGTTGGGTTCGATGCTCCAACATAAAAGAACCTAGGAGGTATGGGTTACAATTTCAATAATAATCCTTTTATTCTATATATTGTATGATCCAACCCTATTATAGGTCCTATAACTCTTGGTGTACCATCCATTCTATTAGAGAAGGTAGTGATTCCTCAGTTTGATCCACACAGACACAACATATCTATCATTAATCCCTACATGTTTAAACATGCTAGGAGATTTTATATTAAATGGTAATGATGAACCCTATGGGAACTATATTATTATATAAAAATTCACATGATACACCTATAGTGGACACCATGTGTCCCGATAAATGATTTTATAGTAATTTCAAATAATTTTTCTTAGTTTCAAAAATAAAAATGTGGGTTTTCTAATCTGAATGGATTTCTCTATTAAACATATCCATACAATCAAAATTTTCACTATAGGATTATTTAATGTGATTTGGGTAGTTTTTTAATTTATAATTGATGATATGAGTACCTTATTTGGGTTATATAAATATATTATATATAGGGTTTCTTACACATTGTTAGTATTTGAATAATTATTTATGGTTCCCCAATACACATTATAGACAATCATACTCCCACACAGACCTGTTGTATATGTCCTCTATAAAGATCATTAGGATTAGTGTTCCCTTGAATAATATATTGAAAAAAAATGTGTGTTTACACCATCTTACCGATAAGGTAAGGAACTCTCCCACAGATAGGGTATGGTTCATCCAATTTTTAAATTAATGGTCCACCAAAATATTTGACTTCCTTAATTAGGTAGAGTTCCTATTTATTTGATCTATATTTCCTAAATTAGTAAACCGAAAATGGAGACACACATGACCTAATATATGAATTTTCAAGGATGAAATGGATTACTCAAGGTCTGGTATTATTTTTTATTGGGTACCCTAGATTCCTCTATCTTATGATTACTATAGTTCTCATATGTGATGTTAAGAGTTAATTAAATATTTTATTTCCTTAATAATTGTTTCAAAAAAACTATAAAATGGTTCCCATTAATATTTCATTAGGATATGAATTATCATTATGTAATCACTATTTTTTTTAGTGAAACCTTCTGTGTATTTTTTGACTCACCAAACATTAGATTAATGTGACACGTGTGTAGTTTTATATATAGAATACAAAATGTTCCAAGATGATCACAATTTTTATTGATATTTGATTGTTGATGATATATGGGAAATCCTATCTATATCTATTATATGTATTAATATAATGGGTTATATTATAAACAACTGTCTTCTTATTTATTTATGATGGTAAATTCATTAACATATTATCCTATTTTATTTCAATTATTTCTAAAATATTATAATTATTTTTTTTCTTGTGGATTTTTTCTTGTATATTTATTTGATATTTAGGATACACCATTTATATTTATTTATTTTATTTTGTATATTATGATGTTTGTTTTCTTTTAAATTTATGATGATAATGTTTCTTATATATGTCATACATTTTTAGTGGTAGTTAATATCCCCTAGTTTATTGTATTCACGATGTGGGAGGAACAAAAATCATAAATATTAATCATGGTTTTGTCTTATTTTTTTGTCTGATTTCTCTAGGTTATAAGTTCTTTTCATTAGTCATAGAAATATAGTTTTGATTATACAGTATTCTGATGTTGGTTTGGTAAATTTTGGGAAATTTAATTTTATGGTCTCTAGTTTAGTTTTCAGACTAGGAACCTAGTGATTGCTGTTGTGGTAAACACATTCTTCATTATGGACTCTAATATATTTTTTAATCCACTTATAAAACTATGGTATCATACTGATTATACATATGGGACGGTATATAAATCATATTTTCTTCACGAGGTTTCATATTCATCTTGATTCTTCTTAAGAATATATTACTTATCTTTCCATGGTACATCATGTAAAATATTTGATATCACCCCAATGAATGCGTATACTAGTGGAAGAGTATCCTATAAATAAAATTATTTGTGATAAGGTTGTGATTCTAGGGATTCATTTGAGGTTATAATTAGTTTTATAGATTACGGATGATTCATTTCATATTTAATTGAAAAAAATATCATCCACCTATTTCATTATAATATGGACCTCCACCTAATGAGTTTGGGATGATTCCACTTGAGTAATATAAAATTACTCGTTGGATGAAAATGTTAAATGAGTTTATAATTTCACCCCTAGAAGAGAATAACATAATACTAAAAATATCATGGAATATCATGAGGTAGTAAAATCATTCCTCTACATGGATTGAATGTTAAATATTTAGATTCTACTTATTAATATGAGGCATATTTTTAGTATATATAGTAATTTATGTGATTTTACTATATTGATGCATGATAACGAAAATACATCATAAAATTGATTATGTTTATCATCAAATAGTATAATAGTCTAAATAAATTGAGGATTTTTATATTACTATAACTATAGAATCATCAGTATGGTAGTTTGGATTTAGACAGTAGGTGTTGTGGTTCACTGGTCAGAGTACCACATCGATATCATCTACTACATATTAGAAATCCCTTATTGATCTTATTGATAGAAAAAAGAATCCAAAATACCATTATGATAATATTTCTATCAGGTATAGTGTGACCCTATCATACACTTATTGATTTTAAAAATAAGTAAGAAGAAGCCTTGAGGCTTTGAATTTAATATTTTTATTTGTATTAGGTGGATTGTAGAGAAACAATGACATATAAATTGGATGGATAATATCTTATAAAATTATAAATTTTCGAACATATTATAAATTATATGACTTGTTCATAGATATAACTGGATTCGAGAATGTGAGGGGGAAATATCAGAGATGAAATTTTGTTTTATTATACGAATTAAGAATTATTTATTATTCTTATTATCATGAATAATTTCCTCAAAATAATTGTAGGATTAATGAAACATATATTTTAGAAATTCGGAGATCTGTAGGTGGTGTTCTAAATCATTAATAGAGTATAGTATTTTATGTTTGAGAATGATAATTCTAAGAAATTTAGGATTATTCTACTGCTAATTTGGGTTTAATTATTTTATAGTGAACACTTATATATAAAATTATTGATTCAATAAGATAACATTATTGGTAATTCCATCTTGTAATTATGTGTAGTAGTTGGAAAAATAATGGTAGATGATGTGGTGTCTTAGAGAAAAATTTCAATAATTTAATGTATATTTCATATGTTGTGGAGATTTTATTAGAGATTCATCATTAAATTCATTAAAATTCTAGTATTGATGAACCCCCTTACTCAACTTTTGTATCCCATCATATATACTGGTCAATGTAATGAGTATTTTATAATAATAATACATAGAATGTCTGGTTTTATATTTTTTTAATTTCATGATGAAGGGATTGAATATAAGGATTTATATAAGTTATATCCAATCAAGATTATATCAATGAATATATAGGGGTAGGTAATTACTACTTATGGGACCATGATGTTTATACCACATCAATAGAGCAAAAAAACCTCTGAAAAAATAGTTTAATGTAGTAGTTCTTTTCCTGAAGACATAGATTCATTACCTTTTTAGTATGATATTTATATTACACATAGATCTCTAAAATCTTAAATATATTTTCTATAAGAAATATAATGAACTTTTGTAGATTATATGACTATATATCATATTGTATTATAAATACACAATCATTTATACTCTAGGATAAGTCAATTTATTGGATTATTCCATTAGTAGGATATATTAATATTTAACTAGTAAAATAGGTTTCATAACATCAATCCTTGATATAATATGTTTTAGTGGAAGTTGTAAATATCACATAAATTATTTTAATGAGTTTTTCACCAAAATAATAAAATCTAATAAGGGGAGTCCAAACATAGATACATGAATTGTGAATTTTTTCACAACCAAATATTATCATTTGATAAAACTTATGGAATCTATAAAGACAAAGAGGATAATTTTCCTTATTTATGGAATTATTTCATCTAGAGGTACTATGTATTGATATACTATGGTTGTTTGAGACCCTCACCTTTTCCATTCATAGAAGGGTTAAAAATATATACTATGAACACTTAATTGAAAAATAATAGAAAGCGGTTAATTATTTTTATGATATATTTTATAAGTGCCTTTCCTCCCAATTGGTTATATAAAACCACCTAGTTATTTCATGTATTATCCAATAATACTATCTTCCTCTATGTATATTAGATAAAAATAAGGAATATTTTTCAGCAGTTAACTCACATTCAGTGAAATAGGAATTTTAAGTTTAGGTGATCATCAACTGATATAACATGTTCTACCACTTACTCCTTTTTTGAGAGTAGTGTTCTGAATAGAGTTTTAGTAATTTTCATATAGATTATATCATAATTTTCATGGAGTTCCTTCAGTGAACATTTTTTAATAAGAAACATGATTTATGTTCTAGTTTCTGAGAGGATTCCATTTTCTTTTCAGATCATGTGACACAAAAGTATTTAATTCCATCACTAGATTGAATAAAAGAATTAAATGAATACCCTGGTTCATTAGCATAATTTAATAACATTTCTTTCCAAATTTTTTAAAATCAATGATGATCACAAACAATTTTAAGAATTTACATACAAAAAATATATTTTTCGATAATTGGAGCAATGCCCTTGAAGTCCATATATAAGAGTGACACCAATTATCCCCTTTATTGGTCTAGGATTTTGGTGTAATTTAATATTAGGTTGAATCTCATATAGTTAATAATATAAAAGGTTCATGTAATCAAGTTGTGGATAAAGACATATTCCAGGCATCAAAAGACCTAGAAATAGAAATGATGAAGGAATTTAGATTTTAATAAGGGGGAATATTTATATTAGAATGTATCACTATTCTATGAATTATGGTTTTTTTAGTGAAGAAATATATCCCCAATGATCATTAAGATAATTAATATTTAACATAAATTATATAATGAATAATTTTACATGATACTACCAACAAATTTGTATTGGGTATAAAGAATATTCGGTGTTTCATTATTTTATAGATGTGTTCCTGAATGATTACACATTGAAAACATGGTTGAGTTATATGATGATTATTAATTCAAATTCATGGATTAGCCAGTGGGGTTCAAGAATGGTATGTGAAAAACATTCAGTGTATGGTGATACTACTGGTATACTTTCAATTATTATTTGTGAATCTTAAATTGAGATCATTGGAGCATGAGATTCATTTTTCATCTTGGTAACCATATTATTAGTTTTATATTTTTTTATTATATAAAATCCATGAATATGGGGATTATTTAGTGAAATAATTTCTTTTCAATACCTTTTTAATTTTATCAACATTATTTAATACATTAGTTTCACCTAAGTTTTCGTTTATTTTGTTTTCTAGTTTTTATATAAATATATATTATGTTAATATATAAGTGTTTTATACTTAAAATGTATAAAAAAGATAAAATTTTAATATATGTGAAAATTCATCCTAGATGGAATAACTATTACCACATCCTTTTTGTTGATTGGGGGGTTTATACTACCATAGAGTGATTTGTTTTTGAGTGTTATTCCCAATTTCATCCCTATTTTAGGACATTAAATAATTTCCTTATTGACAAAAACACATCATTAAAATTAACCTAATTTATCAATTAATATTTATATTAATAATTATAAATAATATAAATCATAAATATATTAGGTTTTCCATCCATTAATTAATAATATGACATCATAATTATTAAAGAGAAAAAAAATTTGTTCTTTAACAAACCCTTTATTGATTTTGTACATATTTATATTAATAGATACTATGTTTCACATGTTATTTTAATTCCATAAATATATATTACCATTAAATATTTAATGGTGAGATAATATTTTATTATTATTTTACTAAAAATATTGGGTTTCATATCAATTATGGTGGATGTCAATTTATAGAAGAAGAATACTAATGGTTGGATGATATCCTACCACAGTAAACTACACTGTAGTTAATCATTATATTTCTCACATTGTCATTA
The DNA here is from genome assembly GCA_963277665.1 of Viscum album. Taxonomy (NCBI): domain Eukaryota; kingdom Viridiplantae; phylum Streptophyta; class Magnoliopsida; order Santalales; family Viscaceae; genus Viscum; species Viscum album. Next base: position 1,029,509,695 of record OY728133.1, on the reverse strand, counting down.
TAAACCTATAAACCATAATTAATTTATCAGGTTTGATAGGATAATCAAATGATAATCTAGAACCACTCCAACTTATCGCACCCCTCGTCCTCTCTTTTTCATCATTGTAGTGTGATATAAAAAATCCTTATTAATAATGTAGTGGCTTAGTGTCTCTATGTATAGTGTCATTGTATAGTGTTGTAGTATATTAAAATCATATTAAATTGAAGTGTTTCTCCCATGTATCTATATAATTATGTGGATTACAAATGGGTTTTATCGATGTAATTATAATAGGGAAATAATTGGGTAGTTTTTCAAGGTAGGTTTTTTCATTCAATAAACAAGTTTGTTGTAATATAATCTAGGAAATGTGGTAGTGATCTGGTGAGGTTCATGATTATAGTTATTTCATGGTTATTTTATCTATAAGGGGTTTAAATTAACTTATTATCCAATATATTCGAGTTTGATTGTGTTTGATGATTGATTTTACAACAATATCCTTGTATATTGGGTGTTATATAGTTGGTTGTTACCATTGATGATTCACAACCTAGAATAACACATAGCTTAGAAAGATGATGTGGGAGGTATAATAGAACTAGCCCTATGTATTGGATAACTCTAAACTATATTCTATTGGCATCAAATTGTCTCATACATGTTACCATAATAAACCCTCAAATATGTATGTTCTATACCATAAATATTCATATATGTAGGGAGAAATAATTGAATGTGAGATGGTCCAGTTTTCTCCCCCATCAAATAAGACAAAACCATGATCTATATGAGAAATTTATGTTTCTGTAGTGTCTATACATACCCTTCCATAATATGGATGGGTTATGTGATGTGTCACATGTTTCCCCATTCTAATACGTGGTTATACATGTAACCTATTTGAATTATCCCCTATTTTCTATGACATATATATAACTGTGGGCTCTATTAAAACCCCTGATACACAATCATTTTGTCATTATTTTTATTATTTATCTATACATTTATATTTATACGTGTGATTTATCTATTAATATGTTTTCATGTGAATAATTTAATGGTGAAATACCCTATAATATCATTGTAAATTTTTAGGTTTTTTGGGCACCATATATTTTTTAGTGTTGTTGGAATAATTAATTGTTTTAAGAAATTTGAATAGAAAATAAATTTGGTTTTATCCCAATTTTCAATGTACTGATGTAAGGGATTGGGTTTCCCCCATTGATTATCAGTTTTAGTACTAACCTATGAGACAAAGACATATGTCACCTATACCAAGAATAGGGACCTATACACCTTTGATCACTACTTCCTTGAAAAAGTGTTGGACCTATAACAAAAACAAACTATTTTAAATAAAATTCCAATTGTTGTTGAATTAATTGAATTTCAATGTAATTTTGTTATAGAAAACACAAGCACATCATTTATTTTATCATATTTGATTTATAATACCATTTAGAATCACGACCGTTGATAATATAGTCATGGAATAATGATCATATGATTTGAATATATTAAGGGTTATAATAAATCCAATTAACACAGGCCAAATAAGTGATGACCTCAACTAGTAGGATCATAACCCATATAACCCATTTATCAGATCCTCCATGGGATATATAATCTATAATATCTTACCTTTAATAATCATAACATGATATTCAATAATTAAAGCATGCGTGAGATCATTTAGTAGAGAAGTTAAAACTAATTAAGACCACAACACAATCCATGTTCACTAAACCACCCAAATAAAATACTACCTTCAAACAAAATATAAATAGAGAAATAAATAGTGTAATAAATTAATATATATATAATTATATTATTAATATATATATTTTATTTTCAATAATATATCTATTATATTTATTCCTTATTGATATTTACATTGTGAATTATTAAATAAATAATTTTGATAAAAATTTGATTTTAATAAGAAAAAATAATATCTTATTCATGAATAATATGCAACATCATTTAAGAAATTATTTTTTAATAATTCATTAATTAATTTATATTTTAATAAATGTTAATAATAAATAATATATTTTTAAATTAATAGAAAATATAATTTTACAATGTGAAAATGTAATTTTCATAAGGGTTAAAGTACTATTATCATCAATAATCAAGTAATATTCAATAAATATAGAATTTTATATAAATTTTTATCTACTCAAAATTAGATATTTATTTTGAAGAAATATATTTTTTTGAATATTATAATTGAAATTATCTAACACTGAATATTTTATAATTTTATGATAAAGTAAAATTTTCAAATAAAAAATAAATATGGTATAAATAAACTCACTATATTATAATGTACACTTGATTATATACCCCTTGAACTCTCATTAATCCATCCCATGATTCGTAATACACCACAATTATGGTACTGAAATTATTCTATGATTCTTCTTTGGAAAACATTTAATCAAACCCCATTTTTTAATTATTCCATTGAATTATAAATTATTCATGTCGTATTTATTATTAAAATATCCCTCTTATATCTGTGGTTATTTAAAAGTGACGAGATACCCACTTCACTATCATTAATCCATCCCAAGAGTCATTATGCACACATGTTATTCCACTGAAAGTTTCCTATAATTTTTTCCTAAAAAGCCTTTTTATTGTGAATTACATTTCCAATTCCACTAAAGGGTATTCACTATGACTTATATATTCTTCATTTATTACATAATTAAATGTATTTATTATATAATCCTCAACCATGGTATTAAATGTAATGAAATATGATCCTATGTGTAATGATCTATTAGAACACGTTTTTATATTCATTATTTGAAAGTGGAGGTTGCACACAGAATTATATAGTTCTCTATTGCATTGGGTACCCATTTATTCTCATGATCCCTAATTAATGGTTATATGGATGAAACCTAATCCATATGATAATTTTCCACCATTTTATGTGGTCTTCATGGTTATCCTTGGCCTCAGTTCATAATGTCATGTCTAACATTGTTTTTGTAATCCCATGTTTCCTTTTTGTAATCATGTCTTATCATACCTCTTTATTCACGATTATGATTCTGACCCATTTTATGTCCAATTGAAATTAATACTGAATATCATCTAATATATTGATCATTTTATTATTATTTTTATTCCATTGCTAGGATTTATAGCTCACCCACTTTTTATGTATGTCTCAAAGTTATCATTTTAAGTTTTAAATGTACTATAATATTGGAATCAAGTTAATTATGTGTTTTTTAATGACGTTGTATCCATGTATCATATTGATGTTATATGGAACTAATCTTCCAAATACAATAGGATTATTAAACACTAGGGTTTAACTGTGTGTTATTATATGTAATAAATCATGATATAGTGTTTTATAAATACAAATGTTTTCATAGTTAAATTTGAGTAAATATTTTTTATTTTTTGGGATAAGGATTTGAGAACTTTAGAAAAATCCTTAATCATAATATGAAATATTGGATAACACACACACATATTTTTTAGAAGTATAGATTATGTTTTTCTTATGGAAATAAAAAAATTTATTGATTGTATAGGTGGATGGTGATCTAGCATAGTTGTACATAGGGAAAGCTAACCCTAAAAAAGTCTATTAGGCCAGAATCGATTGAGAAATTGTTCAATAAAATGGTGATTTTCACTAAATTTTAATGGATTCTATGGGGAGATATGATTTGATAAATTCATAATCTCATTATGAACAATTTTTTATGGAAAAAATAACCATAATATTTCATATTATGAAATAGATCATGGATAACATTTAAAGTAGACAAAAATTTTATAAGTGAAGGGATATACACAATTTTTTGAGTTATCCCATTAAATTTCATAGTTTCCAAATTTACTTGTTCAATTATTTAAAAATAATGAACCTATATTTTCCATTATTAATATAAAATGTCTTGAACTTGGAAGAACTGGGTTAATACCTAATGTGAGGGTCAATTTTATGACTGTCTAATGGATAAACCAAATAAGATGTGATTAGGAATCATAAGATTTATGATTGTACTTTCACAATTAGAATAAGTTTTGAACTGAAATATGAATTAGGATAAACATACAAATCCCCATTTGAAATATAATTTCGAAATTTTTAACATTATATGAAAAATGATGTTGACTATTAGTGGATATTATGATCCCATAAATTCCAAAAAATGGATCAACTCTTTTGAAATGATCTTCCTCATCCTTTAATTTTATCGGCAAGAGATGATTGGAATATATGTTTATCATATGAATGGAGAAGAATAAAAATAGTAAATTTTGGATAATAATTTGAATCCTAATGAGGATATCAATGTTTTTTAGTGGAAATAATTATAAAAAATGTTTTCTAATAAATAATTTCCTTTCACACTCTGAAAAAAATAACGAGGGACTTCCATATCTTCAAGAAAAATGATGTCAAATAAATCAAGGAATATGAAGAAAATGCCAAAATACATGAAAAATATGCCTCAAAATTTGTTCTTACCCCTTAAAATATATAATACCTCTTACATGGTAGACTAAAGTATAGTTTTTAAAAATTCATATCCATTCAGGGCATTAAAAATTTTATGTAAATTGTCTAATGTTCCTTCAATGATGAAATTGTGATAAACAAATATCAGGGGTCTCATATAGATAAGAATAAGAATATGATATATTATTAATATTGTGTTATAGAGTAATATAATGGTGGAAATAAATTTTATCATCCCACTTTTCAATAGTGATGGAGAAAGATCCTCGTAAATTTCCTGAAGTGGATGAGGAAATGCTTTAGGTATAGGAATGAACGGTTCCTAGATAGTGATTAACAAAGAGAGAAACCATCAAATGTTATCCAATAAAGTAATTCATCCATAAAACCTCATCCCCCAATCCAATTGTTTAATATTATGGAATAATGATACTCTATGAGTCAATGCACTAAGATAGGGGTTGTCGATGAAAATAGACAACAGTAACCCCCTGACTTAGAGAGAAAGGGTGAGCTTATGCCATCATATCTATATAGGTGGGTCTCAAAAATAACATTTAACCAAGTGAACTAGTTATGCATTAAATAATAAATAATAAACCTCATGATTTTAGTTATAGTCACTCCTTCACATCTCGCATGTTTAGAAAAAAATTCAAACACCATCACAATGAATGGATGTAGAATTATCTATGAAAATGTGAAATGTGAAAATTATTGAATCCCAAGTATATAATTCAACATATGTTAATATTATTTGGATGAACATTCAAATGAATATTTTCAAACTTCCTCTAGAGGAATTTCATGAAATTCTATGGATGGATTGGCATTATATATATAGATAAAACAAAAATTTCATTGGGAAGTAAATCACTATCTGTAACATGAGTCTCCCATCGATTTTATACAACCTCAATATAGAGGATGCACCATATTTAATGAAAAAATACAGTTTTTATATTATTTAATTTTAAAAATGAATATCTTGATAAAATTATTGATACTAAGGAACATACCATATCTGAATTATTTCCCATTGTGAGGTAATACAATCATTTGTTTCCTAATGAATTTCCTTTCCTTCCTAACATCCTATAAAATTTATATTAAATAAATATTATACACATGGATTTTCCCATATTTAGGAATGCATATAGAGTTATTTTTTATTAACATTAAAATGTCATGAAACAAGTATAAGATGAAGTGTTTATATCTCCAATTTCATCATTGAAGGGTTTACCAAACCAATTTGTTAAGAAGAATTATGGGTCAATGATACTATGAATTTGTTATCATAGTCTCAAAAATATAATAATAACGAAAAAGTACCCTCAGCAACATATTGATTAGTTTTTCGATCAACTTTGTGGAGCTCAATATTTCTCTATGATATATCTTTGTATATGATATTATCAAGTAATGGTGAAGAATGAGAATATCTCCAAGACTGATTCTCATACAAAGTATGGGTGATATGATCTCATAGTAATTTAATTTGGACTCACTAATTATCTATAAATATTCATGAATATGATTAATAGTTTCATTATGGATTTCTATTAAAAAATATAGTATTTATTGATTTTTTTCTTATCTAATTAAAAATTAAAGAGGGACATGAGGATCTTATGAATACTATATTGAGGACTATAAAAACCAAAAATAAGTATAAATATTATATTAAAGGTGATTTATAGTAATATAATGTATCATTCCAAGGGCATGTCATCACCTAAAAAAGGATATCTTTGGATCCTTCAAAATTTGAGATCATAGAAAGTCATCCAAAATCATTATATGTGACAGAAATCTATAGTTTCCCTAGATAATATGGGAAGTCTCATTAGTTATTAGGTTAATTATCATAAATATCAAGACTCCTAACCATGATAACACATAATTGAAGATTTTTTTATAGAATGATGAATGTGAGGAATGTTTTAAATAAATCAAGAATAGACTAATCAATGCACCATTACTTAAATTACCCAATAATGGCTGATAATTGGTAATATATAATGATGAATCTATAAAGGTATTGGTTATTATACTCAAAACAATCCATCAGGATAGGCTATGCCTCCTAACTAATTATCCATAAACAAAACTACCAAATCATGATCTAGAGTTGGATGTAATGATATTAGTGTAAATGATTTGGTGACATTATCTATATGGCGATACATGTGATATATATATAGATTGTAGAATACTCTCAATAATATATTAACACAAATGGAGAGGAATATGAAAAAATGGATGCGGTTAGATATGATCAAGGATTATGATAGTTCAATCAATTACCATCTAGGGAATGTAAATAAAGTCGAACATTCTCTACGTAGAAAGGATCATGACACACTATCCATGATGATAATTAAATGGGGTCATATCATCATGAAAAATAAAAATATTTAAATGAGAATAATTATAATATCATCATCCAACAATTCAAAAATAAATTCTCAACCATATATTTTTGTAAGAATTAAGGTAGCACAAAAAGATATTGAGTATCTACCTAAGATAGTAGTGAATATTTCTGAGTTATAATTTTATGATGATATATTTATAAGAGTTGGAACCATGATATATGTCCCATAAAACCATAAATATTAAAGAAACATCTAGATGATGTTCATACCTTGTCCTTCTGAAGTCATCCAGGAATCCATATGATGTTTTGACATATGAAGAAAAATTTCTCATAGGATAACATAAATAGAGAGATTGAAGAGTTTATATGTAAAATATTGGTATAAATTCATGTTAAATAGAAATTATATAATTATAACAGTATGAGTCAACCATTTCATATTCCATTATATAAATGGGATATCATTTCTATATATTTCAACATAGAAATCCTCAGGAAACCTAAAAGAAATAATTCTATTTGTGTGATAGTATATCTCCTAATTGAATTTGAACATTTCATTGATATTAAGCAATATTTTCCACCTAATCAACATTCCAATATATATAGAGCAGTGTAAAGACTTAATAATGATCACATCCCAAACCATGTTCTCTGAACCACCATAATAAAATCTCACAGTCACACACCTTACCATTTGAGAGTTCACTAGTGTAATAAAGGGATATCAATATTGATGATAATATTATGAATATTTATAATTTATTTCAATTAAAATAATAATTATATTTATTACTTATTTATTTTTACTTTATAAATGATTAAATAATTGATTTTGGTATAAAATTATTTTAATAGGAAAAAATAAAATTTTATTTTTTAGTAAAATGATTTTAAATTGAATAAAATAATTTTAATTATTTAATTATTTAAATAATATTTTAATAAAATATTACATATTAAATATAAATAAAAATATAATTTTAGGATGTGAAAATGTAAATTTTAATACGATGGGAAAACTATTATAAAAAAACAAGTAATTTTCTAAAATGGGTTTTTTAACTTAAATGAGTAGTTTCCAACAATTATAAACTTATTTTAATCAATATAATATCATTTTTTTGAATTAAAATTTCAAAATTGATCAATGGTTATTTATTCAAAAAAAATTAGACTTTCAATTATTTTGGAAAAAATTAAATATGATATAAATATATATTTTGTATTATGAAATAAAAATTTCTAAAAAAGTGATGTAATAAGTTCCATAAAAGGTATAAAAAACCAAAAAATATGTTTCTTATTTTCAAAAAATTGGTTTTTAAATTATTTTATTATCTTTATAAACAATTTATTAATCCTAAGAAACAAATATTATATATTTTGAATTTAAAATCAATTATTTGTTAACATAAATAATTTCAACATCACCATAGTTGTTATTTTACTATTCGTATTATAATTGAAAATAGAATAACTACAATCGCTAATATTTGGATGAATCCATTGAAAAAATCACAGGATGTTTATTTATGACATTATTGTATAGAATCCAAAACTCGCATTTTGAAAATAATAACGAAATCCCCTCTATTGTCATATATAGACCTACAAAATATGCCATTTATGTTCCCAAGAAATTATTTTAGAATCACAATAATATGTCAATTACTCTATATATCTATCCCATGTTTCCCTAAATTCCTAAAAATGCTCCTCCCATGATTTTAGAAACACCCTCTCATTGTAACTGACACTCTCCTTCTACTCTTCATTCCAGCGCATCCTTTGTGTTATGCCTTTTTGATTTTCACTTGTCCATATCGTGATATAATATAACTGATTCCTAGTAAATACATTATGATTTAAAAGTTAATTTATACCCCTTTTCTTTCATTAAGAGCTCGCATGACTCATTATTTTCCCGCATTTTACTTCTCATATTATCATGAGTTTTTTTAAAGACATACATTAATTAAATCACCATTTTTTATTATAAATTTTAATTACAAATTTTTCTTGTTGGATTATGTTCTTACATAACCCTCATACATAATTTATTATTTCCATGTGACGAAATACCTTTATCACATTAATTGGACCCTCCCATGATTCATTATGTTCCACCATTATGCCTCCATAATTATCCTTTAATTTTTTCGTGAGAAAACATTGTAATGTGAATTCCATTACCTTATCCAAAAAAAGTTCATACACCAAGAAATACCTATCCTTTGTTTATTTTTAAATATATTTATTTATTCACAACTACTTAATCATGGGATTGAATTTGATAAAATTAGATCTTATGCTTACTAATTTTTATGGAACAATTATGCATGTATATGATAATAATGTGAAGGGTGTGAAATTAATTATATATTGCTTTAATGCATTGGGTATTGATTTAGTGTCATGATATATCATTTAAGGTATTAATGAGTTAACCTAATCTACTATTGAACTTTTTCCACCATTTTATGATTTCTTGGGGGTTTATTTGATTTATTTTTATGAAGTAATGTTTATTGGATTTTCAAATTCCGATTTTCATTCATTATATCATGTTTTATCATTTCGTATAAATTTCAGTATTATTATTTTAACCTATTTTATGTAAAAAATAAATAGATATTTACTAACATGTAATAGTTTCATTAATTTATAATTTATTTTATTATCTTACTAGGCTTTATAACTCACCCCTTCTGTGTATTCCTCTAGTTTATCATATAAATTTATAAACTATTTTGAATTTTAGAATCATGTAAAAGATGTTTTCAAAAGAATTGTCTCCACTTATAAGGTTGATGTATTAGGGTACTAATAACTCAAATATAACAGCCTTTCATATCTTATATATTGTAATAATTGCGATTTAACCTAATAAATCATGAAATAAATTATTTTAATTACAAGGGTTTCTATAGGACCACACATGGTTTATATGGTAAAGAACCACCCCCATTGATGGGGTATCATAAATTAATCTTTGTAATTGGCACCCTATTAATTGACATGATTTTACTTAAAATTTCCTAGTTAATCCACTTTTGTTAGTAAAACCCCATATAAAACACTTAACATTGAAGTAAATACATAACTATTTAAGATGCTTTTGTAGGGGAACAACCACCTCGCACATTGTTGTGATGTTGACAGCTACATCATACCCCACATTCCTGTTTTCCAAAGGAGGGTTACATTCATCACTTTCCTAGAGATTCCTGCTCCTTGATTGAAATGTGATGATGAGATGTTGGTTTCATCATCCATAGATTCCCCCTCAAAATTCATCCCCTAGACTTGGACTCCATCATAGATTAATATGTGGTTCATGAAACTAATTCTCGGTGCCATCTATTTATGGAATTCAATTTATTATGCTTCTTCTTTTTGGATATTCTAAGAGGTATTGACAGGGAAGAATCATTCAGTTAGTGGAGTGGTCTAATTGGGCATCATTATGGCATGTATAGATGTTGTAAAATTGGTCACATGCATTCTTTATCATAATAGGTCTTCTCAAGGTCACTAAACCCGAATCATCTTATGTCAATCAAAAGTTATCTTATTCTAGATTCATTTCTTCTGAGGTTTTCCTCAGAAATCCCATGTTTAACACATTGTAGGCTGTGATTTTAACTTCTTTAGAATATGGAGAGAGGCATATTAGAACACCTGATAGAGGAAAATGAAAAAAGGTGTGTCTCTCAGAGTAATTAACCACATGGTTTACCAGATGGATGGATCAAAATGCCTATAAAGGAGGGCCTTGGATGGTCTGTCTCATAAATAGAATGCTTCACACTATGAAGGCTAATCTGGACACCACTAAGGGTAAACCAAAGAAGTTACTCACAATGATGGAGGTACATAGGGTTACCATTATGAGGATTGATCCTCATGGAGGCATCCTACAAGCCCTATTTAAATATAGGGATAAAAACCCATTTAGTTTGGTGGATATAGTGTGTTATTATGCATGGGAGATAGCCTTATCAAAACGATTTATCTTGGTTGTATTTTGATATATTGTGTGGGGGTTATGTATGAGAGTAGCTTGGATGTAGATGGGAACAACACTGATGGAAAGGAGATACGTGTATAAATGAACCAAATGGATTTCATGATTCCACATGGATGTGGTGGACCAAGTAAAAATAGTATGGATTATGGGTTGATTTGATGTATTTGATGGATGTTGATGGATTTTTGATGGTGTTGGGATTGAACCTTAGGGAGGTTTCTTACGTATCCATGCTAGCTGGGAACTAAAGTCCACCTAGTTCTGAATGGTTCATTGGGGCTTCCACCTAATGAGGAACTCCAATATAAGTTGAGAATATGGTTGGGGTGTACACATAGAATCTTCCTAAGAGCATGATTGGGGATTATAACTAAGGAGGTGGCTAGTTGGATGTGACATGTTGGGGATTTTGTGTAGGAACAAACTAGATGGGGATGAAGACTAGGGATTACTCTATGGGGGATACCTATTTGGGTAAGAAATATTTCATAGACACTACTAACCCATAATCCCATGTGAGTCTTTGACTGTGTGAGAAACAAGATGAATTAGTAGGCTTGACACTTGTGTCATGAAAGAAGTGTTGATGAGAGTTGGTGTGAGGTGTATGCATGTGAGCATCGCATGGAGGACATAATTTCGTGCAATGAGTGTCTAATTCTATTTTTGGAAGATCTCAATCCCATGAATATGAATAGGCATGGATTTTTTTTTGAGGTGGGGTGCCCCCATTTTCATTGCAATGGGTGAGACTACAGTTTAACATCATGTGTTGAGGATGATGGAACTAGGTAGTTTTATGTTCTATAGAACAGATGGATGGGACTCACTTCTTACCCCATGGGAATACACAACTTATTCTCATCAACCCTTGTGGAATGGAAGGCATGAGTGATTGATAGTGGGTTTGTTTTTAATGTAGCTTCTCTGAAAATAAATATCCATTAGCATAACTATGCTGAAAAGAATGATGCATGACACCATAATAAGGGAAACCTCATGAGAGACCATTATCACTACAAAAATCCTTAAGGGATTTAAGGAGGAAGTTCATACAATACATTTGAACTGTATACAAGAGGTCTTGAACATGATTCGTTGGAGTAAAGGAAACCCATAGAGCATAAAGGAAGGGGTGCATGCAATATTGGATGGTTGCGCAATAAAGGAGGGCCTAAGTGCAACATTGGGTAGCATGTAAGGGTGAAAAATAAAAGTATTTTACACACACATGAAATATTATTCAATTAAAACATTAAGGGTCAAACCATTGTGGTCCCACCTGAAGGCAGACCCTAAGGGAACATATCACAGAAGATCCTATACATTGAGGGGTTCATTATTGTGCTCTATTTCAGAAGAGGAGTCATACACATCGTCGAGTAGTTGTTCAAAACCCATATCAAAACCCTGAATATGGGGGGGTGTGAAATTAAATATATTGGTAAAATCATTAGAATTATAATGCATGATTTGTTGTTCACAGGAGTTGTTCCACAATGGCGAGCCTCGATGAGTGCATAAAGGCCTGTTTGATGTCACATTGGGCACATAACGACCTTACACGGGAGAGGGGGGATCATGATTTTAAAGGAAATATATTCAAAACTCCTTCCATAGATTATTCTCCTAGACACTATTGAAAAGTAGAAATATATTTTGTATTGGGTGTGAAAGAGACTTTTACACAGATTTTGATCTTGTTCTCACACCTAAGAGCTTATGTGCACCTACCTTGGGATTCCCAATATGTTTCCCTGAATTGAATGGTTATTTATGTTTTCCCAAAGATGATGTTGGGGTTTTTTTGGAATTCAGTGCCAACATATTCCCCTTCTCCCTTGGAATCTGAGTTGAATTGGGACCAAAAAGATAGGTTTTGAGTGAAACAATGAAGATAGATATGAATTCATGGAGGTGCACACAAAAAATACTCATGGGATTGTAAATTTACATGATCATTCAAATAACACTCAGACCATGCATATAAATATCAATGGGGTTCTATCTATAGTTAATTGAATATTACACACAATAAGTCAACTACCACTCCACATAAAAATCATGTCTTCTGTATGGAAAATATGACCTTTATCCTTGTTTGTCCATTGATTGTTCTTGCGTGAAACATTTCATCTTGTAAACATCCCCACAAATCATTCATTATCATGAACCATCCATTCAAAATTCAAAGAAAACTGTTTCTAACATGTTTTAAAGAGGTAATCAAAGGACCAATGAGGAGATAAAAACTTCAATTACCTCATAGAGGGAAGAGATGATCGGGAACCATCAAATAATCCAGGCTAGGTGAGTAATATTAATAAATTTAATTCTCCTAGGCATAATGAATTACTTATATAAATATTACCTTCTCAAGGATAGTATTCATGTTTGGAATTTTTGGTTTCTAGATAAAGTGTCCATCCGTGGCTTCGAAACTGATTCACTATGGTCATGGTTGACATGTGAAGACAACCTCCATTGAATCAACATCAATATTCATGGATATTCCACTAGAGATCATTGAGGAATGGTCATCTATTTACTAAATGAAAAGACAATAACGATAATATAAAATGATATAGTGGATTAAGAGTACCCCTCCTACTATGGAATATCCTTCCAGATCAGCATATGGAATGACATAGTGGGCTGGCAAAAAGACTGAGACCTGAGGTCTAGGGGAAGCTTTACTACTGAATGGGTATGGGAGTATTGGATACACTACACATGATAGGATTTTGGATGGGAGTTAACCCACAATGAACTATATGAGGGAGTATGGAAATATCATTTACATATCTATCGTTAAAAAGATTATGTCTCAAAGATCTTTAGTTGATGGTCTCTGGACAAGAACATGTTTCAACTTCAACATGGGGAGTTCTACATTAGTCTGTGGGACATTCATTACAGTAGAGTCATTCCTCTAGAGGGACTAAAATATAACAATTTATTATTTAAAATGAATACATGGGAGTATAGGGAAACAATTTCTATCCTAACACGGAATATCCTCGACACAGTGAAGGAGAAGATGAAGATTATATATATCCATAAGCCCATCCCATTAGAGTCATGGTTCAAAATGTTCCATAAGAAGGAATAGAATTGTGGCATAATAGTGGGGGAAGGTGGTATCATATTGGGTGATGAGAATATCAATCATGGGGGCAAATCATGGTCAACGATAAGAAACTGACAGTATGTTATGATTCCTTTCTTGAAAACTTCCTAAGTGGATGGTTGCTTTTGGTGAGAGACATCAGGATAGAGATCCTCCTAGGGATGATGGTGATGGTTGGGAATCTTGTAGCTCATAATAGGGTCATCCTAGGATTTCTTATGATGGGTAGCCTCTATAGCATCCTAGGAAAAATTTCAAGTGGAATCACACCAAAGAGAATCTTTGGGACATTTCAGATCATACATGGTTGTATCACAACCCATATTAGGGGATATTAATTCCATAATATTATATACCTCTAGGTATCAGACCACATCCATCCCTACTATACATAGCTGAGGTTAGGATGGTGACGTTTAGTGATGAAGGGGTCAAACTCTAGATTATTACCCATGAAAATTTAAACTTCCATCCCTTCCCTCATCTAGTCTGTTAGATGGTGGACAAACTATGAGGTTCATTGGATCAAAATAATACCTACAGAACATTAGTGGTGGTATAATAGTTACTTGGATTTATTTTTTTGTTCTCTTAGAGCCATACATGTAATAATTCTTCACCAGATAGTTCACATACCATTAGTAGGAGTCAAAGAAAATGTATACAGAGGTTCGTGAAGAGAGGAACCTCTGCATCCTTCGTTAATTGTGGTGCATGAGCAATAATACTAGTTTTGGTGTGGGAAACATTCATCCTCCTACTAATGTCGATGTCAGCATATCAATAGATTATGAAAAAAACTATGTGGAATCAAAAACATAAGAAATATTGCTACAGCTAATTTGAGTGGTCGATCTAGTGATCATAGTGTCAGAGTAATGAGGAGGTAGTTAGGCTACAACCTAAGAGGAAATCCATTCTTATAGGGTAGAAAAATATATATTCACATTGGAAGTTATATCACATGTTGTTGCACATCTGTCTCCTAAAGGGAGGTGGTCTCGAAGGTGACCTTAGGGGCTAACGAAAGAGGGCCCAAAGAAGAAAATGAGATATCTTCTCTAACCTTCCAATAATTCTATCATCCCATATTTTTTTCATCTCAGAGAATACTATGACAATAAATATATCTAGAATACATGTGGAGGAAACTGATGTGGGGCAGAGTGATGTTGCTAAAAATGAGGATCACCCAGGTTGCAGATAGGGTAGACATTAAATGTTTCCATGCATACCTAACAACCATATATATGTATATATATATGTTGTACCTCTCGTACCCCTCGTGGTTTAATTTTCATGATCACAATCACTCTCTTATTTATCTAATCTTGTTTTAAGTGTTTTTGGATGATAGGCATGATTTCAGGTTGCCAATGAATTGGGCCAAGAAAGCCAGAAGGCAAAAGTGGACTGATTTCAGTCCACCGGCCAACTAGTGGATGACTACCGGCCAGCTGGTGGAATCTTGACAGAAGGCATCCCCTCTGTCCAGACCACCGACCAACCGGTGTCCCATCACCGGCCAGCCGGTGGAACCCAGACAGAAGGGACACCTACTGTCTCACCACCGGCCAACCGGTGGCCTCCTCACCGGCCAGCCGGTGGTGCCTAGGCAGAAGGCCTCTCCTTTTTCCAAAGCACCGGCCAACCGGTGGACAAGCACCGGTCAGCCGGTGGAGCCAGTCAAACTAGCCGTTGGGCTTTGACCAGCCTACTCCCAACGGCTCCAAAGACTTTTCCAACGGCTCCGAAGACCCCGAACGGCCATATGAGGGTTCCCCCTCTATAAATAAAGGACTAGGAAGCCCCAGAATAGTAATGGAATAATAACAAAGCCAACGGACACATTTTTCATCATTTGGCAAACCTCCGGCGGATTCCTTCAAGGAACCTCAATTGCTCCAACCCATTTCCACATCCAAGGAGCATCACTATAGAAGCTTGGGAGCACTCTTCATCAACTCCAATCAATCCATTGGCACCCAAGACTTCTCCACATTAAGGTTTTTCATTATTTATCTTTTTGCGCATCAATTTGGGTTTGTGCCTACAAACCCCTCTTTCTCTCATCTTCCTTTGTTTGGGTTTTCACACCACCTTCAAGGTGTGAAGAGGTTAGTCAAGCCTTCCCTTTAAAAGGCTTGAGTCATAGGTGAGCTAGCCTTCACCTGTAACAAGGCTAGTGGGTTCTTTATCAACCATTAAAAGCAAGCTATAATAGGTTCTAGACTACCTTAAAGTCTAGTTGGTTTGTTGCTAAAACCATTAAAAAGCAAGCGGTAGTAAATCTCTCAACGGTTGAGTTGGGAGCGGAGACGTAGGCTTTGGTTTAAGCCGAACTCTGTTATCATGTTTTGTGTCTTGCCTATTTTATTTCTGCTCCACTTTTTACTTTGTTTTTAAATTGTTAATTATTTTTTTAAAGGAAATTCACCCCCCTCTTGCCATCACTCTCCGACCCAACGAATGGTATCGAAGGGAAAAGTTTGAGTAATACCCTAACCGGTTTCAAATTCAAGATCCTTTGTGATGGCTTCAACTTATTTCACCCCGAAGGCTATTCTTTGGGTCATGCTCCATTATTTGATGGAACCGACTATACTTATTGGAAAACCCGCATGACCACTTTTCTTAGAAGTATAGGTTATCCTATTTATAAAATTGTCATGCATGGTTATTCTCTTTCTTCTCCTGATGAATCCAAATGGACTCAAGCCGATATTAAAAATTTCGAGCTTGATGGCAAAGCCATGAACGCTATTCATTGCGGCCTTGATCGTAATGAATTCAATCGAGTTTCCACATGCACTTCATCTCATGAAATCTGAAAACTTTTGGAGGTTACCCATGAGGGGACCAACAAAGTCAAGCATACTCGATTGGATATGTACCATCAAGATTTTTAGTCTTTTACCATGCATCCATCTGAAAATATTACTGAAATTTTTACACGTTTTACTGATTTTTGCAATGGGAGAAAGTCCCTTGGTGATGATGTGTCTGCAGAAATGATGGTCAAGAAGATTCTTTGGATCTTACCAAGTTCATGGGCACCAAAAGTCACAACAATCCAAGAAGCAAAAGACAACAAGAACATGTCGGTCGAAGAGCTCATCAGATCCCTCATGACCTACGAGATCACCATGAGGAGGCAAGCTGAAAAGGAAGGCAATCTCATCAAAACTCCAAAGAACATCGCCTTCAAAGTTCAAAAAGAAGAAAGCTCCTCCTCCTCATCGTCTTCCTCTTCAAGCGGCGATTCAGAAATGGAGAATCTTTCCCACAAAATGCACAAATTAATGAAGAAGCACAAGAAGAAGTAATCCCTCAAGGCTCAACCCAACGAAAAATCCGAGCCCGAGGTAACATGTTACGGGTGTGGCAAGAAAGGCCATTACAAGCCCGATTGTCCACTCAACAAGAAAAAGGCCAAGCAAAAGGAAAAGAAGAATGCATTCAAGGCCACATGGAGTGATAGCTCCACATCCTCCTCCTCCTCCTCCTCAAGTGACAACGGTAAAAAATGCCTAATGGCATTTCATGAGGTATCCTCTTCCGACTCCTCATCCTCTAGTTCTTCAAATTCGTTCAATCATTTATCTTATGAGGATCTCCAACATGCTAGAGATCAATTGGTGGAAGGCTTTCACGAACTTTCTTCCAAATTTATTGCTTGAAAAAAGAATTTCAAAAAACTTTCTTCCGAAAAGGAACAACCTCTCAAAGAAAAGGAGGAGTTGTCCCTCAAGGTCCAAAACCTTCCCGATGTTGATTATATGGAATTAACAATCAAGGATTTAAGGAAATCCCTAGCTAAGTTCACCGAAGGTGAACATAACCTTTCGAAGATCCTTGGTTCCCAATGCGTATCTAGAACCACCCAAGGGCTTGGCTATTCCAAGCAAGCTTCCTCTTCCCTTGATCCTACTATTTTTGTAAGGGGGAGCTCCCAATATAAATTTTGCAACTATTGTAAAAAACCTGGGCACTTAATTTATGAGTGCGATTGAAAAAGTGCCCGGTATGGAAGGCCCAAAACCATTTCCTTTAATGATGAATTTCATAGGAGAAGACCCGCCACTAGACAATTATGGATTGAAAAATCCCTTTTAGCGAGTCTCACCGGACCAAAATTTGTCTCGGCTCTAAAATCCTCTCCCCGGTGATTTGTTGTTTTTATTTAGGGGGAGTTAGGATTGTTTAAGCCTTTTTTCTTTATTTTCAAAACTTTCAATTCAAAACTTTCAATTCAAATCTCAAAAATTTCAATTGGTTTAAAAAACTCTATCTTGTTTTTCAACCTTTCCCTCAATCAAGTTTTATGCCCCGTGCTATTTTGATAATCACAAAGGGGGAGAAATTATTGGTTGATTGGGGGAAATCTTTCTCTCATGCTTTGCTTTACTTTTCAATTTATCCTTTAAATAATGACTTTCATTTCAGTCTTTTACATTGCTTGTTTTGGTGATTGTGATCATCAAAATAGGGGGAGATTGTTGTACCTCTCGTACCCCTCGTGGTTTAATTTTCATGATCACAATCACTTTCTTATTTATCTAATCTTGTTTTAAGTGTTTTTGGATGATAGGCATGATTTCAGGTTTCCAAGGAATTGGGCCAAGAATGCCAGAAGGAAAAAGTGGACTGATTTCAGTCCACCGGCCAACCGGTGGATGACCACCAGCCAGCCGGTGGAATCTTGACAGAAGGCATCCCCTCTGTCCAGACCACCGGCCAACCGGTGTCCCATCACCGGACAGCCGGTGGAACCCAGACAAAAGGGACACCTACTGTCTCACCACCGGCCAACCGGTGGCCTCCTCACCGGCCAGCCGGTGGTTCCTGGGCAGAAGGCCTCTCTTTTTTCCAAAGCACCGGCCAACCGGTGGCCAAGCACCGGTCAGCTGGTGGAGCCAGTCAAACTAGCCGTTGGGCTTTGAGCAGCCTGCTCCCAACGGCTCCGAAGACTTTTCCAACGGCTCCGAAGACCCCGAACGGCCATATGAGGGTTCCCCCTCTATAAATAAAGGACTAGGAAGCCCCGGAACAGTAATGGAATAATAACAAATCCAACGGACACATTTTTCATCAGTTGGCAAACCTCCGATGGATTCCTTCAAGGAACCTCAATTGCTCCAACCCATTTCCACATCCAAGGAGCATCACCATAGAAGCTTGGGAGCGCTCTTCATTAACTCCAATCAATCCATTTGCGCCCAAGACTTCTCCACATTACGGTTTTTCATTATTTATCTTTTTGAGCATCAATTTGGGTTTGTGCCTACAAACCCCTCTTTCTCTCATCTTCCTTTGTTTGGGTTTTCACACCACCTTCAAGGTGTGAAGAGGTTAGTCAAGCCTTCCCTTTAAAAGTCTTGAGTCATAGGTGAGCTAGCCTTCACCTGTAAGAAGGCTAGTGGGTTCTTGCTCAACCATTAAAAGCAAGCTGTAATAGGTTCTAGACTACCTTAAAGTCTAGTGGGTTTCTTGCTAAAACCATTAAAAAGAAAGCGGTAGTAAATCTCTCAACGGTTGATTTGGGAGTGGAGACGTAGGCTTTGGTTTAAGCCGAACTCCGTTATCAAGTTTTGTGTCTTGCCTCTTTTATTTCCGCTGCACTTTTAACTTTGTTTTTAAATTGTTAATTATTTTTTAAAAGGAAATTCACCCCCCCTCTTTCCATCACTCTCCGACCCAACAATATATACCAATATTGGAAATAGGAAGAACCTCAAGTCCAAGTGAATGTTATTCTTAATCAATTTATTGATCTATAAGAAATTTCACCCAAGGATGAAAATGATGATAATGAATAAGAAAAATATTTCAAGGAATAAGAAAGAGATAATGTGGCTGAGGAAGAATAAGAAGAGGAAAAGAGCGAGGACGAAGAAAAATATGGAGAGGTTGAGGAAGACGGTCCTAGTGGGGGGGATACCAAGGTAAAAATTATAAACAAAATATTCTGATGTAGAGAAGAGAGATTGTGGGATCTGATGAGGGGCTATCTAAGTATCTCCCAGTAAGTCCTAACTTACATATTCATTATTATTTTACCCTTTAAAAAAAGGATCCACTAACTGAACTATTTCTTATATAGAATAAAATCATTTTTGAGTAAGGATCCCCCACTTTTGTGGGTGGGAAAATTACAATGGATTTAGAGGGATGTTCCCCTTGGCTTGCACCCGAGGCCATGCTAGGCGATGATCTGGTCCCAACAGAGGTTGCTAGTGGTGAGCTACATAATGGACTCAGGGTGACAACATTGAAATCCTATACTATTCCCATTTTCCATGGGGTGAAACATCTCAGTGTCTCTATGGTATAATCCATTGATGTGGATATGATTTACCCAAGAATACTATCCATTGAAACCCCTCCTCCCTAAGGTAAGAACATATATTGGTCCATCTGGTCACAAATGGTTCTCATAGATATTTTTAGTAACATTTTTTCCATTTTCATGTAGTCTATGCTGAAAAAAATTGAGAGGAATTAGTTTTAACCATTTAAGTAAAAAGTTTTATCATGTATAAAGTTATAGAAGTTCCTACCATATATCATGAACTTGATCTAGGATATCAATGGTATATCTTCTGATGACTGCGCCTGTCTATGAGGAGGTGGTCATCCAATCTAATCTTACCACATAAAAAAATTAGAGGGAGGTTGATGCAATAGATTATGCCACTTGGAGGTCATAGATTGAGGCTACTTGAGAATTAATATGCATAGATAATCGTCCCCATGATCTGGATCCCATCCCCTCATAGAGTATGCTAGAGTAAGATCCTACAATTGGACTTCTGGGTGCTTTCCCAAAAATGTGAGCATGTGGATCCTGAGGATCCAGAAAACTCTGACCATAATGAATCCAAAAAAATAACATCATTTGGTGTTAGGAATGGATGTTAATCAATATATTATTTTAAAACACTCCATAATCATAATGTGTGATCCATATTGGTTAAATTTCCACTGGCTACATTGTGTGTGGATCAAAGGGGATGCTAATCTTCTACACATGATAGATTATGACATACTCACCAAAAGGATGTGGGAGGGGAGAAATATCTAGAATATTTTTGGTACTATGACAAATCTGATAGTAGACACAAACATTATTATTTTAAAATGGATATCTAGAAACTAAAGGATAAAGCAGGTGAGAATGAGGCCTTTCTCAGAACTCAGATGGAAGTCCTCAGCTGGATGAAGTCTCAACTAGAGGAGGCTGACAACCTAGTGAATCAAGAAACTGGTCAATTTTCTGGTCACCATATTTAGTGGAACTGATCACAAACAATGCATTACGAGATTTACGCAGTAACCATTGATGAGGAAGTATATCCTGGGAGGATAAAACCACTCCTAGAAGCCACATGAAAAAGGATGGATGAGCTAAAGCACTCGATCAATAGATCCGATCTAGAGGTACTATTATTCAAATCTCATTAACTTATATTTATTATTATATTTCATTTTAATGTTTTTTTGTGTGTATGAACTCATTGATTTGATGATTTCCATTTTCACACTTCAATCATATCTGTGAGACAACTGATGACTGATCACTAATCCCACATATGGCATACCCGTTGTGGGAAATAAGGGATGACCATGTGATTTTTAACTATTTATACTAGTGTTAGATAACCATTTAAGACTCTGTGTATATTATTGTTTACTTAACACCTTGATTGTTCAGGTGGTGATAGGTCATGGGTGGAAAATATGGTTATCATAGAAGCCAGCATTCTTCTCCTAATGCGACCTAGTGTAGGAATAGGATAACACCAGTGGTGTTGGAATCTATTGGAATAAAGGGGAATGTGGAGCTTGTATCATGATATCCATAATTGATATCCACAATTCAAAAAACAATGGGAGAGGTATCATGATATATGACATCTTTTGACTATGTTTGAAACACAATATCCATATTTCATTTCCTTAATGGGGATAAAAAATGAGGGTCAATCACTGACTGTGACCGAAACACATCACCTTTCTCGATTATAATCCAAGTTCATTAGGAACATTTTCATGGATGTTCAGTGGAATTTACTAGAAAATATTTCAATAAGGGATCACATCAGATGAGGAAGAGGATGAGTATCTAAAGAAAATGGAACACATAGTGTAGAAGTGGAATGACAGAATGTTTGAATGGATTCCAACACTCATACAATCATGCCACCATTGATTAGAACACATTGGTGTGAGAATATTGATTTGAACAAATATCAAACCTTTATTATATGGGAGCATCATCTCGGATGTCGAACGAAAACTAAATATGTGAAAAATGTGGTTGATAACCAACATCGAGGGAGAAAACCTCTCCTTTGAGGCCTAAGATTCTTTTCAATTCCATGGCATGAATGTGATGTTGATGAACATTTAATTTAACACAATATGGTGACTAAGATTCCTTGTACAACTTAACATCATGTTATCAGGACATGTCCCATAGTTTAATGGCATGTGATTGAGACATTGGACATTGTTTATGGTCATACTACTTAGACATTGGCCTATAGTTTAAGGTCTTATTGCACAATCTTAGAGGAGGATTTATAGTTTTAGGGTATGGTATAGGAGAAAAAAGCGTACATGAATGAGGAATATGGAGGCTCACGTGCTACAAAAACACCTTAAGGAAAATTTCATGATGTTTAAGACCACAATGCTTTGACCAAAACTGTGGCCAAAGCACCAAAAAAGATAATGAACATGTGTCCAGAACCAAATAAAAAATGTTTGGGTGTAGCTACATATCCCATAAGGATCATAATCAATCCCCACATAGTTATAAAAATAGGGTGGTGAGAGACCAACACTAGTTGGGTAAATCCTCCCTTGTGAGGAAGCTGAAACATCTAACAATTATCATTAGGTATCATAAATTTGTTCATGGTAGGATCATAATTTAAAGTCATGTTTTTTGGACATTAAAGTAATAAAACAAGGATAATGGGGTAATAAATCCCAAATGAATTTGGTTAATTTTGTGTCACATAAAAAAAGCATGAAAGAGGACTATGGAGGACCACACACAACAAAAACATTACTAGGGGATCATGGATATAGTTTAAGGTTGTGTTTCTTGGACTAAAATTTGGAATAAAGGCTAATGATTTTATAAATTTTGGGTTGGAGTAGAAGAAAAAATTCATCGGCGTCACTATGTATCACATAAGGATGGAAATAAAGCCACACATAGTTCCTGACATATGGCATGGAAAATTAATAGTGTCGAACGAGATGTTCTCTCAGGCAAGAATATCAGGGTGATGTTCCATTTTTTATCAAGTGGCCTTGAAAATAATTGGTATGTAGTTTAAATTCATTCTACTAGGATATGGATCCTATGTAGTTTAATTTCATTCGGTTGGGACTAAAAAAGACAAATAATTCCATGGGTGGTGTGTGTGGTGTGGAAACATTAACCTGATGTTAAATAGTACCTTAAGAGGTCAACACACCACACAATCCTAAGGAAAAATTACACATAGTATAAATTCATGATGTTTGGACTATAAAGGCTACATGTAGTTTAAATTCATAATTGTCTCAATGACTATAGATAGTTTAGGATTTTATTGCATGGACCATAGGCTCTTAATTTATGTTCATAGAGTTTGGACCATAATAGGGGAGACAAGAGGATTTTTCATTAGGTATTATGGTAAAACCCAATGTGAATGAGATATGAGGAGTCTTGAGGCCACATCACACATCTTCAATAAGACATGCACACAATTTAATGTCATGTTGCCTGGACCGGACTACTTGTTTAATTTTTTAGTTATTGGACCATAGAATCTTAGTTTATTGTTATAGAGTTTTAAAAATATGATCTTTGATTATAGTTATAGAGTTTTTACCATAATAGGAATACACATTTTA
Organism: Viscum album; assembly: GCA_963277665.1. Classification (NCBI taxonomy): domain Eukaryota; kingdom Viridiplantae; phylum Streptophyta; class Magnoliopsida; order Santalales; family Viscaceae; genus Viscum; species Viscum album. Next base: position 1,029,485,739 of record OY728133.1, on the reverse strand, counting down.
GGAGATGTACACAAGGCGGTGGAGTGAAATAACTTTATGTAAAAGAGTACTGAAGCAGTCTACCTTTACATGAAACATTATCAAGGAGAACCCACAAACATATTAAATTCATGATTTTTGGACTTTTGCATCTAGGTTAAATTCATGTTCATAAGATGAAGAATGATACAATGTTTATCATCATGAAATGAGGAAATTTTAGTATTGGTTAACATCATGTTGCAATGATGGAGGCTATAGTTTCACCACATGAAGTACAATTTGATGAACATGAAATTGTTTGGTAGTCTGATGTGATCCCTATCCATGGTGAAAAAAAAATAAACACCATTCTAATAGACCTTGTGAATGATATAAGGCCCCTCCTATTTGGGCTCTAACGTTGGTGGCTTCCTGCCAAGTATCATCAACGTTTTTGATCCAATACCATAGAACATTGAAGAAAAAAGAAGAGATGATCATTCTTGTTGAAATTATAGGATATGATTCTCTAGAGCCTATCTAGATTATGCATCACCCAATACCAATTCTCGTAGAGGGATTATATCATATATTGATAGTATTTTTCTATTCAGTCTAATATCATCATAGCATAGATAACTTTTCAAAGTAATAACATCTTAATCTCAATGGGAAGGACTACTTATATTCATTACACTAGAGAATATAGAGTCCACTGGGTGGAATCATGAGCCGTCATCTAATATTAACAAACATATTTGGGAAGATTTTCCTACAAACACTTATTATTCTAACCAAACATATTCATTAAAATATTGGAGATGAATTTTTTGAACTCCTCAATCTATCAATTTTCTTGCTTATAGTAGTGAGAAGTATGGTTGGACTGGATTCTATAATTAGTGTATAACTTCATAAGATCATCTAATCATATTTTTGGTTCATTTTTAGTGATATTGGGATGAGTTAATTAAAATATAGAGATGATTTGGGATCTCACAAAAGTGAAAACAGGTTAGTCTTTGACTTACATGAGAATAACTACTTCTGGCCCCTTAGAGAATAAATCTGTGCAGTTATAATGATCCTACACTGGCAAGCATTTACTGGTGGATATGGTTGCATGATGTGGTGTATCTAGAACACAAATATCCAACAATACATAGTAGTTTGGAGGGGATCTAGATATCGATTCACGAATGTGTAATGGAACTAATATGCATGGAAATAATTGGGAAACACGAAATCAACATGGACCATGTTAGTATAGAAGTATCCCAAACATTGAATCTGGTTGGATAGCTTGAATCTTATCTAGTGAGAAACACAGTACCTGATATTAACTTCTATCATAACATGGGTAAACTTGTATTATAGAATTCAAAAGAGTATAATTTCAAAAAACCCATGTCTATAGAGATTCTACTAATGGTTGGGTCAACTCTAGAGGGTGAACTGAGATACATGTTGATAGATTCGCTCATGTTCAGCTCTATCTGGTGGGAGAGTTCCATCCTAAAATTACTCAATGAAGGGTTTCATCCAATCAAAGGCCTCTTTAGTTATGGAAATGATCTATAGATCTTGAGGTGGAAGCACTAGTGGTCATGTGGTTTACCTAATGGTCTTCATCGTCATATGACGTGAAGGGATTGATAACTCTATGGTGAACCACATGAATGAACAAATAGTTTTGGTGAGGCACTATAAGAGAAGAGGATAGTCAAGACATGTCATCATCTCAACCATTATGTAACTAGGAAACATGATTCACTTCTAGCGGTGAAGGGAACTGGTCCATCAGTTGGTGATCATGCTTGACCAAGGGAATGTCCTATGGCTTTTTAATGATGTCATCACCATTTATCTACTTGATGACTAACTCAGAGTACCCTTTGACATACCGGAATAGAACATAAATTTTTTGGGCCATCTTGAGACTAGTAATGAGTGAATGATATTATTCCTCATTATTCATGCATCCTTTGAATAGATGAAATTAATAAGTTTGGACAACATGTGTTGGGGGTGATGAATATAATTCTAACACACACTATGTTGAGGTTGGGATCATTTATCCTTCTACCAGGTGTAGTTCGGGAGGCAACATAAAAATTCATCTACCAACAAAGAATAGCTTTATCCACTAAGAGGATGACCACATCTGGGAAATCAACCTCCATAGGAATTTCCTTAGGGGAAAGATAAGAATACCCAACCTCTTCAAATGATGGATGCTTGACATCTTTCAGCCAAATGAAGAGGATTTTGGACATCTAATTAATCACCATTTAGTGTGATATTGGAATGTCAAAATTGGGTGATTCATAATATACATTAGCATATCTACATGGCATACCAACTATATCTCATGATGCTATAGATATTGTCACATGTTCTAGACTGTGAAAACCAATGTGAGTCATCTTTTTTCAATGGGTGGGTATCTGGACTCAATATCGATGAGCATGTGACTGAGATTTTATATGTTGGTCAATGTCCCTTCATTATTCATATAATCAATTAGGAGGCTTAATTATTGTTCTTCTTCAATCACATAGAAGAACAGTGGTCTCCTTGAGATAGGGTTCATTAGAATTAGATGTTGAAATATAAATTTATTAACTTCCACAATAGAGGTCTGACACTCTTTATACCACTAGAAATCGACACCTTTATCCATGATCTGGTAAAATGGATTACACATTCTATATAGATTCGTGATGAATCTGTGTTTATAGTCTAATATTTCCAAGAGTCCTCAGAGCTCATGTGTGTTACTCAGAGGTGGAATCTAGTTGATGGTGTTGATCTTATATAGGTCAATCACGATGCCTCTATATCTGATAATGAATCTGATAAACTTTCCATAGGTAACCCTGAAGGCACACTTCAAGGGGTTCATCTTCAACTACTGGGTGAAAAAGAATATGATCACCATCTCCAGATCATTGATATAGTCTTGAAACTGATGTAATTTGACCACCAAATCATCTAAATAACATTCTATATTTTTATGAGGACCAGTTTCAAGATGTGGTGCAAGGAACACTGATAGTTATCTCATTCATTATTCAGACCGAGAGGCATTACCAGATAATATAATGTAATTTTTGGAACTAAGAAGATGGTAGAATCCTCATCCTAAGTGTCCATCCAGATCTAGTTGTACCCAGAATACCCATCCATGATGGAAATATCCTGGAACCCAGCCATGACATTAATAAAAAAATATGTTACTAGAAGTGGAAAATCATACATTGGGAAGATTTAGTTTAGATCCCATAAGTTGATATTGATTATGATTCGACCATCCATCTTCATGATTATGATATTGTTTACTTGCCTCTTAGGGCACTAAACTTCTTTGAAATTTTTTGATTTGATAAGATTGTCAACATGGGCCTCCACAATGGCACTGTAGGATGGGTGCATCTTCCTTTGAGGCTATTAAAACCCATGATGGATCATAGGAAGACCAATATGGAGGATAGTGACTAGAGGGTCTATCCATGACATCTCATCATAACTCCATGAAAACACATCATGATGTTGATTCAGGATATCCATGTACTGCTTTGGTTCTTCTTCAAGCATGGTTGCGATGATTAGTGATGGCCTAAGATCTTCCTCAGTGTCAAGGTTATCCTTAATCATATCATCAATGGGGGTGTAGTTTCCTTTCTCAATTGGAGGAGGATATTAGTCCAATTATTTTTCAATTTTTTATTTAATGGGGTCATTGGGAAGAGTTAATTATTCTAAAATTGCTAATTCTTGTAGAACATTGATGCTAACTTGGGTGGTAGTGGAATATTTACTAGGAGACCCATACACTATATAAATCAAGTTAATATATTTTTTCATAATTATTACAATAGTAATTTGACCATATGTTCCATTATTAATGTCTGTAAAATGGTGATAGGTTGGTTTGTTATGGTTCAACATAGTTAAGGGGAACAATCATGTCTGAAAATCCATTATAGCCAAGGGTCAAACTTCTAGGTACCTAATAGGGGTAGGGGTTCTGACATCACCTGATCCTAAACCATATAGGAATATGATGTAAAATTATGGTATTACTTTAACCAAGGGATGCATATCCCTCTTCTCTTAAAGATGAAAAAGTATTTCGCCATGTGTGACATCACAACCTCCATATAGTGAATCAAGAGGTTGAAGGAATCATCCTGATTTTTCTATGGTCTATCTATGATGGATTTTTTCTCATAATCATTGGTTTGAGAATTATTTTCCTTACACTAGTAATAATCTACACCCATATATCAGGCTTGACAAGAGTAAAATGGATAAGTGTCACCTAGGAGGATACCGACTCGACCATTGAGGGAGTACATGAGGAATTGGTGATATAAGGAGTGGAATTCAACATGCATATTGAGTAGGGGACTACCCATCAATTCCTTGTAATCTATGTCCTATGAGACAACCATGAATTTGGTGTCTACTACCAAATTGTCGAATTGGGTCATCAAATAGATCTTTCCACATAGTATCTATTAAGTATTTTTGTACCCCTGAATCTTTAGGTTAGTGGGGCTCAAATATTTTTCATTGAGTACCAACCTATGATGCATCTGGGTTTAGATGTTATTGATCCCATAACCTCTAACGACTAGATATAAATGGACCACTATACCATTGAACATTACAGTGACGTATTGTAGGAGGATGTTCCACTGCATGAGAGAATTGTCATCTTCTTCGGAGAAAGAGATAGAAAACTGATATTTTATCTGCTGGACTTCCTCAGCATAAAAATCCTCTGTTTTAGCAACCTCTATTTCACACTGTAGTGGGATTGTTATTGTTTGTGTGAGGGATTATTGAAACTTTTCTATCAAACATAGAGCCTTATGGATTGAGTGTTTAGAAATATTTTTTCTTAGGTGCTTCAACACATTGTACATCCATGTCAGGAAAATACTTCTTCATATAGGTGGTTGCTATGTGGTGGGAAGAATTACACGAACTACTTATAGAACCATTTGTCGATAGCTGGTGCTCGAAACATCTTTTTTTCTATCAGATGAACTTCCCTAAACTACCAATGGTTGATTGTTGGATATCTGAGGCCCTAATTGACATAATCGATCATGATGTGACTAGCAGTTATACCTAATCAACAAGAATGATTAGTGATAGAGGTGGGTCTAAAAGAATGTCCTAGAAATATTTTTCCTACCAAGATCTATGAAATTCATGTTTTATGGTCTTGGTAGCATGTACAACCTAAATATAAGCATTGTAATATGAATTCGTGTGGCTTTCTTATCCTCAATGTCTCCTTCAATGGAATTGGATGGGGATATTGGAAAGTCTCTCCTAATAATAATTACCATTTATAATATTGTAGGGATCCCCCATTTTGACGGTATTCAACAAAATATATTCCTGATCATTGTCAGAGGAGTCTCCCAATGCTGGGCAGACTTTGGGTGTTATTCCCATCTCTAGAGGAATGAAGTCACCAAGTATACAGGATGCCTTAAATATTCGTGGGGGAACATTCATTATCTTATTCCATCTATTCTTACTCTACTGAGATGTAGAAGGAGGAGTTTTGGATAAATAAGTGAACACTAGATAAGGTTCAACGTCTTCTTAAGGCACCTTATGTCCTAGATAGGAAGGGATGATGTCATTAGCATGAGAGAATTCCCTTCAAATCAACCAGTCATCATACCTCTAAGACCCATGGTCGGATACCTACTTCCACTATTTGGAACCATCATTGTCAATGTCGATATCTGATGAGATGTGTGTAACCTGTGATGGAACATCACTCATTTTGACAACACTATTTCCCCCTCGGTCCTGGAGAAGGTCCATGAATACATAGAACTTATTGATAGTTTGTCCAAGGAGCATGTTTTAAGGATAGTGATCAGGGAGATCAGTATGATCGACCTCACGGGGCTTTCATCATTCTTACAGTTTCAGAATCCCTTACTCTAGAGCATTACAGAAATATACAAGGACTTTGGTCTCTGAGAAGGAGTATGATTATTTTCTCCAATATGGAAGGGGAACTCTTTTTTTTCTATCCCTGATGAGGGGATTGATTAGATAAGGTGATGTAACCACATTCTCTCACCTGGGTGTCGGTGACTTTTGAGTAGGTGCTTTCCGATTTCGAGGTATGTGAGTCAGAGCTTGTGGAGGCTGTTATCCTCAACAATGAAGTTTCTATGGAATTAATAATAGAAAAAAATACAGTAACTCTATATCCCCAACGTTCACTATGGAGTTAGTATATTTCTTAGATCCTCTTATTACAAGAGCTGGGAGAGGTAATGGGTTTTCCTTCTTGGATTTCTGCAAGGATTCCTCTAGGAATCAATCCATTTATATAAATCCCATAATATTCATGGGAAATTATGTGTTATGAGGGTGGGTACCAATTCAATCTTGAATTTCCTGATGCACATTTTCAACAACTTATCTTGATTTAGTGTCATGCTGAGTGATTATGTGAGGCCCTTCCACCAGGTGATAATGTCTGTGACATAAAAATATGGAAATTGAATTCACGTGAAGAGTTCAGAAATACTTCATGTGTGTGCAGTGAAACTAAACTGGTAGATAAATGGACAACAAAGGTCGTCCAAATAGTGATTGACCCAATGAGTCAACAGATGCCCCAAAAAAATGCAGGCCCATCTAATGTTTGAAAAAAACATTAGATCTTCGCCACTTTATGCTGCTCTGAGGTACCATACAAATGTCTACACCTTAATATAGAGTGGACCAAATGATGTAATGGGTATCTCATCACATTAAAGGTTTTATGGTTGGATTATAGACATATGGGGGTGATCGCATATCATCCAACCACACAAGATTTGGATTTCAATTTGATGGGATCATCACATTCTGTGTTTCCAAGGCAATGATATGGGTAATAAGAACATTTATCAGGTCGTCTTGATGTGGGTTCCTTTATTGCTAAGGATTCCTGACCACCAAAGTGTGTATGGGGTCATCAGCATGTTAGAAAAGATCAATAGCCCATGGAGTTACGTACAAGGTGGCTTTTAGAGTAGCTAATAGAACATCCATATCTGGGTCCTGAGGGATATTATTATGTTTCATGGGAAGATTCATCAATGCGTAATGTGGTCGCATTTCAAATCTATCGGTGTGTGTGTGTGTGTGATCAAAAAGCTCTAATTGGAGAAACTAGATGAGGATGACTTGTGGCTGCCCCTATTGTCATGGTGGAGGAGTAACACAATCCTATTGATGATCAATATAGTCTAGGTTTCACTTGATAAGGAACTCATCTAGGATATGGCACTGATCTACAATCCCATTTCACAGAGCATCAACTATAGAATCATCCTCTATCCTCTGTGTGGTATCATCTAGTTCTGATCCATTGGTTTTTCCCTTATCCTTATTGATATTCTTACTGATGAGAAAAATGAAGAGGGTTACCCTAGGTCAAGGGCGTACCTCTGCTAGAGAGTGAGGAAAACTATAGGGTCTACAAGATACTATGCTACACTGGTAGGATATTTCTCTCTATTCGATCCTATGCTGATATCCTTATATTTGGGTTGTGTGAGGTTATCCATATTCTCTATGATGGCGCCTCTAGTTTCATCGATGTCACTAATTTAATTAAGTTATTGCTTGATTGGACTAAATTAGGTACAATCGTACTATACCCAAATATAGATCTACATGTGTGGAGACTCATAATCAATGATTACGTGGAGTACTGTGAAGCTCGAATCACAACTTCATTGAAGGTTTTGGTGGTAACTAGTGTTGTTTTATGTGGTTCCACTAGATGTTCTACCAACTAAACCATACAAAATCATTGGACTATGTCATTGATGTTATCTCGACTCTTCTGGTAGGCCAAATGATGGTCATGGAGGTAAAAATGAATTTCCCATATGGTTCAGAGAATGCATGAAATCTCCTCCTAAGTGAGTTTCTGTGGAATTTAGATGTTGGTAACCATGTTAGTTTAGAAACCCACTGATAGATAGTTGGTAGCTGGAGTGTCCTAAAAACACCCCTACATAGAATAAGAACTTGGATATTGTCTACCCCATCCTCTTATCAACACTATCTAGGATGTTGGAAATAACACAGATGTGGACCACTATGGTAGTGGAATTGATGGGGTAGAGATCACTACACAAAAAGACATATCACTATCCATTGGGTCATCACTTAGAGGTGTTGTTGACATCATCATCATATCCATGTAGAATGTGGTTCTAACTATTTACTCATGTGTGAGGGAATCAGTGGTTATGTGCGGATCCACTCGGTTCTCATGGTCTATCATGTCCCAGAAATACTCTTCATGATATCATATAGAAGAAGAGAATGATTATGGTTTTGATAGAGAGTATTAAAATAAAAGAGCCTATGTTGGATTCACATCTTCCACCTTCGGCATATACTTGTAATGATATTCTTGGATCAGGTCAAATTAATCTTTTGAGAAGTATAATTTCATCTTTCAGGCTCCTTCCCTTGACTATGACACAAAATACTAGGGAGAAGGCTCCATCATCAAGTCAAACTCATAATATTATGATAAGTGAAAGAGATATATAATGACATGGTTCTTGTTGTAGTTACTCTTTTAGTGGAATCTGTTTTTCCTCATTCCCCATGAATATTTTTCAGTGTAAGGAACTTTTTTGACATCCTGAGGACCTTCCTGTTGGGTGTTGATTGTGTGGGGAGTACCTTTTTTTTTATTTTTCGGGATATTTGGAGGACCCATGTATCGATATTTTTCATTAGAGTGGGGAGGAAATTCACATTAATGACTAACGTAGTATGGATGAGCTCTGCTATGGTCAATAGGGACATGAAGATGACCTTAATGTTTAATTTCATGAGTATGAGGAGGACCTCTATGTTGGATGAGGATGAGGGTATGAGAAAGACCTTCTTACTGATTATCAATGAAGTGGGGAGGACATCCATATTGGTGGATGTTGGAATTGAGTGGACCTATATTGGAGCTAGGGAAGACATGATGAGGACCTTAGCTTCACAAGATGAAGACAGATGGAGTAACTCTTTACCACGAACCATAAACATGAGGATTACTTATGTATGTGACATCAATAATGTGGGGTCCACTTTGTTCAATGATGTTAACATGAGGATCAACTCCATTTTTGTTTTGAGAGTTAGGATGACCCCCACATTGATTGGAGACTTCACAGGGAGGTCCTCTATACTTAGGATCATCATCACAGACTGTCCAGTAACTATAGCTGGAGACACAAATGGTTGAAGGAGTCAACCCATCCTTAATTTGAGGAGGTTGAGGGATCGATCACACCCATGAATCAAATATTCCCCATTTTTCAGTGGGATGAATGTGGAGGAGTAAACCATGGGTGGAAGGAGACACATGATCTATGGAAGATGATACCCCAAGATAGACATCCCCCTAATTATGGGACCAATGTAGAAGTTGGGTGGGTCTAACCATGGATGCTAGAGTAATGGAATGGTCTACATATTCCTTGGCCTATAATTCCAGTTATTGATGGCACTGACATGACCTAGTGGGACCCCACTTGGGTGGATCTCAGACAGTGGTCATTGTTGATGTGACTTGAGCATCCCCTATATCATTGGCATTGAAGAGTGAGTTGAAATATTTATTTGGGGATAGGGACCCAAAGTGGTTAATCATTGGATTTGGATGTAGGGGCTCCCTACACAGACCCTAGAGGTGGTAGTTATGGTGAGGTGAAAAAGACTCTAAGTCCTATAATCCATATCCCTTTTGGGAATGATTCCTCCTACTCATACCATCGTATGAGAGCATCCATATCCCTATTATAGATTATTTATGAGGGTGAGATAGTGTGTGAGATTTTTGTAGATTATGGCATCATGGAAATCGTGGTGAAGATCAGGTCATGCGAGATTACTACATCAACACGTCTCCTTCGCCAACAATGATGAGAATTGGGTAAATGGGTTCCTACTAATTTGGTACTGTAAAGAAGGAAGATTCACCTATCATTACAAGTTCTAGGAAATAAATTCACAATTCCCCAACATTATCCAATATTCAATGGATAGAGAGAGAGATCCAAATTGACGATGTCACAGAGTGGGATTACCAATGTTCAAATGCCCCTGCTACTGGTGACTTTTACATTGAGCCCACTATTTTTCTTAGAGTACCCTAGCATCTGATAGATGTATCTAGTGACATGTTTATCTGGAGATATTATATATCGAATTATAATAATCTCACATTGGGGAGAATAATTTATGTTTGGGTTGACCATTTCAGTTTTGGATACTTTTTTCGGGGTGCAGTCTCCTTGTGCGTTACTCTGATGCGGACGACAGCATTTTAACCTGCATTACCCCTTTCCAAAGGTGGGAGTAATTTATCACTTTATTGATGATGCCTCATACATGTTCAAAATGGGATGATGGTATGTTGGTTTCTCCATACATTAATTCATCATCAAAATTCATATCATAGTCTATGTCTCCCTCAATCATTAATATGTTGTTTGTTAAAATAATTCCAGGAGATATATTATTATGGATGTTGGTTAATTATGTTACTTATGGCTAGACATTACAACGGGTCTTGAAAATGAATCAACAATACATTAGTGGAGTGATCAAATTGGTCATTATTATGGAATGTATCAATGCTGGAAAAATGTTCACTTTTATTATTCATCATAAGATGGATTCTCAAGGGAACATAACTTGAGGAATCACATGTCAGTTATGAGGTATCTTATTCTAGAGGAATATCATTTGAGGTTATCCTCAGGAATCACATGTTTAACATGAGGTAGGTCACGACTTTAACATCTTGTGGAGATGGAGATAGGCTAATCAAAACACCTGATTGAGGCGGATCAGAGAGGTGTTTCCCCAGGATGGTGTACCAAGAGGGTTTACCAGATGGCTGGATCAAAATGCTTATGAAGGTAGACCAAGGTTATTGTGTCTCATAAAGAGAATGTTTCACATGGTAAAGGGTGTCTTGGGCACCACTAAGGGTGGAATGGATAATTCTACCAAATGAAGAAGGCATCGAGGTTTACCTTTGGGTATGATTGAAGCTCATGGAGGCGTCTTACATACCATGTCTAGAAAACAGGGATAAAACCCCCATAGTTCTATGGATGGATTGGGGGATTATTCATGGGGTATTACCTTTGTAAGAGGATTTATCTTGGTTGGATTATGTTGGATTATGTGGGGATTATGCATGGGAGCTTCTTGGATGGCACTATGAATAGTGATTATGGATGGGGATTATGGATAGAAATAAACTAGATGTATGTGTTGATATCACTAGGATATGGATGCCCAAGTAAATTCAGGATGAATTATGGATGGATTTGTTGGATTGGATGGATTTGGATGAATTATTGAGGTTGTTGGGATTGAACCTCATAAGGTTCTCTTATATATCCTAGTTAGTTAGGAATCACTGTCAATATATTTTTGAATGGGGTATTAGGGATTACACCTAAGAAGGTATCCCAATATAAGTAGGGAATATGGATGGGTCTTATGCATAAAATATTTTCATGGATTGTGATTGGGGATTATACATAAGGAGAGGCTCGTTGAAGGGGACATGTTGGGGATTACGTGTAGGAATGAGTTAGATTGAGATAAAGAATCAGGTCCACTCCATGGGGTTATTGTTAGGGTTTTATGGGTTTCATTGTAGAGACCCGAAGCCTGACGTACATGGACATTACATTACTTTTGCGGAATACTTAGTACATTACAAAAACACACACACAAGGACCGTAATAGTTTAGTGTCTTTGGAAACTCGGAATATAATCTTCTAATCATGGTGAAATATCTTCAACATCTCCCATAAAGATCTTCCTTTTTTTTATACCTAAAACTTTTCTTTATATCCTGGGGAAAAGAAAACATAAAAGGGTGATCTCAAATGCTCAGTAAGGGTATAAAAAAAGGAAAATCAATCACATCATATTCATAAGAACATAACTTTTGGAAATCTTAACCTGCAAAAGAGAGCATAATTTCATAACATAGGAAAAATCATAGTAGTGAAATGAAATCCCAATAATCATAACCTAAAACATGAAACATTGTGTCATACACACATAATCATAGAGAATCATTTCTTGTTAGTCAAGACTGGTTGCCAAGACTATCTTAGTGGACAAAGTCCCTTTCTGAATCGAGTAACCCTCGTTTCAGTCCTGTTTCACTGAACCGGTATAACCTACCATTTCAGCCATGTCTATCTCATGAGATATAAAATCTTTACCCAATGCATTGGAGGGAGATATAGGTCCCACCCATCTTATAATGAATCCTTTCTTATGTGTGCCACTTAATCATAAAACATACATCATCGCATAACACATGTAACAAAAATGGGATTCTTGAAACATCATGACATCATAAATCAATTCATATAAGATAAAGGAATTCATAAACATAATTCCATCACAACATAGTCAAATCAATGTAAAAATATGGATAGAAACAGAACCCTTTATTATCTTAGATGGAAAATAATTTTGATAAAACACTTGAATTGAATTCTTGAGGAAAATATCCTTTCTTCTTCAAAATCAATTTCTTTTCACAAAACATCTTGCAATTTTAAAAGAAAGAGATTTTATTGAAAATAGTCATGAAATTGTTTAGAGGAAGCTTCATGAAAATAAGGATTTATAAAACAGTAGAAATCCGTTCGTGCCGTATAAGTTAAAAAAAACATTCTTCGTACTTTTGTCGGAAAAGTCAAAAAGTACCTCGTACGAAAAACGACAAAAGATTCCTTTCGTATCTTTTACTAAAAACTCACCGAAGGGTAAAATTGGATATAAACTATTTTAGAAGGATGTAAATAATATTAAATATTGAGGGAACATGTATGTGGATAATAAAATACACCCCAGTAATTACCAAAGTAAAAACAATCTCGGATAAAAGTGAGATTGTGATATTTCCCTTACCTTAGGTCCAATTTGCTTCGTATGTGTCCGAACCTCCTGTATAATGATTTAAATAATGTCATTGACTTATTACAGAATCATATTCATTGTTATGATATCATATATGGTTCACTTATGACATTATATTACCCGTTCTTTTGTAAATTCCATGTTAAAGAAGCGTTTTGGGTAAAATCGTTTCATTTATCGTAGGTGTTTTGACTTGTTGTTATTGACATCATTATTACTTATATCATGATTTACTTACTTACAGAATATAAAATATGATTTATATATCATATATATTCAGTATATATATATATATAATAGATAGATAAATAAAATGAAAAAACACCGTTCATGGAGACGGTAGTCCGTACGTACGCATGAACGCTGTTTTTCTTTCCTTATTGTCTTGAAATGGAAGTAAGTAGATGACATACATATGTATATATATACATAAATCCAGTAGCTTTATAATGTCATATATTTCATTATTATTTCTTATATATACATTATATAAGAAATAATAAAATGGTTAACATGGAGAATGAATCTCATCGCGTCGTGGAGACGGTAGTCCGTACGTACGCACGAGCGATGATATCATTTCTATAAATATTGAATTGAATTGGAGTGGATTATACAATATATCAGAATCAATATGATGTTTTAATAACTATGTATAGTTATTCTTTACACCATTATAACCATCCATGTAAGGTGGTGGTGCAAAATAGATTACACCACGGCGTGGAGACGGTATTCCGTATGTACGCACGCGCGGTGATTTCTTTTTCCGTAGGATGGATAGATGGTGAAATAGGGTTATTTAATACTTATAATAACATATCAGTATATGAGTGATACTGATGTTATTACTTCATAATGAAACAACCTAAGAAGAAGAAGTGGAAGAAGAAATAAAGATGAAAGAATTGGTAACGGTAATTACCTCTTCTTTGAAGTGCCTCATTGAGACCTCCTCTTAGGGCACTAGAATTGGTGTTTGAGGAAGACCAGAACCTCTAGGATGTTGCTAGGAAAGTGGAGAAGGGATTTTGGCAGGGGTTGGCCGAGCTTGAGTGCTCAAATTGGTGTGAGGAGGAGGGGGAGGAGGTGTCCTTTTATAAGGGAGGAGAGGGGCACCTTAGGAATATCTCAAAATATTATTTTATATTAAAGTCAAAATCGGTTTATAATGGTTCCAAAGGGTCTTATTTCGAAGCTAAGGTGGGGAGGGGTCGAAATCCTATCAACCAATAGAATTTAGACAAGTTTAGGATTTTATTTTAACCTTATCAATTAAATTTAACTCTAAGTTAAATAATTTAACTTTTACCATGTCTTTTTGTTTTCTTTCACTATATGGTTAATAAACTTACTATAACATGCCAAACGAACCCCAAATTGTTTATTATTAATATATATATCCTTATCTAAGTCATTTGGCCGAACCTTAGATTTTTAGGAATACAATAACAATTAATAATATAATATTTGATTTAAAAACTATTTTGTGTCAATTTTGAAACTATTTGATATATGATTTTTGTGAAAGTCATAACAGAATTAAATGTTCTAACCAAGTTGATTAAATCAACATTAATATATCATAGTAACCTAGAAAATTAGTGGAATTCATAAAAAATCTCAAATTACATTTATTTTGGTGTTTATAACATCAATTATGTCAATATTTCATTAATAAGATAATTACTGCATCATCGTTGTGTCATTAATAAATTAAATTATTTTATGTCTAAAAATTATAAATAAAATACCATCATGTAGGAAATCGGTTTAGCTTTCTAATGAATATTTAAAATCGAATTTATCTTATGTATAACCCCATATTAAAAATCATTTACTTATTAAACTTTGATTTTAACTATTTTAACCTTTCTTTAAATAAATTAATAATAAATGTCCTAATCTAATCCAAGTGGGCCTAAATGGTCATATGTTATTCCTAAGTTTGTTTTTGGTCGAATTACACTTGTCCAATAGAATTAGGACATGTGTTAGGGTAATAGTAATATCATATTTACCCTTAGTTACCCTATTTACTATTAACCGTGGTAAAAAAAAAGTAAAAAGTTACTATTCACCAAAAAATTATTTTCATCTCATTGAACCACATTTTAGTCCTTGATATTAACCGTGTCTCTCGTATTTTCGAAATTCCATTCACAGAAGCGGTAAAATTAAGTTTTATGCAAAATTCAGTTTTTAACCTACCACTTAGTGGTTTCACTATTCATCAAAAATTGAAAGTTTTCAGAAAAATACCAAAATTTCACCCAAGGCTAATTTCGGTATTCCGAATCCAAAAATGAAGTCCATTTTGAAAGATAAAATTTATAAAATTTCAAAAAGTGGTTATTACTATTCATAACGACTAGTTTTAATAGCATATTGTTGTTTAGTGAAACTCGGTATTGCGTACGACGCAAGCTATCGAGGAAGGTCGCGATTGCGTGTAATGCAAGGAAAGACAAGGATGCGTGTTGTGCAAGCTCCTTTTGGTGTATCGTACAACACAAGACATTAATAAAATAAAAAAGAATATTTCTTTATAAAATCATGGGCTGTTACATTCATAGTCACCATTAACCTCTAAGCCCACACGAGTTATGATTGGTGTGATAAACAAGAGGAATCAATAGACCAGAAACTTGTGTTGTGAATAAATCATTGATGAGAGATGGTGTGGGGCTTATGGATGTGAGATCCCCATGAAGGATGTCATTCCATGTGAATAGAATGTCATTCCATGTGATGAATATCTCACTCCCATGGAGACAAGTGGGTGTGGTATGTTCCTGAGGTAGGGCACCGCATGTGCATTACATATGGTGAGGCTATAGTTTAAGGTTATGTGTTGATGATGATGGAGTTATGCAGTTTTACATCATGGATATTGGATGAAGTGGACTCACTTCTTAACCATTGGTATTACATAATTTATGATCATAAACACTAGGGAATGAGAGGGTATCGGTAATTCCATTAGGTGAGAGTTTGGAGGAGTGTTCGATAGTGGGGTGAATGTTAGCGCAACTATGATGAAACAAAAATTCCACTAGCATACCGATGCTGAAAATAAAGAGGTAGGGAAACAGAATAAGGGAATCCTCACATGGTGATTTAGAGTAAGGGAACCCCATGGATATTTAATAAAGGGGTGAACACATGATTAGAGGGTTGGCATAAAATGAGGGGTTGAACGCATGATTTGGTTGTGTCTAAGGGTAGGAAGTGTTCACAAGAAGGGTGTTTTACATGCTCTTTCCTTAGAATTAAAATAAACTAGAGAGGGTCAAAACATTATGGTACTACATGAATTTGGACACCTAGGTAACTAGTCACACAAGATCCTATACCTTGAGGGCTTCATGGTTTACACATTTTCAAGGAAGGGGAGTCTTATCCACATAAGATCATCAGTTTGAATTATGGATCATCACCCTGATGAGGGGGGGGGGGGGTGGTTCCCTCAAATATAATGGAAAAATAATTGGCATCTATGTCTAATTTTTTTGGTGCAGGAGAGGTATTTTGTTCAAGTTATCCTTAGGGAGTGCAAAAAGGATTTATTGATGTTGCATTGGGTGTGTAACATCCTAATGTGTGGGGCTATATCTTGATTGCACAAGAATACTCTTGCACACTCCTTCTTTGGAAAATTTTTTTACTGCATAGAAATGGAGATACAAATATTGCATTGGGTTCACAAGTTCCTTGTGAGTAGATTTTTGATCTTTCATGAACACCTTTAACAATTTACACACCTACCTTGGGATTCTCAACATGTTTCCATGAATTGAATAGTACATTCTGTTTACCTAGTGAAGACCATGGTGATTATATGTGGCATTTGGTTCCAATAATCACCCACTATTAATATAGAGATTTGGAATTATTTCCAAAAGGATGTATGGTTTTATCATTATAGTTTGTGAGATTTATTTTTTACCATAGGATAACTTTGTAATTATATCTTCTTAGATATAATATGTTAAATTTATATGTTCTCAATAGATTTATAATTTTATTCAATAAATTTTATATGGGTTGTCTTGGCTATTTTGAGTCTCTAGTTTCTAGATGACTAATAAATTATTCATCACTACAATGTTGTTGAAGCACCATAGCATGAATATAAACATTCATTCCATCATGGGTGTTTCGATGATATCAAATTTATTTTCTATAGATGATGCATTTGTGTCAGGATAATCATAGAGGATATAGATTTATTTGATATGCTTCATTATGATTGTCGGTGGTTGTGTATGTTAATGATGTTCATATCAGGAGATGGTGTGTAAAATAGGAGCCTATATACATTGATTCTGTGGGTTATTTCCTTAGGAAATATGGAATCTATATTTTGTATTAATTTCCACATTTTCCTTATCAAATTATTATATATATATTTTTCAGTTTTCAGAATATTAAGTGATCGTTTTTATTTTTAAATTATGTTTTTTATTAATTGATAATATAGATATGTGTGTTATATTTTAGGATGATTTGGATATGGTATTCAATGTGTTATAAATTTCATTCTTTATTCTAAATACTATGTTCTATTTGAATCCATTTTCATAGGACACACCTCGATTAATTATAAGCCCATGGGGGGCTTGATTTGGCCATTTATTGTAATGTTGATGGGTAATAATGTTTTATAATGAAAAATTTAGAACATAGTAACCTAATTATCTATATATAATAGAATATTATCAATGTGACTTGTGTATCCCATAATTATTACCATTTATATTATATAAAAACTAGAATATTGTGATATATTTTGGAACTATATTCACTAAATAAATAATTATACGGATGTATTTCATGTTTTTATTGATCATTTGATTAATGAGTGTTAGTTTATAATGATCAAGGAAAATCAAACGACTGATGGGTTTGGGGAGAGTTTTGTTTGTTAGGTCATTATATAAATTTGGGTATGTATTTAGATTATATTGGATCATTTTATGATATTTGTATCTTAGTTTTTTGGATAATTGATAATGGATAAAGTTCAAATGTTGATATTGATTATCACATTTTAATCTAACACTAATATAAAATCAAAGAAAATAGTATGGATTCATGATGATAGCAATCATGGGTTAATTAATATTTTTTTATTATCCATGGAAGGAAAATATAGCCTAGATAAATTTTATTAATTACTATCTCCCACTCAAAATATCTTTTTATTTATTTATAAATCCAAAATAAGATGTTAGGGTCCAAAAAATACATGGGGATGTAATGATGAAGACCAAATACATCACCCCTGACAATGGGATTACAATAACTGGGAAGGGATCCAATACTATGGTTATAGAGACCCAGCCTTTTCTTACATTAATATTACATAATTTCTAAGATACAAAATAGAATAGTATTAGACATAGAGGATCCAAAGGTTTAGTGTCTTGAAAAAACTAGGACCACACATAACAAATACAACATCAACCATAAATATTTATTTAATTTATTCTTCACTAGCTTCTTAGTGGCACTTGTCCTCTCCTTAGTACATGTAGCCACCTGAGGATATACATCAAAGGGGTGATCTAGAATCCCAATAAGAATATATATAAGAATAACATAGCATGGGGTGGGCATAATCATAACATAGTCAAAAGATCATGAACATGAGAGGAGCATAAATAAAAGACCTGAAATGTGTCAATGCATAAAAATGAAACATCATGTCTTAGTTGTTAACTACCAAACATTCTTATGAACCAAGATATCATCTTTTTAACACATCATTTCACATTTACTCATGATATTCATCACTTTACCCAATGCATTGGAGTGCTATATAATTCCGGGCGCACCCGTCACATTTAAACATTCATATTGCGCTATATAATTCCGGGCGCACCCGTCACATCAATACATTATCACTTTTCATGCATGACACAATGAAAATATAACATAAATGAACATAAATAACCCATGAAGGAATGGGTTTCATCTCATAAGAACACATTCATATGCTTTGGGTTCCCAAAAGAAAGAGGGAACAACATACTTGATACAAGAACCATCAACCTTGAATGAGAGGTAAAAGTTGAGTTCTTAAGTGAAGAGTTCTTTTGGAAAACATTTGGATTGACATAAACATCATTAGAAAACATGTATATCTCAGAAAAGGAACGAATATGACGAACATATTATCTTTAAGGAGTGACCATATCAAAAATGGAGTGAAAGAGGTAGAACCCCAAGGATGAAAGTTGGGTTCGAGAATTTCCCCTTACCTTGTACCCAAATGCTTCCTTCTCTTTAATGTACTGTATAATGACATTATATTCATTAATTAGAAATCCATAACCATGTGTACATTAATAGGTTTCATTCTAGTTTCATTATGTCATATTATCTTCTTTTGGATGATATATATAGTTTAAAAAACATTGTTCGGTGATGTTCGTTTTTATGGTTTTTCATGGGTGGTTCACTTGTATTCTTAAGTTGAAGTTCAGGTAGATCATGGGTAAACATCCTGAAATAATATTACATGTTATTATTGATATTACAGGAGTTTGAATGATTTTATAATGAATTATATTAGATCCATGGGGGTGAATCATTAGATAAGAATGAAATGATGATTATTTGGGTCAATTTGAGTGGTTTTTTTGAAAGGAAGGACAAATAACATTAATGATGAAGGTCAACAGATGTACAAATGGAGATCCATGAAGGGAAATTGTCTAGCCAGAGCTGGTTTACATTGGAGGGGCCTGAGGCCACTAGCTGATGGGCTGCATTTTTGCCTTACCTTTTGGTAAAGGAGAAGGTACAATGAGAGAAGCCTTGGCGAAGCGAGCAAATTCTCCTAGTGATGAATCCAAATGAATGAAGTCCACAATCGTTATTGTTAAGAGCATCGATAACAATGAGGCAGTTAGATTAAATGATGATATAAACCCATCCACAGTCCAGAGCGAGCATCATACCGGAAAGGATGGACATGGCCTCAGAAACAGTAGGCTCTCAGCGAGCCTGATGTGGTTCGTGTTTTGCCACCATGATTTGCCCTAGATGATTTTGGGCCAGGAGGCCTAGGGTGACAAGCCCATCCTTTGGGAGTGACGCATCCACGTTAATCTTGAGGGTCCCTTCCATTGGGGGAATCCAATGAGGGGGAAAGGAGAGGGTAGCACCTGGAATAAAATGTCTATTGTGGTCTTTCCAGCCCTCAATCCAGGAGATGGCCCGATCAATCCAAAAATTGGGGGGTTTGTGAGCTTGATGAAAAATAGTGTTGTTGTGCTGGATCCAAATAATTTAGGCCAGGGTGCAAAGTGAACATGAAGAGGTCGAGGAGAGAGAGGTGCACCACCGCATCAGAAGATCAGGGAGGGAAGAGGCCGAATCCATTGAAGCGGTAGAAGTCAGGCCCCATTTGTTCCAAATTTGCTCAGCTCCTAGGCAGTGAATGATGGCATGTAAAGGAGTTTCAGGAATGTTCGGGCAGAAAGGGAAAAAAGTAGAGCTATCCATATGTAGGTGCACGAGGAGGCTCATGGTTGGGAGAGTACCCATGCAGACCTGCCACCAAAATTGGCAAATTTTAGGGGGAGCATTGAGCTTCCACACCAAGTTCCAAGGTCCCTCAACCCGGCGGAGTGAGTGGTTGCCAAGAGCCAGTCTGTAGCCGGACCTCACCGTGTATTCACCCAAGGAATCATTGATCCAGAAGAGCTGGTCGGGGCCTGCATCAGGGACCCAAGGAATGATAAGGATGATTCTTTGATCCCTTTCATTAAACCAATCAAGTATTTTTTCAAGACACCACCCCTATCCCTAGCCGGAAAGGAGGCAGCTGACAGTGGAGTTTTCAAAACCTGGTTGGATGGTGGAAGTAGCCCGAAAACCATCCTTGTCAATAAGCCTGGGATTAGTCCTGATGTTGAACAAAGAACTAGACCCAATCCTCCATCCTAGTCCTTTTTTCAGGATCTTTTTATCCACCCAAATACTTCTCCAGAGAAAGCTAGGGAGGGGGACCAGAGAGGACGCACGAAAGTCTGTGTGGGGAAAGTACTTACCCCGTAGAACCCGTGCACAAAGAGATGATGGGCAGTTGAGAATTCTCCATCCTTTCTTGGAAAAAAGAGAATCATTGAAGAGGTACAGATTCCGAAATCCCATCCCTCCCTCTGATTTGGAAATGCAGAGTTTCTCCCAGGTCATCCAGTGGGGCCAGTTCCTTCCCTCATTCACCCCCACCAGAAATTGGCAGTGCGAGTGTGGATCTGGTCGAAGATAAAGGATGGGAACATAAATAGGGACATAAAGTAGCTGGGAATGGATTGAATGACTACTTTGATGAGGGTCTCTTTTCCAGCTTTAGAAATTCCTTTAGGGGACCAGCCTATAATTTTTTTCTCGATCTTGTCCACAATAGATGTGAAGATTTCTTTTTTGGATCGGCCAATAACCGTGGGAAGCTCAAGGTACTTATGATTTTTCATGACCATATGAATGCCAGCTGATGCGCACAACTCCTCCCTCTTAGGAAGAGGCACTCCATCACTGAAAGAAATCTCAGATTTTCCATGATTGATCAATTGGCCAGACGCCCTCTCATACTATTGGATTGCTTGGCTGATCACCCGACATTCATTAATTGTTTCTCTGGAAAACATGAGGCAGTCGTCGGTGAAGAAAATATGTGACACTGGTGGGCTCGTAGGACAAACCTTTGCCCCATGAATAGAATTAGAGGATGCAACCCTAGAAATAAGATTAGAGAACACATCAGCCACCATAATGAAGAGAAAATGGGAAAGGTGATCTCCCTAGTGGAGGCCTCGATATGGGGAGAATCCTCTGGTGAGCTCCCCATTGACCTTGATTTTTAAGGCGACGGTCGAGATTCATTCCATGATCATATTTATCCATTTAGCACAAAAACCAATTTTCAGCATGACAAAATGAATGAAGTGACATTCCACTCTATCGTAGGCCTTGGTCATATCCAGTTTCCAGGCCATGGTTCCTATTTTCGCAGTGGAGCGTGATTTATTAGAATGGAACAATTCATGGGTCACATTCGCATTATCAGTAATCAGTCTCTTGGCCACGAAGGTGCTCTGATTCTCAGAGATAATATCAGGTAGCCAAGGTCGCAGCTGATTGACAAGGATCTTGGAGAAGATTTTTTAAGATACATTGCAAAGCCTGATAGGTCAAAAGTCAGGGATCACCAAAGGTTTCTTGATTTTGGGAATGAGGACAAGGACATTTTCATTGATGGCAGCCATGTTGGAATTCCCATCCCAAATATTTTTTATCATGTTGTAGATGTCGGGGCCGATAATGTGCTAGTATTGTTTAAAGAAGAGGGCATGAAACCCATCTGGTCCTAGGGCCTTAATGGGGTGCAGTTGTTTAAGTGCTTGGCATATATTGTCATCTGTCACATCTTTGGTGAGTTGTCTATTGATCTTATTAGTAATCATGGGTCTGATAAAATCTTCCACCTCAGCAGACATGAGGGGGGTTCCTGCAGTGAAAATGTTCTGGAAATAGCCTATCAAGGCCTCGTGGATACCATCGGTGTTAGAGACTTTGCTTCCATTGGTTTGTAAGAGACGATTAATAGTATTTTTTCTTCTCCTCGCTGAATCTTTCTGGTGAAAAAAATCAGGTATTAGCATCCCCCTCTTTAATGTGGTTATCCCGTGCCTGCATGGCAGATAAACTTTCCTTGACACGCAGGTCCGTGTCCAGCTCTCTTTGCGTGGCTCCAATCTTGGAGAGAATTCCATTAGATGTGGGTTTATTGAGAAGTTTGCTCAGTCTCTATTAAAGGATAACACAATGTTGGTAGGGGTGGAAGAATTTCTTATTTCTCCAAGATCTTAGATCAGATGAGACTTGTTGGAGATTGTGGAAAACCTCCGCTTGAGAGCTCTTCCATCTTGAGCGGATCACCTCTTCGCATTCCTGATCTTTTGACCAGAAGCTCTCGAAACTAAAGGGTCTGAAAAGTTGTCTATTTCGATCTCCTTGCTTGCAATCAATGAAAATTGGACAGTGGTCCGAGCAGTTAAGGGCCATGTGGCCAATGTGAAACATACTAAACAGATTAATCTAATCATTAGAGCCCATAAATCTATCGAGGCGCTCAGTGATGAGAGTGGATTTATAATTTCCGCGAAACCAAGTAAAAGGGTTACCTGTATACCCCAAATCAACCAGGTCCTCCCTAGAGACCGCATCCTTGAAGTTTTCCATCGAAGCTGAGGGTCGAGTGCATCCTCCCCTCTTTGGTGGTTGCTGACGTTGATTACCCTTGAGAGCTTGAGGTTTAGTGCATTGGTTTGCATAGTGCCCTAGCTCCTTACAGTTGTATCATTAAACCATGAACGGTTCTCTCCTTTCATCAGCTACATTATCCTTCCTTTTCAAGTCTTTCTGACACTCTTGATCATGGTTTCCTTCTTTCCCACACTTGAAGCATTTTCCCGTCCCTTTGAGGTAGTTCCCATTGTGCAACTTCCCACATTTTTGGCATGTGGGTCGTTGATTTTTATTCCCACCTTTATCATTAGATCCACCATCCTGAAACTCCATATTTCTTTTCTTATCACCATAGCCATGGGAACATTCTCCAAACTCCATCTCGACTTTGAGAGCACACTGAAAAAATTCTTCATAACTCCCAAAGTCTCGAATTGAAAGAGCCTTTCGAAGGTGTGGTTTTAATCCACTAATGAATCTACCAATTTTGATATCATTGTTGATAACAAAACCCGAATCATACCTTGCAAGCCTTGTGAAATTCACTCCATAGGTTGTGAAAGATTCTCCTTATTTTTGTTTGAGCTCTATGAATTATCTCTCTATCTTCGTGCTAAGAGATCATGGGAAATACTTATTAAGAAACATTATCTTAAAGTCTTCCCATTCCATTTCTTCAATTTCCTCCCTTGGATTGGTGTTCTTAATCAAATCCCACTATTGATCAGCTTCTCCATCTAGAAGGTAAATGGCTAGAGTCACCTTATCCGTCTCAGAACAGTGAAGCACAGAAAAGATCTTCTCCATGGAGTTGACCCACTGTTCCGCATATAGTGGATCGGAAGATCCACCAAACGTCGGTGGTCGTTTCCACATAAAACATTTGATATACAGTTTCTCCCTCTTTGGATAAGAAGGACGTTCCCCATTATTATAGTCATTGTTCATAACCTAATATAATTGGGTAATAATCACCTTGATGTTTTTAACTCCACCTCCCAAATCATTGGGGATGTCATTCGGGCAATCGTTACATTGACCCTCGCAAGAGTTGTTGGCCTGATTTCTCCTGGTTCCCACCATTTTCTAAAATAGAAATGGTTACAACAAAACATAAGTAAAAAAGTCATGAATAACATATTAATTTAAAAAATTATACCAAAAACATAACATATGGGATCCTTAGGTAAATATTCTTGTGTGCATATTTTTACTTAGTCTCATACTAGAGGTTTTCTCTAGGGTTCACTAATCTTAATTCCCAAATTAACTAAACCTTGCCTCTGATACCAACTATAGAGACCCGAACTTTTCTTACATTACTATTAAATCATTTATAAGGTAAAAATAATAATTGGATTACACATAGAGGATCCAAAGGTTTAGTGTATTGGGAAAACTAGGACCACACATAACAAATACAACATCAACCATAAATATTTATTTAATTTCTTCTTCACTAGCTTCTTAGTGTCACTTTTCCTCTCCTTAGTACACGTAGCCACCTGAGGATATACATCAAAATGGGTGATATAGAAGCCTAGTAAGAAGATAGATAAGAATAACATATCATGGGGTGATCATAATCATAACATAGTCAAAAGATCATGAACATGAGAGGAGTATAAATAAAAGACTTGAAATGTGGCAGTGCATAAAAATGAAACATCATGTATTAGTGGTTAACTACCACAAATACTTGTGAACCAAGATATAATCTTGTTAAAACATCATTTCACATTTAATAATGAGATTCATCACTTTACCCAATTCATTGGAGTGCTATATAATTCCGGGCGCACCCGTCACATTTAAACATTCATATTGTGCTATATAATTCCGGGCGCACCCGTCACATCATAACATTATCATTTATCATGCATGACACAATGAACATATAACATAAATGAATATAAATAACCCATTATGTAATGGGTTGCATATAATAAGAACACATTCATAAAATTTGGGTTCCCAAAAGAAAGAGGGAACAACATACTTGATACAAGAACCAGCAACCTTGAATGAGAGGTAAAAGTTGAGTTCTTAAGAGAAGAGTTCTTTCAGAAAACATTTGGATTAACATAAAAATCATTAGAAAACATGTATATCCCAGAAAAGGAAATAAAATGTTGAAAAAATTATCTTTAAGGAGTGACCATATCAAAAATGGAGTGAAAGAGGTAGAACCCGAAGGATGAAAGTTGGGTTCGAGAATTTCCCCTTACCTTGTACCCGAATGCTTCTTTCTCTTTAATGTCCTGTATAATGACATTATATTCATTAATTAGAAATCCAGAACCATGTGTACATTAATAGGGTTAATTCTGGTTTCATTATGTCATATTATCTTCTTTTGGATGATATATAGAGTTTAAAAAACATTGTTCGGGGATGTTCATTTTTATGGTTTTTCTTGGGTGGTTCACTTGTATTCTTAAATTGAAGTTTGGGTAGATATTGGGTAAACATCCAGAAATGATATTACACGTTATTAGTGATATTACAGGAGATTTAATGATTTTATAATTAATTATATTAGATCCATGTGGGTGAATCATTAGATAGTAATTAAATGATGATTATTTGGGTTAATTTGAGCGGTTTTTGGATCACAACGAACTTGTTTTAACTTTTCACTTAGTAATATGGCCATAGGTTATTTCCAGAACATTAAATATAACATAATACATATATAATATCCTGGTTCAACCACAAAAATGGTTCCATGACCAGATCTGAAGGTAGAAATGGAAGAAGAAGGCATGTTGTTCTTGAAGGTGATAAATTAACACCTCATGAACAAAGTTCTCTTTAATAAAATAAAAGGAAGAGGGAAAGGGTGTGGGGTGATAAAATATCCCATTAGAATCATAAAATTATAGTAAATTTATAATAATGGAGTTTAAAAACAATTTGGATGAATATAGTTGGGGAGAGATCAAGAAAGGTACTTGAACTTGAAAGGAAATTAAAGGCGAAGAGGGAGGGAAATTACATCTTGAATCCTTCACTTGAGAACCTCCTTAAGGGCCTAATATTGGTCTTTTGATGAGAAACGAAGCTCTTGGAAGTGGGGGAGGGGCTAGGGGAGATTATTGGGTAGATATTAGACAATTCTTGAAGCTTAAGAGGTGTGGTTTGGCAAGAGGTGGGGGAGGGCTTATTTATACATGAGGATGGAGGTGTTTTTGGTATAAAATATTAAATAAAATAATATGTCAAGAGTTAGACTTGTAATAGTAGTTTTTTGACATCCTAAATCATATATTAATATAATATAAATCTTTTTAGGATTTACTTTTTCTTTATAATTCGAATTCATTAATTTATTAAAAAGAAATTGAAAGAAAGAGAAAAAGACACTTTAAGAAATCACATTTTGACTTTAGGCATTGGAAAGTTATTTTTAGGTTTGAGAATTGGATTTATTGTATATTAAGGAACCATTTATGATATTTAATATAATTTGGCCGAAAATAAAGTTTTATAATTTTTATGTCACCATTACATCATTAATGATGCAATTTAGTATACACTGATTATGCGAAAAACTGTATTTTTTTAATATTCACCCGAAAATTGAAGTATTTCAGAAAAAACCCAAAAATTTACCCCTACCATTTTTTAAGTGTAGAATCCAAAAATAAATTCCATTTTTCAAAAATAATTTTCTGAATATTATTAATTTAATATTTAATTAAAATCACAATTTACTTAAAAAAAACAGTTTTTAAGATCAAAACTGATTTTATAGTGCTTCCAAAAATTACGTAGGGTCTTATAAAATTATCTAAAACTATCAGACATTGATTACATAATTTATGAATACATTATATGGATATAAATATTCTTTTAAATTAATTAATTAATTCTAATTAATTATTTATGACTTATAAAATACAAAAAACGTTTACAAAGGTCAAATTGTCACTTTCTAAGATTTCTAAATTTTATTTTATTATTCATAGGTAATGTTACTCTTATGTTGGATGATTTACTATTCATAAGGGTCATATTATTATTCATAAGGGTATGTTACTATTCATAAGGGTAGGTCACTATTCACCAAAAATTATTTTTGTTTCATTAGACTCTAAAAATCATATTGAACAAAACCATGTATGTAGGATTTTCAAAATTCCAAACATAGGAGTGACAAAATTATGTTTAAAGGTCACTTATCACATAGTAGTTCCTTATTTTGTGTTTTTATGACATAAATATAAGAAGAGAATTTTACATTGAAAAACTTTGGGTCGTTACAATGGTAGGGAACCAGACTACCATCAGGACCTCCTTTATTAGAAAGGCTATATGAAACAATGTTTCCCTCCCAAAAGGTATGATCCATGTTAGATACATGCATTTCCTTAAGGTTGTATAATTTAAGAAAGTCAATTAATTTTTTTGTAAATCATAATGTATTATTTATCGTAGTGAGAAAGTGTATTAATGATCATTCCAAAACATCAATGTGTAACATGAGTCCATGTTCACATATATGAAGATACATTAAAATAAAATTGAATATATAATGTCCCAAAATCATATATTATTCATATATTACAGACAAAAAATCATCTCAATGATTAAAAGGACAATGTTTTAGGATTTTTAATGGATATAGGTGTTTTGTTATAATCTATTTTATATACTAAGTTTCATTCTAAAAAATTATATATGGGCAATGGGAATTGGTTTTCCATGATTTTTTTGGTTATTATAAATCAAATTGAGAATAAATTAGAAAATGGATTATGGTTATAGTGAAATGATATTACTTTTCTATATTTCATATGATGAATTAATGAATATTAAATAGTTTTGAATGGGTGATTTGTTGTTAATCTATAGTTACTGGATGATTTTGTTGAAAATTTTCTATAATTGTCAAATTTATCACTCTTATATATATATATATAAAGATATGGTTGTAATAAAAAAATATCAATTATTAATTATGATTTTTATTTTTCATCTAGTTATTTTCCACAACTAGGATAATGAGATAAAGGGATTATGGTGGTTCTCGTAGATCATAATGATTTTATAATTGATTTTTCTTATTCAATTAAATATGGAGGAATTTTTTTATAATAGTTTTTAGATATATAAACCATATTATAGTTCACTAATTGCTACTAAATTGTTCTAGAGGGGTTGGGGTTTGTGGATAGATATTAGAATACATATTTTGATGAAATAACCTTGGATTGGTTCGTTTAGTTTTGAAAAAAAATAAAATTAAATTGAATTCATTAATATAACATCATGTGTTTCTCCATTATAATTCATTATAGAAATTAATTTTCATTTTTTTATTATTTATAAAATTAAATATTTTGATAAGAATAATTTCATTGAAAATCATGATAAAATACTCTCAACATAGTTTACTAATAAATATTTTGATTCATGGATTATTCATGAGATGATTTATATGATGGATTCCTTGTGGTCATAGGATCACGATTTTAGATGTTTTCTTCCAATGTTACAAATTTGTTTATATAATTATAAATTATTTAATAGTTTTAATAATTTTTATAAATTTATCTGAATTGGATTGGGAATAAACATCTAATTAAGAAAGTAATTATTAATTTGTTTTGAGGATATTATTATCTATAATCTATGTTCTGTCCATTTATATGGGATTATATTAGGTGAAAATATCATTTTATGATATTAGAATTGTTTTTGTTCAAACTAAATAAAATTATAATTCATAAAATTATAAATAGATTTTAATAATTATTGAGTCGTAAAACTGAGTTTTTCATATCAATAACTGATAAAATGAACATTTTTAATGGATATTTAATACAAGATAAATGTATTGATATTAATGTAGATTAAATATTTTTCATTTTTATTGATATGTATAATGAATATTTTTTCATAATATAAAGATATTTTAATTAATGTCCGATGTTCTAAAGTGTTACAGGTTGAATTTATATCATAAAAATGATTACATGAATTATATAGATTAATATTAGAATCATAAAAGAAATTTAATGTAATATTTTCTAATATTTTATGACAAATTTTTTTGCTTTATAGAGATTGGTTTTTATTTAAATTCATGGGATTGAGTTAGTGAGATTATTTTCCCATTTATATTATGTAATTAATGATTTTTTTATTAAGAATTTACTTTTAGGTGGGTTTTCAATACTATTTCATGTTAAAAACAAACTACAATCTTATAACTAATATAATAGTGTTTTTGTGATATGTTATTATTATAACATATTATAAGAATATGGAATGTGTGAATATAATGGGAGAATAAAAAATTTAATGATATATTATTATTTAAAAAAATAGACATATAATTTCATATAATTTCTGATGACATTAAATAGGGTTTCAAAAATACATAATATATTTTAAATAAAGAGTGAAAGTTTTTTATGATTTTGAAACTAATTTAAATGAAAATTAATTATTAATGTTTTCAGTTATTAGTTAATTGAGAAAACAATTGATCATATGATATTATAATGATAGAGTTTTCATTTCATTATGAGAAAGTATATTATTATGGTATATTTTTATTGATTTATTGAAATAATTATATATAATTAGACCATTGTTATAATAACATGGTAAACTCCCTTTTATTTTTTGAGTCATTGTGGTTTCTGTTTGGTTTAATTATTACACTATACACATAGAAATCTCATGTGTATAAAGTTTTTATATATGGTTATGCTGGTAATGGATATGGGTTATTTATATGGTAGTTGATTTTAGGAGACTTCACAATTATATTTTTTTCTATAGCATTGAAGAAATAAAAATGTTTTATAATCGCTATTACAATCACTTTAGTATAGATGTGCATTATTGATTTTTATATTTCTGTTATCATTCTACGTTTTTCTTATTCATTTTATCATTTTTCATTGTTAGATATTTTGATGGGTATTTCATTATAATTATAATGAAAAATCATAATGTTTTTATTCACCCTATGTGAATAACCATATAACTCAATTTTTCTCCCCAATCACCAATTGTAAGTGACTAGAAATTAGGTTTTAAAAATAATACTTGTAAAATAATATACCCAATCAATTTAAAGTTTAGATCATATTGAAAATATATTAGCACCATTAAATATATAAGGCAATAAAAAATTTCAATAAGAGGTATTAACAGGTATTCCAAATTTACTTTTATAACCATGTGAAGTAATTATATCTATATGTATGTAGAAAGAAAAATATGAAAATGTGGGTATAATATTATAATGGAAACCAAAATAATAATAGTATAAATACAAAGAAATATTATATTTTATGTAACCCTAATTCCATGGATGGCCACCTACACTCAATAACTGTGTAGAGAACTATATTTCTTCAACAACACCCTAAAAGATAATATTTTACCAATAATTATCATTATAAATAATTATACCTAAAATTACTGTAGTGAAAAAACATGTACATAAAATTTTCCACACATAGTGTAAGAGTGAATATTACATTGGGAACATGACAAGACAAGAACTCCCATAAGTGGATAATCATTATTATTCATGTGTTTATGTGTGTATATACAACATTTAGAATATATATATAAACATAAATTATGTAACGAATCAAAATCAAGTTTCCTTTAGCCAATGTATACTTTGTTACATTGGAATAAGATATAAGAGAGCACATATCCAATGATATAATAGTTTAGTATGATTACATAACCAAATACATATAAGATACCTATTATATATTACAAAAACAATAAAATTCTTAGTATGGGAAATATTTTGGAATCCCTAAACTCATTCAATAAATTAATCATTTTATTGTAGGGAAAATAAGTAAGATAATGGTGAGTTCAAATGCACATTAAGGTTTATGTATAATAGAATATATCATCATAATCTATATGTAAAGCTAAATAACTAATTTTTTCCATTTAATCAATTACAGTTCTATCAAGAATAGATAACTCATAATCAATATATAATGGTAAGTAATTGAACACACATTATATTTAATATATAAATTCTAAGTGAAATAAATATAGACATAATTTAAATAAGAAAATATCATGTATAATAATGATAATTTATGCATCTATGTTTGAAATTTTTATATATTCGATGTTATAATCTCAATAATAATGATACATCTGCTATCTGGACCATTCAAAATACATTTTAAAACTATGGGTAAAATCACATTTAATTATAGCTTACCAGTTTGCCTCATGAGAATAAAAATTTGTTTAGGAGAATAATAATATCATTACATATCCCTAAATTAATGTTCAAATATTTCCTCATATATCATATAATCAATTTAATTTCTGAATAAGATGCCTTTTCACCAAATATCCATATTGAGTAACGAATACAAATTTATCACTATTTACCCAATTAATGAAACAAAATTCATATTAAAAAATTATTTAATAATGGAATATGGTTTTGGAAATAATAATATCCAACATAAAATGAATATTTATATTAAAGAGCATTTATAGGGATTTAAAGGATAAATGATATGATTCCTTCAATAAGAGTAAAAGTAATCCCAAAAGAATGGGATATTGTAAAATATATTCAAACCATATAATTTACATTTAAATTAATCCCCATGAAATACTAAAAATTAAGTATAACATGAACCAATATTAATAAAAATGTATTCATGTTAAATACAT
This sequence comes from Viscum album, assembly GCA_963277665.1. Classification (NCBI taxonomy): domain Eukaryota; kingdom Viridiplantae; phylum Streptophyta; class Magnoliopsida; order Santalales; family Viscaceae; genus Viscum; species Viscum album. Next base: position 1,029,453,806 of record OY728133.1, on the reverse strand, counting down.
CCAAGGGTAGTATATAAACCACATAAATGTCAGTAGTCTCAAATTAACAAATATACCTCAATGAATTGGAAATTGAGATGAAATATGTTACCTCACACTTAATATTGGTTGAAAATTCTTAAACATATGATTTGACAGTTTTAGGAACATTATTAATTTATAAAATGACCATTTTCATATTTCTATTATCATATATGATCTTTAAAATACTTTTTTCCACATGTTTGTTAATAATTTTACATTATTTTAATTCTTTTTGGAGTTAATTTCCATTTTTTCATGCATGTTTTGCCATGAAAGTTCTAGTTATTTAGACTATGATATATATAAATCCATAATATATAAAATTATATTATTATTTAAAATATCATATTTTAAAAATTTATACATTTTTTAGAATCACTCTTGATGGTTGGATATGAAAATGAAGAAAATCATTTATTGGAGATGGTAGACTATACATACACATGAGTGATGTTAACATTAAATTAAATGGTGAAAGGGTAAGTATTTTGGTGAAATTTTATTTTATAAAAATAATTATCATGTAATATATGTCACATATATTCAATAAATTTATCCTTATTATCTTCCATGTAATTCTTAAGTGAAAAATAAATCACATATCTTCTATAGGTAGCTGTCCACCATACATGAGTGGTGTTATCATATTTTAAACATAAATGAAATTTAGAATGTATATTTGAAATTATAAATCCATAATTATAATAATATCATAAATATTATATATATTTACATTATATATTTCTATATATACAATCATTAGTTATTTTGATGGAAATAAAGTTACATCGGTTAATGAAGTGGTAATCTTCGATGCATACAAGAGATAATTTTTTCCCACTTTACGGAGGAGGATATATATACTGATTATTAAATAAACATAATAAAATCTCATTATATGGGATATAATTTTTTATTACATTTTAATTTTATATGGCATATTCAATTTTTGTAAAAGAAGAAATAAAGTGAATGTGCTTCGTTAAGATGATTACCATTTCTTAGAGAAACCTCCTTTGGAAATCCACTTAAGAACACTTGGGTTTTCCATTTTGTAACATATGGTCTAAAAGGAATATAAGGATTTTAGTGAGAAATTTTGGTTTGTTTTGGTCAACCAGATGGTCTTGAGAGGTGTGAATAAGTAAAGGAAGGGAGTGGCCTTTTATAAGTTGGTGAGAGGACACATAGAATTTTTGTATGGAATAAATTGTATCCATGTTATTCAAATTACAAAGGTCATAAGAATTATAAAATATAGATCATCAGAGGTGATATGGTCATTATATGTCTAGAAAATTGGTTTTGGTCACGTTTTATACCATTTTAAATCTTTATTGTGACAACCAGGTCCCAGTGACAGCACAAACACCCCGCCGTAACATGGCCGTCAGGTCCTGGCCTACCAGGTACAACTAGTTTCCCCACAGACACGTGGGTCCCAACCCAGGGTCCACCCACATGCCTAAACATGTCATCTGACTAATAACAGTCTCTACAGGCCAACACATGTCCTTTCTAGTGTTCTTTGTCCTCACTCACACACACCCTAGGAAACTTCTGAAAAGGAAGGTGTTCCTTGTTGACATGAGTCATATCATTTAGTCATTTAACCCTTTATCATTTGGGGATGTTACAATCACCCCCTTTAGAGCACAACATCCTCATTGTGGGCCCTACATCTTAACCCAGGAAGTGCACCGCACTTAAGGCTGGGTACCACCTCTGATACCAAATGTAATAACTGGGCCCCGGTGACAGCACAACCACCCTGCCTTAACATGGCCGTCAGGTCCTGGCCCACCAGGTACCACCAGTTGCCCCGCAGACACGTGGAGCCCACCATAGGGTCCACCCACATTCCTGAACATGTTATATGACTAATTAAAGTCCCCACAGGCCAACACATGTCCTTTCTAGTGTGATTTTTCCTCACTCACACACACCCTGGGAAACTTCCCAGAAGGTCACCCATCATGATCACTACTTCAGGCCAAGCGTTCTTAACTGTAAAGTTCAAATCAGATAGGATCCTGAAAAAGAAGTTGTACCTTGTTGACATGAGTCATATAATTTAGTCATTTAACCCTTTATCATTTGGTGATTTTACATTTATCATCTTAGTTTAACCCCCAATAAACATGTTTTTACCTTAGTCATTGAAATTATTTTTTACTATTTTCAAAATTTATGAGGGTAAATAATTTTGTTGGGATAATTATAAAATATAAATTATTATTATTCCAATTATAGAATACATTTTCTCATATACAATTCTAATAATTCGAATAATACAATTTAAATTAAACTCATAATCGTATCAAGAAAACTATTTTTAGAGAAAAAGATCCAAAATCATAAAAATAGTAATTTAAAATAAAAATAAAATTGACTGAAATTACCTAAATTGGATTAATTATATTATAATTGAACTATTTTTACAGTTAAAACCATATTAAAATAATATTTTCTTTTAAAAAATTCATTAAATGAATAAATATATTTTTTTAAATATCAATATTTGTCTACAATTCATCGAAATGAGATAAAATTTAGAAAAACCCCAAAAAATTATAGTAAGTTATATTTGATAATTTGATTTCAAAAAATAATTTCATTTTGTCAATTAAATTTTCTAATTTTTATTAAAAAGTCTTTAAAAAAATGTTTTCATGATGCGACAAAACCACTTTGAAAAATAAAAGTTTTCATACAAATTTCATTTTATATCAAATGTTTTTTATTTTTTTTATTATCTATATATAAAATATGAACATATGTAAACCCTATATTTTTATAAATTAGTTTGTAATATTAATACCCACCGACCTCACAACTAATTTATATCATTGACATTCAAATAATACGATTTTAATATAGTGTTGTGTTTCATTAAAATTATTGTTTTGTATATCACAATTTATGAAAGAAATTAAATATAATATAAAAAAGAATATATTTTTTAGTCTTTTAGATTTAAATTATAACCTCTTTAAAAAATTACATCATCCAAATTTTCTATATATTAACTTATAAATAAACAAAGGTAGTTCTTCTTCATAACTTCATCTCATCTTGAATCTATATGGGTTCTTAAATTTTATTTCTATAATGTTCCAAATCTATCTCTTCATTTGGGAGTAAATGTTTTGGATTAGGAATGTAGTTCATTAATAATTATACATGTAACAAATAATGTACTTTTTAGTGGATTGGAAGATTTTTAAAAAATAATCTACATATATAAGCCTTTCATAAATTTCAAATTGTCCATTTTTCATAGGGATAATTTTTCCCTTCTTACTGAACCATATGAAAACAACCCATGAAGATACTTTAGGAAAAACTTAATCTCCCATATGGAATTACAAATGTTTATTTTGATTTTTAGGAAAACTAATTTACCTATATTGAGTCACATAACTATGATGGAAGAGAATTTTCCCATGTTTTCATCTCTTATATCGGTTTTGAACCTATAAATTTATTTTCAACAAATTCATCCCAAAATTTTAGAGTAAAATATCACGTTTTATATAATTCTTTATATAACGCCATTTGAATAATTGAATGGAACAAATTGTTATATGAAAACTCTTCCATAATTAAAATATTGTTATCACATAACATTAAAATCATGTTATCATGATCTCAAAATCTCTTCAAAAGTTTCAATAGTGCATGTGGACTGTCCATTATTTTGAGTGGGTTTGGAAGTGATCAAATGAACCATAGTGTCAAGATACCTCTGAAGAGAATTCTAGAATAATGATGTAAAATGCGGTTCCTAAAATGTGGATGAAGTTTGTATTTAGAATAAAATGTGAATTTATGTAATCCAATATATATTGAAGGTATATTTTTCAAAAATATTTGGATTTTTTGGCTTCAAATTGTAACATTCTAACACATGTTTTCTTGTATTACCCTTGATGTAAGGACCCGAACCCAGTTGCCCGGAGCCGGTGCCTTATTTGATTACATTGGAATACATAAAAGGAATATGAATACCGAAGGACCGATTATTATAGTATTATTGGAAACAAGTTACATACATAAGTTGATCATTATAACATGAAGGGTAGAGTCATCACATCTCTTAGATTATGCTTGAAAGTCATTCATAAATTACTTCTTCATGTCCCGGGAAAAAGAAACATAAGAAAGGGATGAGATCAAATGCTCAGTAAGAGTAAGAAATACAGTGGAGGATAATATAAACATTAGACATGGTGATAAATTGAAAGCACATGCCTTTAATAATAAACATGAAACACATTATGGCATGAATATGAGTTGAGTAAATAATGCCATAATAAAACATAATCATGGGTATTCTACTAGTCTAATAACTGCATGAACTTTCAATTTCTAGCTTCATAATGAGGGAAGTGCATATTCTGGACATTCTGAATCATTTTGTCATGGCCTTGACTAAGACATCTAGAGATTAAGTCCTCGGCCGAAATCCATATCACATTGGGAAAGGCCTCGGCCATTTCTACGTCTATTTGTCTTATGAGACCTAAAAATGAATAGAGGGGCTATATAGGGCCCAAACCATCACATAATAAGTCCAATTCATTCCTAATATGAGTGGGGATCATCATAAAAAACATATACATTCATATTGAAATTATCATATGAAATGTAACCAACTTTCCCCAATCATTATACATAAAACACTAACCATTCCGAGTAATATGGTGAATGGTTTATGATAGATCATCCACAATATATTTAGTCATAAACAATTAAATAAAATATGGTATATGACTTCATAAATTATTAAACCTAATAATCCCATGGAATCAACAAGAGCATCAAACGAAAATACTCTTATAAAATCATTAAGCAATTTTGAGATAAATACACTTTTATTTTGAAAAGAAGAGTTCTTTTGGAAAATCATTGTATAAAACCATAAGTAAAGTAAGATAGTATTTTAATAATAAAATTTTTATTTTTAGAAAGATAATGGCTTCCAAAAACTGATTATAGAGTGCCCTTGTAAATAGATATGGATTGGAGAAATTCCCTTGAATCGGGCTTGTATTTTGGAAACAATTTTGAAAGTTCCTTTTAAAACGTGTAACTATACATAAAACAATAAAGGATTATGGTTGGTGTAAATATATATAATACTCAAATAGAATTTATGATGAGTACATAACAATAAATAAGAATTTCATCTAGGAATTTAGACAATAAAAGTAACCCGAATGAAAATGGAAGTTCAGGTGGAAAACCATTACCTTAACTCCAAATGTGTTCCTCTATTGTACTTAAGCTCCTGGAATATGAAATTATAATTTTTAATAACTTTTTTAATAACCTGTTAGACATGTATTTATTCTACCATAATTCTGGTTAGTTCATTTTGTCTTTATTGATAAGTTATTGTATTGAATTTCGTCGTTCTGGAGTGTTTGTTTCCTTTATATTCATATTCGGTTCACTTATTTTTAAGTAATGAAGTTCATGTGGAATGGTTATAAATCTCCAGGATTTAAATTTTATATTATTAATGAACATAAATAATTGATAATGGTCATTTATATCATTTTTTTACATGGAATGAGGATGAATCATTAGATGACAACCACTTCGATAATTCGGCATTATTTGGAATATTATGAACTAGTTTGGTCATATAACTTAATTATATGTACATATTATGATTAATAAATATTAATTAGGATATAAAACATATATTATAGTCTGGTGAAACCATGAATATGGTTTCATGACCAGTAATGAAGAAGAAATTGAGGAACGAAACTTTGTCATCCACGAAGGTTATAAATCAGAACCTCATGGACGTCGATTTCGTTTATAAAATAAAAGGGAGGGAGTAAGAATATTTATGATGGTTCTTACATTAAATTGATATAAATCCAGTATATATATTTTACTAGAGTTATCATGATCATTTGTACAGAAGAGGTGAGGAGAGAAAATTAAAAGAGATGATCTTGAAAATAATGAATAGTTAAGAGACCCCTTATGAAAATTCGGCAGCCTAACGACGTCACTTAGAATTTCATAAAATAAAATGATGAGAAAAAAGGGTATCTCATCATATTTAATTCAAAAGGGTAGTAAGAAGAATAAATAAAATACAACCCCAACATATGATAATGGAATTTCAAATAGCTAACATAAAAGAAGTGTCGACTTAAAGAAGAGAATGAAGGATTCCCTTACCTTGTAGAATAACTCCTAGATCTTGAAAGATGGGACCTTGGGAGCTTAGGGACACCTTGGGAGGACTCATAGAGAGGTAAAAACACCAAATATTATAGGATGAGGGATTTGGAATGAAATAAAACGAATGGATGAGTGGGTATTTATAGAAAAAGAGAGGTAATTTTTTAATAATTTCAAAGGGACACCTCATTAGTGGTTTTTTCCAAACCATGGGCTTGACCATGGTATTTTCCCATGGTTTAAGCCACTTGGGACACCTCATGTCATAAGTTAATATAAACAAGTCGACCATACTTTTATATTTAATTATTACATCATTATGATGTCATTAATCTTCCGAAAACTCAAAATTGTATTTTTACTATTCATGAAAAATTCTTGTATTTTAGAAAAATCCCAAAAATTCACCCCTACTATTTTTCAATGTGTAGAATTAAAAAGTGAAATCCATTTTTCAAAAATAATTTTCTAAATATTATTAATTTAATTTTTATATAAAATAATACTTAATTCAAAAATTAATAGTTCTAATTCTTCAACAACTTCTTTATCACAATGAAAACTTAACCAAAATGTTATAATATTCTATACTTAAGAAAATAAAATAATAATAAAATTTACTATTCATTAGGGTCATATTACTATTTATATTACTATTCATAAGGGTATGTTATTATTCACTAAAAAATCAATCTTGTTCTATCGGTCTCCAAATGACTTACTGAACACAATTCTAGATGACCATTTTTCGAAATTCAAAGAATTGAAGAGGAAAAGTTGTGTTTTAATGGATGTATTATAAGATTTCATTCTATATTTATTTTCAAAACCTTGGGATGTTACATTCTCCCTCCTTACAAATATTTTGTCCTCGAAATTCATAAAATATTACCTAAAATGATTCGGGTATGTCTTTAACATAAGCTCATAAGGCTCCCATGTTCCTTCCTCCATCTTATAGTTCCTCCATAGAACCTTCACCAAACGAGTCGTCTGATTTCTCAATACTTGTTCTCTAGTATCAATAATCTTGATAGGCTCTTCACAATAATATAGATCGGGATCAAGTTCCACTTCTTCATAAGTGAGTACATGTGTTGGGTCTGGCATGAAATTTCTTAACATTGACACGTGGAACACATTGTGAACCTTGGAGAGACTTGGAGGCATTGCCAAAAGGTAATCTACGACTCCAATTTGGTCCAGAATTTCAAAAGGTCCAATATACTTGGAAATTAACTTCCCCTTCTTACCAAATCGTATAATACCATTCCATAGAGATACCTTTAAGAAAACATGATCACCTTCTTGAAACTCCAAATCCTTCCTTCAGTTATCTGTATAGATCTTTTGCCTACTTTGAGCTATTTTGATATGGTTCTGGACAATATTCACCTTTTCCATTGTTTCTTCAACATGTTCTGGGCCCACGAGCTTTCTTTCACCAACATCATCCCAGCAAGTTGGTGTACGACATCACCTCCCATATAATTCTTCACAGGGTGCCATCTGTATACTTGAATGGAAGCTATTGTTGTAGGAAAATTATATGAGAGGTAAATATTGATCCCACGTGCCTTGAAAATCAAGTAAACAAGACCTCAACATGTCTTCCAATGTTTGAATAGTCCGTTCTGATTGTCCATCAGTTTGTGGGTGGTCGACAGTGCTCAAACGAAGATCTGTATCTAGGACCTTCTGAAGACTTTTCTAGAATCTTGATGTAAAATGTGGATCATGATTAGAAACAATCGATAGGGTACTCCATGAAGTCTCACACCTTCATTAATATATAGTCTTGCTAGACTTTCAAGTGTTAGATCTTCTCTTATAGAAAGAAAATGTACTGACTTGGTAAGACGATCAACAATGACCCATATTACATTGTTTCTTCTAAGAGTCTTTGGTAGTCCCATAACAAAGACCATCGTGATATTATCCCATTTCCACTCAGGTATGGGAAGAGGTTGCAATACTCCTCCAGGCTGTTGCCTTCTAGATTTCACTTGTTGACAAACCATACATCTTGACACAAAATCAGCAATCTTTCTCTTCATGTTATCCCACAAAAAATGGTCCTTCAAATCTATATACATCTTAGTGCTACCAGGGTGTATAGAGAAATTATAACTATGAGAATCATCTAACAATTACCTTTTTAGATCGGGTATATCAGGGACACAAAGTCTCTTCCCAAATTTTAAAATTCCATCTTCATACATGAAGTCACTCAATCTCCCATCATTGACAGCTTTAGTCTTCTTTTGAAACTCCACATCATCAGCCTGAGAACTTTTTTTCCTTTCTAGTAAAGATGGGTTGACAAACATTTGAAAAAGCATTGATGTTTTCACCTTCCATGGTTATTCCCATATCAATCTTTACTAGATCCATGAAAATAGGATCCCTTTCAACTCTCATCTTGTTCAAAACTCCATGATCCTTTCTGCTCAAAGCATATGCCACCTTATTTTCCTTCCCTGGTTGGTAGTGTATCATGCAATCATAATCCTTGAGTAGTTCAAGCCATCTCCTTTTCCTCATGTTGAGTTCTTTCTGTGAGAAATTATACTTCAAACTCTTGTGATCAGTATAAATCTCACATTTTTCACCATAGAGATAATTTATCCATATATTCAAAGAAATGATTACAACAGTTAACTAAAGATCATGAGTAGGATAATTTTTCTCATGATTTTTTAGCTGTCGTGATGCATAAGAAATAACCTTATCATTTTGCATAAGGAAATAACCAAGTCCTTTCTTTGAAGAATCACTATAAATAATAAACCCTTCATTCCCCAATGTTATAGTCAATATAGAATCATTGACTTATCTTCTCTTTAGTTCTTCAAAAAATTCCTCACAATCTTTTTTCCAAAAAAATTTAACCCCTTTACGTGTGAACTTCGTTAGCGGGTTAGCCAGTTGGGCAAGATTCTCTAGGAAACACCGATAATAACCTGCAAAGCCAATAAAACTATGTACCTCCGTTATGTTTTTTGGCGTGGGACAATCTTGGATTGCCTTTGTCTTCGCTGGATCAACTAGGATTCCATCCTTAGAAATAATATGGCCAAGAAAAAAAATCTCCTGAAAGCTAGAATTCACACTTTCTAAACAACCCATATAATTCATGTCTTCTAAGAGTCTTCAGGATAATACACAAGTGATTTTCATGATCTTTATAGATTTTGGAGTATACCAAGATATCATCAATAAATAACATTGCAAAATCATCGAGATATTCCTTGAAAACTCTATTCATTAGATCCATGAAGATAGAGGGTGCATTAGTCAATCCAAAATGAATTACTGTAAACTCGTAATGCTCATACCTAGTTCGAAATGATGTCATTGGAATATCTTCCTTCCTCACATGCAACTGATGATATCCGGATCAAAGATCAATTTTTGAAAAGTATTGAGCTCCATGTAGTTGTTAAATAAATCATCATTGCGAGGTAGAGGATACTTGTTCTTTATTGTTATAACATTGATCTCCCTGTATTCGATACATAACCTCATAGATCTATCATTATTCTTAACAAAAAGGATAGGGGATCCCCCTAGAGAAACACTAGGGAGAATAAATCCCTTATTACTCAATTCCTCTAGTTGTTTCTTTAGTTCCACTAATTCCATAGTGTCCATTTTATAAGGGGTCTTCGATATGGGCTTTAAACCAGGAATCAAATCAATGGAAAACTCAATTTATTATTCTGGAGGATGTCCACGTAAATCTTCGGGAAACACATCAACATATTCTATCACAATAGGTACATCCTCTATTTGAACATTCCTTTCCTCACCCATAGTTATTTCATTCTCTTCCTCCCCAATAATTGAATTTAGTTGAGCTACTGGGGGTGGATCTAGATAAGAATCATGTGGTGATGATTTTGCTATAAAGATAAGGTTTTCTTTATCATCATCATCAAAAATCGTAACCTCCTTCTTCTTACAATAAATTTTTACATCATGGTCCGAAAGCCAATCCATACCAAGGATTATATCAAATTCAATCATGGGCATGCCGATGAGATCAGGAGATAGAGAACATTTATAAGCCCTAATGGGAACTGATTCACAAAACTTTGTAGCAATGATACTTCCCTTAGGATTTTTGACTGAAAACTCCCTTGTTAAATCAAATTGGAAATATCTAATATTCTTGGAAAAATGGGAAGATATGAAACAATGCGATGATCCAGAATCAAATAAATCATTGGCTAAACTTGAGGAAACAATTAAAGTACCTACCACCACGTCATTATGAATTTCAACCTCCACAGTTTTGATTGAATATGATCCCTTTCCCTCTTCTGTTTCACATTTCCATAACGTTTTGGATAATCATTAGCATAGTGTCCCATCTATTGACAACTATATAATTGAACATCATTGGCTTCCTTATTCCCTATAGAATCACTAGCAAGATGGCCTTTCTGACCACATTTGTAACATAATCCTTTTCTTTTTAAGCATGCACCGGGGTGTTTCCTTACACAATTGTCACATGGTGGAAATTCAACTCTTCCCTTCTTCCCTGTTTCCTTATTTCTTTTCCCAAGGTTTGCAGTAGCCCTTTTCTTTTCTTTCTTTCTCTTAAAGTCATAAGACTTAGAGAATTATTTTTTTGTCTTGATGGCACATGAAACTATATCCTCATATGATGAAAAACTTTGGGAGACCAGTGCCCGCCGGAGGAATGGATTTAAGACATCAAAGAATCTATCAATTTCTCTCCTTGGATCTTGTATATGGTCCATATCATGTCTTGCTAACCTTGTGAAGTTGGATTCATAATTGGAAACATTTTCATCCTCCTTCTGCCCCAGATTCAAGAATTGTCTCTCCATATTTTCTCGCTGCTCACAAGGAAAATATTTTTCTAGGAATATTTCCTTAAAATCCCTCCATTACATCTCTTATATCTCTTCCTCTTCCTTTGTGTTTTGGATTAATGACCACCACTAATCTGCATCTCCCAATAGATGATATACTGCCATGACAACCTTCTCTCTTTCATTACATCCCAAAGCGAGAAATATCTTCTCAAGGGAACATATCCACTGCTCTGCTACAAATGGGTTTGTAGTCCCGTTGAATGATGGAGGCTATTGCCGCATAAAGAAATCTAGCTTGGATTCTCCGCGTGGTGGATATGGATGCTCCATATGGGTACGGTTATTATTCATAACCTGAGTAATTTGTCCTAGTATAGTTATGAGTTGCTCAACACCAGTCACAGCACCAGAGCCAACATAATTATCTTGCATTGGAAGAAAATCCTTATAGGGAACACGTGCATTCGTGTGATTTCCATTCCTTCCACTAGGCACCATATCTAGATAATGGCATACACTATATTAGGTTATGAATCATAATGTATAATATTAACTTAAAATGACTCAGAAAAAAATTGAGATCCTATGGATGGCTAATCCCATATTCACAAAAATGGTTTCATTGAGGAATATTTACATTAAACTCCTTCATAATGGCTTGTAAAGAAAATGTGAATTAGCCTAAGCATATCCCCTGGGATTGTAGTAACTAAGAGTGCAGCAAGGCCCGTTGTCATGCACCAGTTCTCATTTGAGTCTAGCTCAAAGCGGTGTTTTCGGGTTTTACCCCTAGATACATCTGTGTCAGAGCCGCCTCTACCTGCTCGTATCCAGACAAGGATATATTTATTGAAATATCCACATAATCTATTCCTTACCAAAATACCAAGACTTTCTTGTATTTTTATCCTCAAATACATTCTTAGGGACTCTTCCCTAATTCTTCTTTTTTCTAAACTGAGTTTCCAAGTATTCTACTAAACTTCCTCTAATACCAACTGTAAGGACCCGACCCTAGTTGCCCAGAGCTGGTTCCTTATTTTATTACATTGGAATTCATACAAGGAATACAAATCCTAAAGGACCGAGTAGTTTAGTATTATTGGAAACAAGTTACATACATAATTTGACTATTACAACATGAAGGGAAAAACAACACTAATTTATTCCACTAGAGTCATCACGTCTCCTAGATTATTCTTGCAAGTCATTCATAAATTACTTCTTCATGTCATGATAAACAGAAACATAATAAAGGGGTGAGATCAAACACTCAGTAAGAGTAAACAATACATCAGAAGATATCATAAACATTATACATGATGAATAATTGAAAACACATGCCTTTAATAATAAACTTGAAACACATTATGGAAGGAATATGATCCGAGTAAATAATGCCATAATAAAAAATAATAATGGGTATTATACTAGTCAAATAACCACATGAACTTTCAATTACTTGATTTATAATGAGGGAAGTGCATATTCCGGACATTCTGAATCATTTTTTTCATGGCCTCGGCCAATACATCTAGAGATTAAGGCCTCGGCTAATTCCACGTTTATTTGTCTCATGAGACCTACCGATTCATAGAGGGGCTATAGCAGGCCACACCCGTCACATAATAAGTCCAATGCATTCCTCATACGATCAAGGATCAAAATAAACAACATATACATTCATATTTAAACTATCATATGAAATGTAACTAACTTTCCCCAATCATTAAACATAAAACACTAACCATTCTGAGTAATATGGTGAATGTCTTAGGATAGATCATCCACAATAGAGTTAGTCATAAACCATTAAATAAAATATGGTATATGAATTTATAAATTATTAAACCCAATAATACCATGGAATCAACAAGAGCATCAAATGAAAATACTCTTATAAAATCATTAAGCAATTTTGAGATAAATACACTTTTATTTTGAAAAGAAGAGTTCTTTTGGAAAATATTTGTATAAAACCAGAATTGAAGTAAGATTGTATTTTCATAATAAAATATGTATTTTTATAAAGATAAAGGTTTCTAAAAACAGATTATAGAGTGCCGTTGTAAATAGATATGAATTGGAGAAATTCCCTTGAATTGGGCTTGTATTTTGGAAACAATCTTGAAAGTTCCTTTTAAAACATGTAACTATCCATAAAATAAGGAAGGATTATGGTTGGTGTACATATATAGAATACTCACACAGAATTTATGAGGAGTACATAACAATACATAATAATTTCATCGAGGAATTTAGACAATAAAAGTAACCCGAATGAAAATGGAAGTTCTGGTGGAAAACCCTTACCTTAACTACAAATGTGTTTTTATATTGTAATTAAGCTCCTGGAATATGAAATTAAACTTGTTAATAACTTATTTCAGAACCTATTAGATATTTATTTAGTTTACCATAATTCTGGTTAGTTCATTTATGTCTTTATTGATAAGTTATTGTATTGAATTTCGTCATTCTGGAGTGTCCGTTTCTTTTATTTTCATATTCGGTTCACTTGTTTTTAAGTAATGAAGTTCTTGTGGAATGGTTATAAATATCCAGGATTAGAATTATATTTTATTAATGAACATAAATAATTTATAATGGTCATTTTTATCATTTGGTTACATGGAATGAGGATGAATCATTAGATGACAACCACTTCGATCATTCGACGGTATTTGGAATATTATTAACTAGTTTGGTCATATAACTTAATTATATGTACATATTCTGGTTCCTGAAAATTAATTAGGTTATAACACATATATTATAGTCTGGTTCAACCATTAATATGGTTTCATGACCAGTAATGAAGAATAAATTGAAGAACAAAACTTTGTCATCCACGAAGGTTATAAATCAGAACCTCATGGGCATCGATTTCATTTATAAAATAAAAGGGAGGGAGTAAGAATATTTATGATGGTTATTCCATTCACATGATATAAATCCAGTATATAGATGTTACTAGAGTTATAATGATAATTTGGACAGAGGAGGTGGGGAGAGAAAAATAAAAGAGATGATCTTGAAAATAAAGAATAGTTAAGAGATCCCTTATGAAAATTCGGCAGCCTAACGACGTCACTTAAATTTTCATAAAATAAAATGATGAGAACAAAAAGGGTATCTAATCATATTTAAATCAAAAGGATAGTAATAAGAATAAATAAAATCAAACCCCCACATATGATAATGGAATATCAAATAGCTAACATAAAAGAAGTGTCGACATAAAGAAGAGAATAAAGGATTCCCTTACCTTGTAGAATAACTCATAGAACTTGACGGATGAGACCTTGGGGGATTAGGTACACTTTGGGAGGAATTATAGAGAGGTAAAACCACTATATATTAGAGGATGAGGGATTTGGAATGAAAGAAAACGAATGGATGAGTGGTTATTTATAGAAAAAGAGAGGTAATTGTTTAATAATTTCAAAGGGACACCTCATTAGTGGTTTTTGCCAAACCATGGGCTTGACCATGGTATTTTCCCATGGTTTAAGCCACTTGGGACACCTCATGTCATAAGTTACTATAAACAAGTCGACCATACTTTTATATTTAATTATTACATCATTATGATGTCATTAATCTACCGAAAACTCAAAATGTATTTTTACTATTCATGAAAATTCATGTATTTTAGAAAAATCTCAAAAAATCACCCCTACTATTTTTCGATGTGTAGAATTCAAAAGTGAAATACATTTTTCAAAAATAATTTTCTAAATATTATTACTTTAATTTTTAAATAAAAGCATACTTAGTTCAAAAATTAACAGTTCTAATTCTACAACTACTTCTTTATCACAATGAAAACTTAACCAAAATGTCATTATCTTCTATCCTTAAGAAAATAAAATAATAATAAAATTTACTATTCATTAGGGTCATATTACTATTCATATTACTATTCATAAGGGTATGTTACTATTCAGTAAAAAATAATGTTTGTTCTATCGGTCTCCAAATGACTTACTGAACACAATTCTAGATGATGATTTTTCGAAATTCAAAGCATTGAAGAGGCAAAGTTGTGTTTTAATGGCTATATTATAAAATTTCATTCTATATTTATTTTCAAAACCTTGGGGTGTTACACTTGAATTACCTTTTCCTTAATTTTTTTCTTGTTTATCTATCATTGAATCTGTTTATTTCTAGTTTTTTCTCATTCTATAAGAATTTTTATGGATTATTAGTGTGTTTTGATAGTTTTTAGATATCTAGAGATTTCCATGGTGGACGGATTAATTGGGGTGTTTACCCTATTGATGTAAAATATATATGTATTATTCCACCTAAATAGTGAGGTCCACTATCCAACCGATTTATTGTTGGTATTAGGGTATTCCTATGGGATTTTCAATAGCCTTCATGTGGAGGATATAAATATAAGGACCTGGCCCTAAAAGTTATATATTCTAGTGTTTCTGAACTAGAATTCACATTTTGGGATCTTTTCAATTTAGTGTTTTACAGAATTGAAAAAAATATTATGAGATTTACCCCTACATTACACGTGGACACTTATAATTGGTATCAAATTTTTCCACCGAAGGAAAACCTTTTAAGATAAAACCCAACTTCTCATCGGGAGACATATTCAATACATACTTCCAAACATCTTCATTATCCATAAAAATCGTAAGACCAGTGAAAAACATTTCAAAACATTGGATGAGCACAAAATCATAGTAAGTATTACACATAGGAGGAAAAGTATTAGTTTTGTGAAAACATGTAAACCATGAATACTTTATATTAATGCAATACTCTTTTCACCTTTAAGATATAGTATATAATTTACTTAAAAAAAATCACATAACCTTTTTTAATCAAAATGTTACCTTAAAATACATCGAATGAAACATAAAACATATAAAGGATACTTTGAACAAAATCATACTTAAATAGAATAACTATATGGTCGACTTCCATACATATCACTCTTACAAATGGAGTATCAATTTATATGACTTCTATACCTAATTAGTTGAAGATCTATAATAGGTATCACTCTACATATAAGCTATATCAGGGTCACCGTGATCTTTAATGGGGCTAAAACCTTCGTATAAGATATATCATGGGTCACCCATGAGCTATAATGGGGATCAACCCTTCATATAAACTATATCGGGATCACCTGTGAAATGTCCAAGTACCATTATAATATCATAACAAATAATATAATACAATTTTCATCATTTCACTCATAAAATTTCATTTTCACTCATAATATAACATTTCTCATTATTGAAATAACCAATCCATCTTCAAAATCCAATTTGTAACATTTATAAAAATGGATTTTTGAATCAAAGTGTCACATTCCAATTTGATAAATTTAAATGAAATTTGAGAAATAACATTTTTAAACATTTATGTACATATAAATAAATCTAAAAAATCATTTTTTAAATAAGGTCAATAATGATAATGATTTAGAAGATTAAATATTTAAAACAATTAATACAATGTTTAGTTAAAGAGACACATACCACTTTGAACATTTAAATTATAAGCCACGTGAAAGTTGAAAATACTAAAAACATTAAATAAAATTAGTATAGATAACATTTTGATATGTAATGTTAAAGGGACTGTGTATACAATTTATAAAATAATAAAGGTGCATATCATTAGGAAATGTCTCATTGAAATGAGATTGAGATGAAACCCCTTACCTTAAGTCTGACTTGTCATGTAAAATCTTTATCTTCCTGAATAATAAATATAGGTCAATTATTTAATTTATTAAGAAAATTTATAAATTTTATTATTTATTTTATTTGACTATTATCATTTCCAAATAATTACCTAATTATTTATGTTCACATCAAGTGTTTTGTCGATATTCGGTACTCGAGTCGAAAATAAACATCATAGGATGTTAGTATTACATGAGACAATAAGTATGTCATCTCCAAAATAATATTAATGAAATTATTATCATTTTTATATAGAAATTATACTTTTATACCAATCCTTTTATCATGGTTATGAATAATGAACAACATTATAATCATTTAGAGGTAAGTTCTACCTACACATGAGTAACGTTTTTAATTTTTCATTGATCATTATGGAAAGAAATATAATATTATTTAACTTTTAAGAATTATAATTAAAATTTTAATATCATATTAATAAGTTAAATAAACACACACACACACACAAATATATCATAGGTGTGATACAATGAATAAAAATGAGTCATGTTGCTTCGTGGAGGTAATAGTTCACACATATGCACGAATGATTTTATCATTTTTATGCGCATGGAATGTAATAATGTAGTTGGTGTATTATTATATTATAATGATTAAAAAGTCATTAATATAACATATTAACATTATTTCTATTATTATATCCGCTCATGACACATAGTTATGGAATTTGAATTAGATCGATTTGCATAGGTGATAGTTCACACGTACGCACAAACTACAAATTTCCTTCAATTTTAATGAAATTAGATATGGATTGTTTTGATGATATTATAATCACAAAACTTCATTATATGGTGGATATTGTTTATATTACTTCATATAGTATAAATATTATTTTAAATAAGTCGATGAATAAATGAAATAGAAATTTTGAAAGAAAACAATACCTCTTCTTTGATTGATCACCTTTAAAGAACACCTTAACACCTCTAAGGAGGTTGTCCTGCCTAATATAATGCCTCATGAATATGGGGATAGATTATAGTAAGGTTTTTGGGAAGAAAGTGGCTGAAACAAAAGTTTTTGAAATTTTGATTAATAGAGTGGAACGGTTTCCTTTTAATAGTAGCGGTGAGCATCACCCTTGGAATTATTAAATGTATTAAATTAATCCTAACAAGTGATATTCATCCAAAAAACAAATTTATGGAATCAAATATATCAAAATATATTTGTTCTAATACTATTAATATTATTTATTTGATTATTTCATTAATAAATCTATTACTTCAGCATATTGGTGTCATAATTAAATTTAATTATTTAATTACTAATATTTTTAAATAAAATACCATGATTTAAGTAATATTATTTTCATTCTATATACTATTTATAGTCGATGTTATCCCATGTATAACTCAATATATAAATACATTACTTTTTAAAAACAAAAGTATAATAGAAATAACTATTCATTGAATATAATATTATAAATACATTAATGTCATCCATGTGGTTCCAAGTGGTCTTAAAATTGACCCAAGGATACTCCTGGATGAAGTAGACTCATCCAATATTATTAGGAAAATATTTAGGGAATTTTTAAATTATTATAATATTTTTTTACCTTTAATAACTCGATTTACCCTTAATTGTAGTAATTAAAAAAGTTACTAATGTTACTATTCATAATGTCCAAAAACAAAAAAGGACCTATTTATATAATTTGGACCATCCCATTCCAATTATGGATCAATTTTTTATAAATCAAAACGCATAATTAGTATAAATTAATTAAAAAATAATCATTTTGATGGAATGGGAAAATGGGTTTTTACTGTAAAACGTTCAAAAGTTCACATAGTCTTTCTATTTAATTTTTATTTTAAAAGGAATCCAAGGAACTGAATTAGATTACCTGATAAAAAATAATCTATTTATACCTAAAACATATAAAATTATAATCTTATAATATAAATAAACTAGATGAAAATGATGTTTTGAATTAAAATGTAGTATTTTTCACTGTTCATTAAAATATGAATTTAATCAGAAAAATAAAATAAAAATTTAAAACTAAATGTTGATGTCCGTATTCAAAGTAATAATTTTATTTTTTCAAAGAGAACATATAATGATGTCAAAAACTAGATTTATAATGGGTTCACTATCGAAAGGTGGTAAAGCTATATTTAAAAAAACACCCATTTTGACCATAAAATTGTATTTGTTCTTATATAATGTCTATAAAATAAATAATATAAATTTTAAACATTATATTGAATTAATAATTCATTAATATAATACAACAAGAGTGTTTTTATTATTTTATATACACAATTATTCATATTTAAATAGTTTTTCATAAAAAATAAATCCTTTATATTCGATTGGTTTTTAGTTTCATTTCAAGTTATTTTGGTAACCAATGAATCATTCTATAAACATGTGTAAACAATATTTTCAAATTTTAGTTAACACTGTTCATTCCCTCATTTCTAACAGTTATGCGATAAACCATTCTAAATAATAATATTTAGTTGTTTGTTTAAGTTTGATGTGGTGTATCATGCATGCTATCGAACATAGTGTTTCCTTTTAATAACCCGGAATGCATCATTTTCTACCCATTTTTTAAATTTCATTCTAATAATTTGAATTTGGGGTCAGTATCAAAGCTATGACTTTTCAAAATACCTTTATTTCAATACCACATTGGATGAAGGATTAAAAAACATACACATTAAAAGAAAGAAAGGAATGTACAAAGGTCACATAAGATAACACATAATAGGGTTCCTTATAGGAAAGCGTTGATATGGAAGAGAAAACTAACAATAATTTTCTAATGGAGAAAAATTGAAAATATTTTTTATAAATTGTCAACAATCAAAAATCTATAAATTTTTTATGGGTTAAATAGTCTTTAATTAAATACAAGGATAAGTAAATGGAATACATTTTTGTTTAAGATCCTTTTCTTAAAGTTGTTGAATTCATTTACTACCTAGACTATGATCAGAAGGATATAAACTTACTTGAAAAATGGAGTTTAATCCTTTAATGAACTTCCACCAGTAACTCATCATTTTCTCCAAATGATGAGTATTTAAAAGATTTTTTCTCTACACCTGAAACGCTAGATTTGACATCTAGAGATTACATGATCCAAAAATAATTAACTATAAATTCATCATGTCTTGAAACATTATCCCAAAAAAAGGGTTAGGATAAGATCAAATAATTCCCTCAAAAGAATAAAATATTGTATGATGAGAAACTACTTTTAATATCTAAAATTAAAAAGTAATACCCAATGTTCAACAGAGACCATTTGATAAATAATTGTCCTTAAAATTAACCCAAATAATTCTAGATATGATTGAAACCCAAAATTATGAAGAATTTTATCACATATTATTCCAAGAAATTTTTTAACATTTATCTCCCAATGTGTTCAATTACTCTTGAAATCTCACAAAAAAATTAATTGTCTGAATAATCTTCAAGTTTCGACAACTATTTTCATAAATAACATGTATCACCATAAATACACAATTGATTCATCCAATTTATAATTCAGCCTTTAATTCTTAAATAAAATCCCATAGTATTCTGTTTACCTCAATCAAAAATTGTTCCCAAATTTGTAAACATCATCCAAAATAATATTCACCAATTCATCCCAAATAATTTTTCAATACCAAGGATATTTACTTAATAAAATATATTTTCCCAAATTCAACTTATCAAATTGTTTAAATAAAAATAATGAAGTCATACTAACCAATGATTTTACGTATGCCAGTGGTAGGTGATGCACCCTTATCTCTGTTCAGTTGTGGGTTTGATCATTGTGGCCTTGCTGAACACAATTGGTAGTCACCCATCCTGTAGGTTTACCGTTTTCTAGAACTATATAATTATTATAATATTCCAAAAATATTATAAAGTATTCAAAAATAACCATAACATATTTTTACCTCAAAGGTTATTTAATACCTCTTATTTTTCATCCCCAAAACTAATAACCTATACATTCCTCAAAGGTTAATTTCTCCAAAAATACCATTAGTAACCTTAAATTTTCATAACATATAACCTCAAAAGAGATTTTAAGGCATTAAACTCATAATCAACCTTAAATTAAAAAACTCATGATGATATCCCTAACTCTTTAGAAAACATCCTAATCTCAAATTTTTTCTAAACCATACTTTGATACCTACTATAAGGACCCAGACTTGAACATTACATATTTTTGTGTTTTTTAACCGGAATTCACATTTGAAGATCTTTCATATTTATAGTTTTTGATAATTAGGAAAAACTATTACAAGGTAGACCCATAAATTATATGTGCAAAATTATAATTGGTATCTACATTTTACACTAGAGGAAACCCTTTTAAATTAAAAATTAGATTCTCTTTGAGACACATATTCAATTAATTCTTCCAGACATATTCATTTTACATACCAATATTAATACCTATCAAAAAAATTTCAAAACACGGGATATTTAGTAAAGCTTAGTAAGGGTTACACAAAGGAGGAAAACTGTTAGTCTCTTGAAACATTTAAACCATGGATACATTATCATAAAGTAATATTCTTTAACCTTTAAGAATTTAAAAATACATTCCATAAATAAACATTTCTTTCCATTTTTATAATCAAATGATTACCTTAACACCCTTAGAAAGAAACATATAACATATAAATGTAACTTTGGACATACTAATACTTAATTGGAATACCATATGGTCGACTTTCACACATATCACTCTTAGAAATGGAATATCACAACAACCGACTTCTATAACCAATGCATTATAGATCTATAATGGAAATCATCATTCTTATAAGTTATATAGGGCACACTAGTGACTTATTATGGGGGTAAACCCTTCATATAAGCTATATCAGGCTCACACAAGAGCTATAATGGGGCTTATCCCTTCGTATAAATTTTAACAGGATCACCCGTTAAATATCCAAGTACCATTATACAATCATACCACATAAAATCCTAAAATTTTCATAATTTCACTCATTAAATTTCATTTTCACTCATAAGAAACATTTCACGTTATTGAAATAACCAATCCATTTTCTAAAACCAACCTAAAAAATTTAAAAAAAGAGTTTTTTGAATAAAAGTGTCCCATACCGCTTAAAATAATTTAAAATAAATTTTAGAATTAACATTTTAAAACCTTTATATCCATATAAATAAATCCAAAAAACCATTTACAATACGTGGACATGAAAGAGCACAATTTAGAAGAATAAATCATTAAAACAATTAAAATAATGTTTATTTAAAGAGTCTCAAACTACATTGAACATTTAAATGTTTAGCCACATGAAAGTATAACACTTTAAAAAATATTAAATAACATGATTTTAGATAAAATAAGTATATGGAAAGTCAATGTGGCAGTATATACACTTTACAAAATAATAAATGTGCATGTCATCAAGAAATGTCTTATTGTATGTAGAATGAGACCAAATCCCTTACCTTATGTTCGATTGGTAACGTACAATCATTATCACACTAAATAATAAAATAAAGCTAATTATTTACTTTTATATGAAAATTTCTATTGTTTATTATTCCTTTTATATTACTAGTATATATTCATAACCATTACTTAATTATTTATGTTCACATTGGGCATTTTGTAGATATTTGATACTCAAGTCAAAAATTAATTTGGTAGGATATCAATTGTGTATGAGGTCATAATTACATCATCTCTAGAATAATATTAATTAAAATTTATCATTTTTATACTTAAATTATACTTTAATATAAATCTATTATGTATTTTTATGAAAAAACAACCAAAGTTATAATCATGGAGACGTTAAGTCGTACATATGTATGAGTAACGTTTTCTAGTTTTCATTAATCATTATTAAAAGAAAGTAAGTATTATTTTATCATTTCAGAATTATCATAAAATAATTAATATGATATTAATAATTTATATATAATTATATATATATATATATCATACAAGTGATATAATGAATAAAAATGAGTCATATCACTTCATGGAGGTGATAGTTCACAGGTACACACGAATGATGTTTTCATTTTTTTTTTGCGTATGGAAAGTAAGAACCCAATTGATGTATTATTATAATATAATGATTAATATGTCATTGAAATCACATATTAACATTAATTCCATTATTATAACCCATCATTAAATTCGGTTATGGAAATATAATTAGATCAGTTCGTGGAGGTTATAATTCACATGTACACACGAATGATTAATTACTTTACAATTTAATAGAAGCGGAGATTGATTTATGTGATGATATTATTATAATATAATCCTAGTAAATTTAGGATATTTGATTTGTAATTTCAACATGTATAAATTTAATTTGAATGATGTAGAAGAAAAATTAAATAGAAATAATTAAAGAAAATGATAAATCTTCTTCAGTTGATCGCCTTTGAAGAACAACTTAACACATATAAGAATCGTTTTATGCCTAAATTAAGGCCTCTAGAATTTTGAGTGAGATTATAGGAATGGTTTTGGTCTGATATTGGACTATCCAAAAGGTTATGGAATGTTTATTAATAAAGATAAATGGGATCTTTTATAATGATAGGGGAGGGGCACCCTTGGATTATTAAAAGTATTAAATTAATATAAATTCTATTTCAATTCCAAATGGTCCCAAAATGATTTTTTTCTAAGATAGTATCATATTGAGTATAATAGTCACCATCCAATTAAAATTATATAATTTTTTAATATTTTTTAATTCTTATCTTTTTTGTTTTAACCCCATTTAACTCTTTCTGTTTTATTAAGAAATTTACACATTGAGAGTTAAAATAATTATCATATCATGACAAAAAAACCTATGAATGAGTAAATAATGGAATATTTATAATTATATAAATTTTTTGGCCTAATAATAGTTTTTATAACTTTTATTTCATTTAATTAAATATTATATATTTTAAGTTATGAATTATGTCAATTATGACACTATTCATCACGTTACTTTTTTAAAATAATAATAACAACATGATTCCTTAATAAACTATATTTAATCATTAATAAAATGTCATATAAATTTATAAAATTCATTTATGGCATCAAATATATGAAATTTCATTTGTTTTATTATTTCTAATCTCATTTATTTGATTCTTTCTTTAATAAATTTATTACTGCATCATATTTGTTTCATAATTAAATTTAATTATATAATTCATAAAAATTATAAATAAATTATCATAATGTAGGTAATAATTTAAATTTATAATAACTATTTATAGTTTAAGATATCCTCATTCTAACTCTAAATTAAAATACTTTACTTTTTTAAAAACAAAATTGTAAAAAAAATGACTATTCATTGAATATAATATTATAAATGCATTAATGTCATCCATGTGGATCCAAGTGGTCCTAAATTAGACCAAAATATCAAAATGGTGAGAATAAATTCATAAGATTAAATTGGGACATGTTTTAGGTATGTGTTATATTATTATAATATTATTTTACCTTTAATTACAAGGTTTTCCCCTTAACTGTAGTAATCAAAATAATTACTAATGTTACTATTCATAATGTCCAAAAATAAAAGGGAAATATTTACATAATTTGGAACATCTGAATCAAAATATTGAATAGTTTTTTGAAATTCAAAACATATATTTGTAATAAATTAATTAAAAATTAATCCCACTAACGGAATGACTAAACATGTTTTTAATGTAAAATGTTCAAAAGTTCTCTTAGTATTTCTATTTAATTTTAATTTAAAAAATAATCTGATGAAATAAATTGGACTTTCTGATAAATATTTAATATAATTATAACTTCAAACCGTGTAAAATTATAATATAATAATATAAATAAATTTTATGAAAATTATATTTTGAATTAAAATGTACAATTTCCAATATTTATTAAAAGTTGAATTTAATTATAAAAATACCAAAAATTTATCCAAACATAATTTTGATGTCCCACTTCTGAATAATAAATTTATTTTAAAAAAATAACAAATAAATGTGTTAGAAACTATATTTAAAATGGGTTCTCCATCAAAAGGAGGTAAAACTATATTTTTAGAAAAATAATCATTTTATCCATAAAATTGTATTTTTTTATATAATGTCTAAAAATGCATAATATTAATTTTAATCATTATATTGAATTATTATTTCATTAATATAATCCGATAAGAGAGATTTTAATATTTTATATACACAATAATTAAAATTTTAATAGTTTTTTATAAAAAATACATTATTTATATTCGATTGGTTTTTAGTTTCATTTCATGTTAACATAGTAACAAATGAATATTAATATAATCTTGTGAAAACCATTTGTTCAAAATTTCATGAAAACTGTTCATACGATCCATTCTAATGACTAAGTGATAACTACCATACTAAATAATAATATTTACTTGTTCGTTGAAACTTGATGTTGCGTATCACGTATGATATCAAACATTGTGTTTTTTTTAAAAACATGAGATATTATAGCCATGTAAGGTGGTGGTACGCTAGAAGATCATATCTAATACGAGAACTCCAGTTGACAAATAGTGAAATTTTATTGTCTAGTCGATGGGAGATCCTGTGGATCAAGACATTTTCCTACCAAAAATGGAAGGCCTATGTATGCCAGCTACTAGCCGATGGCACTATTTTAGGCTCCAAATGGAAGGTAAGTAACCAAATTATTTTATGTATAATCACTATTATTTCTAGAAAACTCACCATCACACCTAATTTTACCTAAATTATATGGGAAATATCATTATGGATTTACATCCTAGAAAACATTGATACCTCATGAATTTAATTTAATATTGATGTATTGAATATTTTTTTAATTTTAGCTATCATTCATATATGAATTCCAATTTTCAAATCTCTCTCCTCCTTTAAGGGTGGTGGATCATTGTGCCAGTGATTTATCAAATACTATATTGGTCAATCAATATTATAGGATTTTATCCTATCAGTTATATCCTTTCATCTATCATTATTTTCATATCCCATGTTTCATGTTCTTTGATACCATGGTTGAGTTAGGTGTAATCATAATGAAATTCATATCTATTAAAAAAGTTCATTCTTGTATCATATAAAATATAATTTTAATTTATTTCATTGACATATTTGATATTCAACATAAGTGTTTCTAAATGGCATGGCGTGTGTTAAAACTTATTATCTAAGGATTTTCATATAATTTATTGATTCATGGAATATGAATTGTAATTCAAATGAATGATTTGATGGATGATTTTGAGGATGATTCTAGAGAAATAATGGCATAAATGATTTACATAATTTGGAATGAAATGAGATTTTCTGAAAGTGGTTATTTTTAATGAAAACTAGTAAATGTTGGTTTTTGAAATAAAATGTAATGTTTTGAAAGTAGAATGTGGGGATTATTGAAATGTTCTGAGACCGATTGAATAGAATAATTTTAAAATTAAATATTTTTTTCATTCATAAACTCAGAAACCTGGGATATTAGTTAGGTATTATTGGAAAATGATGTTATTAATGTATTTGAAAAAAATCACAATTAATTGATGATGAAAAATATAATAACATTATGTGGGAATGGATTTCAGTCCTTGGAGTGGAATTATATTCAACCAAGGCCTTTGATCTAGGTATGTGTTTGAAGTTTAATTCTTATGTCACTAAGATTGAGGAGGATCCTTGTTCATTGATCTAACTAACCCAAATAATTATAACCATTTTTATATAAATTTAATTATATAAAATTGATATATTTATGAAATTTTTGATATAAATACCAATTTATTCACTTTTTTATGGGAATTCATATTAGAATCATTTTTATATTTGCTGTTGGAATTATTCGTAAATAATGTATTATTATGAAATTATTAATGATTACCATTTCATGATTTATAAATAATTAAATTTTTTATATTTATTATATATTGATTGATTATGAAATTCATCAAAGTATACTATTGTGATTGGGTTTCTAACACCTAAAGTTTTCATTTTTTCATTTGAAAAAATTCTTATACAAGGTTTAGGATAGCGAATAGAACTACTTGGAGGATATTTGTAACACCCCGGGTAAATAAAGAATATGACATTTTCATATTTATCCATATCTGTGAATAAAATATTAATATGACTTTAAAGGGAACACTATGCTCGATGGCATACCCAACACGCAACAACGAGTTTCTTGGGAATCTTACGTTGCACTCTAATAATAAAATAATATTATTTTAAATGGTAGTTAATATGTAGCCGTTGTATTGGAGGGAATGGATAGAAATAACTAAAATATGATTATATATGTTTTTAAATGTTTTACCATTTATCCAATAAAAGATAAAGGCTAAAAATACGGAAAGAATTCAATTTTAGGCGTATATGCCCTAGTTTTCACTAAAGGTTCACTTATCACCTTTTGATGGAGAACCGTCATTAAATATAGTTTTGTTCACTATTATACATTTTATTGGACCAAATAAAACTCTTCTTTAGAATCGGGACATCAAAATTTACTTTGTGTAAATTTTTGGTATCTTTCCGATAAAGTTCTTTTTTTAATGAATAGTGTAAAATGTTGTATTTTAATTCAAAACCTCTTTTTAATCTAATTTATTTATATGATTAGATTATCTTTTTAATTGGTTTTAAAGTGAAATTAGAATATATTTTTACCATTAAATCCAATAGTGGTCGTTGGAATTAATTTCACTTTAAAATCGGACTTAAACTAGTGTCAATCTTTTGATACTTATTGTTTCATAAAAACACGCTATTTGTCATGACAACGAGAATTAATTATTAAATTAATTATTGTGACTTATATGTTTTGAATTTTGTAAAATAGACTTCATTTTTGAATTCGGAATATCAAATATATCTTAGGGTGAATTTTTGGGAATTTTCTGAAAAACTTCAATTTTTGATAAATAGTGAAACCACTAAGTGGTACTTAAAAAAACTGATTTTTTCCGTTTAAATGAAATTTTGCCATATTTGTGTTTTGAATTTCAAAAATACGACATACATGGTTTTCATTAAGAAGTAATATTTTGTTCAATGGGATGAAAATAATTTTTTGGTGAATAGTAACTTATTAAGTTTTTAATTGCGATTAGAGGTAATTAGTGCAATTTAAGGCAAAAATGATATTATAATAAAATGAAAATACCTATACACATGTCATACCCTTATTGGATGTGTCATGGCCGACCATGAAAAGCCATGGGTCAACTTGGGGACCCCATGGAGCCACTTTGGTTGGAAAATGACATTAATATCTTTTTATTTAAAGTTAAAGTAAAAATGACACACACATGAAATGTTTTACTAAAACAATTTTTACATGGGGTTATACAAGTCATATTTTTGACTATAAATATTCATTAGAAAGATAAAAAGAATTCATACATCATAGCATTTTTTTTAAAATATTTAGACATTAAATAAATTAAAATATTTATGACATCATGATGATACAACGATGAACTCATTATTTAACAATTTAAATAAAATGGAAAGATAATGTAATATCTAAGACCTACATAGGTCCAAAACCTATTTTATGAGTGGATTTAGAACTCTTATCACCTTATACTCTAAATACATCAATGTGGGACCTCTTAAGTCCGAATACCATTTTAAAATAAAGTGACTTTTCTTTACTTTCCAAGAGTTCCCCTCCTCTCCTCTTATAAAAGGCCCCCACCTCTACCTCCTTACCCACACTCCCAAAGCCGTTGGCTCAGCTAAACCCTACCCATTTTGTCTCTCCACTTCCCTCTCATACTCCTTGAAGCCTGACTTTTGGCAGAATTCTTCCCAAGGAAGCCTTTGAGCTCAAACCAAAGGGAGTTACCCGATTTTAAGGTAATGTGTTCACTTGAATCCTTTTGTTTTATTTTGCCTCTCCAACCCCATAAACTCTTTTTATTAATTTATTTTGTAACAACTCCAGTATCTTCAATATACTAGGATGTTGTTATAATAAGTATTCGAGCTACACTTACACACACCTACATCTAATGGTTAAAGAACATACTGTTTCCGTGGATGGCGAATTTCTCACTACTACAAACACAGCCTTTATCAGCGCTAAAAATGACCTTTATCAGCGCTAGAAAAGCGCTGATAAAGCCAACGTAGATAAAGGGGAGGTCCCCTTTATCAGCGCTCTGAAAAGCGCTGATATAGGACCCCTTTATCAGTGCTAAAAAAAGCGCTGATAAAAGTACCCCTTTATCAGCGCTTTTTTTAGCACTGATAAAGGGGTCCTATATCAGCGCTTCTATTATCAGAGCTTTCGTTTTAGTGCTGATAAAAGTTAAAAAAAATTAAAAAAAATTAAAAAAATTTAAAAAAAAATTTAAAAAATTAAAAATACTGTCAATCGGGGGGGGATTTTATAGCGCTTTTCGGCCCCTATACAACACCCCACGCACCCCACGCACCCCCTCCACCCTTTAACAACGCTTGATCCAATATTACCCATGCGCGCGCACCCCTGCCTCCACCAGGATTTGAACTCGAGACCTCCCCCCTGCGCGCCTAAGCCCTTACCACTACTCTATTTTGATTTGGTTTCCAATTCATGATATCTCTCTATATATATATTTATATATTTAGTTATATTTATTCGTATAGTAATATATATTTATATTAATATATATATATAGTTATATTATAATATATAGTTATATAGTTATATAGTTATATTATAATATATATAGTAATATTAATATATATATAGTGGTATTAATATATATATATATATATATATTTAGTTATATTTATTCGTATAGTAATATATATTTATATTAATATATATATAGTTATATTAACATATATATATTTATATTAACATATATATAGTTATATTAACATATATATAGTTATATGAATAGATATTTATATAGTTATATTAATATATATATATAGTGATATTAATATATATATTTATGGTGATATTAATATATATATTTATAGAAATACTAATATATATATATGTAGTTATATTAATATATATATAGTTATTAGATTAATATATATATATAGTTAGATTAATATATATATATAGTAAGATTAATATATAGGTATATAAATATTCATATATTGGTAGTTTAAATAAAATGGATATTAGTTATTATTTAGATAAAGCTAATATATTTTATATGTAAATATGTTTAATTATTTATTTAAAAAAATTAATTTTTAGGTGCGAATATATAAAAAATATGTACATATAGTTATATATTTGATTATAAATAGCAGTTCATTATAAAAAAGGATGAAATTTCGAAGTCATAATATCAATATGAATGTAATACCTAGGAATAAATTTAGTCCCCACGAAAAAAATCCAATAATACCCCCTTAAACGAGGGTGAAAATCCACAAAATGTTAAAAAATCGGGGTACCCCGACTAAAAACTCAGTTTTGGAGGCCTTCTGGGCCTCTTTTGGCCTCGAAAATCACTTGACTAGGGTCCCCCTGAGCCACAACGATGTAGAGCTCGTCGTAGGATTCGATTTGATATGTGGTAGAGATCAAACGGACACCCGGATCAAAAGTTATGGCCGTTTGAAGTTTGAGTTGCGTTTTCAACATATTTTGGATCTTTTTTTAATTTTTTTAATTTTTTTAGTCCTCAAATTGTTATTAAATGACTATTACTCCATAATGATTATCAAAATATTAATTAAAAATATTTTTTTTAATTTTTTAAGAATTCATTTTCACTAAATATCTTATATATTAAGTATAATAAGTGTAAATGTACATTTATACTTATCTAAAATATATTTAAAAATTATATATTATATTTATATAACAATATAACTATATTTATATATTAATATATTAATATATGTTAAATTTTTTTTGAAGCCGACCCTTTATCAGCGCTACTAAGCAAGTGCTGATAAAGGGGGGCCCTTTATCAGTGCTACTAAGCAAGCGCTGATAAAGTGGGGCCCTTTATTAGCGCTTTTTCATTAGCACTGATAAAGGGAGGCGCTGCGAAAAACTGTTTTTGTGGTAGTGTCTGCCTCACGAAACGATGATTGTTCAACACTCATATAACACCTTCAATGGTGTCCATTAAGATGTCACTATATTTATATATGATATATAATATTTTTATGTTTTACTTAAGCTTCTGTATTTTTCATTTGTGTCTTACCTTTATGGCTTCCATTATGGGTATACGCGATATCTTCATTTTAGGGAGTGCGGACTACTGCCCCCTCAAAGTGATGTGATTCGTTAATGCCATACATGGGACGTATAAAGGATGGATTTAATGTCGTTATATATGATGTTATACTGGAATTATAATGTACCTATATATCATTATTATTTCTTTCCATTAATGTATGAGATAGAAATAAAAGTAGCGTTCATCCGTACGTACGGCTTACCGTCTCCATGAACGGTGCATTTCATTTCTTATCCCCAAATGTAATGTACTTTTATAAGTACATGTATATAATGGATATATATGATGAATGATACATCTAAATGATGAATATAATACTGGAATTAAAATATACATACCTATCATTTAGTTTTAATTCCATTAATATGACAAAGAAATGAAAGTAGCGTTCATTAGTACATACGGCTTACCGTCTCCATGAACGGTGCATTTCATTTCTTATCTCTAAATGATTATGTAATATTATAAATACATGTATATTCTGGATATATATGATATATATGCTATCCAAATCAGGAATGTCATTCTGGATATAAAGAACCTTTGACCACACGAACAACATGTAATTGTAAGAAGTCCACTTTCGACTTAAGAACCAAATATCGACAAAACAAACATTATTAACTTAAATGATTACCTAATGTTTATAACATGACAATAAGTGATCTAAAAGGAATAATGAACTATAAAAGGGTTCTTAATAAAGTGTAAATTAACTCAAGTTTATTATTCAGGACGTTAAAGAATGATCGAGTCAAGTCGGACCCTAGGTAAGGGATCCTACTCCTCTCTTTCTTTTTAAGTACACTCTTTTATGTCATTCCTTCTAAGCTCATCTTTCTAGTTATTGGGATGTTCTTTTATATTAATCTTACTGTAATTTTTATGTTCATATGATGAGAGACCATATTCTCTCTCATCAATCCATTTTGTAAGTTTTGAGTGGTGCCGTTAGGCTGCCGAATTTTCGTAAGAGATCTAACCTCTCTCTTTCTTTTTAAGTACTCTCCTTTATGTCACTTATTTTAAGCTCCTCTTTGTTATGTTAGGTGATGTTCTTTTATATTCCTCTTTCTATAAACTTTATGTTAATATGATGAGATACCCTATTTGATCTCATCAACCCATTTTTGTAAGTTTTATGTGGCGCCGTTAGGCTGCCGAGTTTTCGTAAGGGATTTTTCATCTCACTTTTATTCCCGTGATATTTATGCTACATTTTCCACAATTTACTTTGATTGGTGTATGTACTGCCCATTATATTACTCATTGTGTAATATACTTTCTTTTATGAGTATTTACATCAATGTTTTATTGTCCTTCTTTCACAAGGTGTATGTTTCAAAAGATACCCATGTCGGTAAGGGAACCTTTCACCCTCCTTTTTTTAAAAGACTTCTTTTGTTGGGTCTTTTAATTTACATATTGTTATGTTGGAATATGTTTTCATATATCCTTATTGATGTAAATTTTATTTCCAAGTGATGAGATACCCTTTTTATCTCTCATCAACTCTTTTTCTGAATTTTGAAGTGACACTGTTAGGCAGTCTAATTATTGCAAGGGAACTTCTTAACCCAATTTCAATTCTTTGGGATAAGCTTGTACTCCTTGAATATGTCGTTCTATGAATATGTGTGAATAACCTCTGATTGTTTTACACTTAATATCCACTTATATTTTGTGTATTAGTTTTTCACACATAATTATGTAATTGATTTATCCTTAATCCAAGGATACCATCTTTGTACAGGACTTCGTCTCAATCTCCTTTCATTGAGGCATATTTTGTTTTATACACAACCTTATTTTATACGGTGTATAAACCCCTTTGACTTTTACGTTTATTCAAAAGGAATATTTTTTATACGAAGCGTTTACTAAACGACAAAAGGGAATGTTTTTGTCGTACGTATGCGGCGACAACGACTTCTCCGCCGCCGTGACCATTATTTGAGTTCGGCTTCCTCTACAAGCTATACCTTCTTTTTAAAAGAAAAATAAATACCATGTTTTAATTTTCTTTTATTTTGGTATTGAAAATGGTTTTCATAATGTTTTTATATCAATGTTTTGTATTGATATCTTGTGATTGAAAGGTGGAAATGTTATGTTTCCTTTATGCATGTTTTATGTGATACGATTATATTGAGGTTCTTGGGAATTATTTTTAAGACGGGTGGTTCCGTGATAAACTAAGGGCGGGTGAGCCTGATATAGCTCTCCAATGCATTGGGTAACGCGAAGGAGTGAAACGTTAAGGTTTCTCCGATGAGATTTAGGGAATATACTGTGATGGGTATTCCAAAACGTAACCAAGAGGGTTACTCCCTACGTAAGAATGTTATGAATGCCTCAAGTTACCTTTATGTCTTATGATTTCTATGATTTATTCATGGTTTGATGAGGTATGTTAAAGTGCCTATGTTTTATGGGTAAAGTATGATTTCATTCTTATGTATATATGAACTCATGTTTCCTTTCCATATTTTTATAACCCTTACTGAGCTTTTTATGCTCATCCCAAGTTTTTGAAATGTTTTTCACAGGTCCAGGGAAAGGTACATGATGTGATGATAGTGTCAAGGATGTGTCAAGAAAGAATCCGTGTTTTATTTTAAATATGTTTCTGTTGATGGGAAGAATGAATATTGTCTTTTATGTAACCACTTTGTATAAATGTGGAATGTAATGCAAGTTTCATGATCTAATTCTCTAAAACTCTAAACCTGAAAAGATCCTCAATGTGTAATCTTGTAATAACTCAAGATTAAGTAAGGTTTAAGGCTGGGGTCTTATAGTTGGTATCAGAGGTCGGTTTAGATAACTTTAGAGGTTAGGGTATTCTCTAAGCATAAGTGACATTACCATACTGGTTAGGATTTCAGAAAGAGCCCTAGTTTTAGATAAAGTGAATGAGTAAGTATTTCTTAGTGTTTACCTTCCTAATTAGTACATGATGGTTTTGTTGATATACTCACACTGACATTTCTGTTTTTAGTGAATGGATGGATCTCGCAGGCACCAAAGTGACAATTGGTTTGAAGGAAACTGTGGTGGTTCTCTGATTAAGAGACTCGATGAAATGGGGTATTCAATGAGGAAACTCGTGGTTGTTCTAAACCAACTATCAGGGAGTCATGATCAACCACGTGAACCATGGTATGTTCTATAATGCATCATGTACGAGATGGCCAATCGATGTGGAAGTTCATGTAATAATTAAAAGGTAACCATTAGGGTTTATATGATCCTTACTTTTGAGGTAATTATGGGTTATTATATGTTATGATGGAAAATGAAAGGTATGAGATAAACTTGAGGTTAAAATATGTTATGTTTATTTTTGATGATTTTATCTCGTTTTGGGAAATGTTTTGAGAATTATATAGTTTTGGAAAAAGGAAAACACGCAGACCATGTGACAACCCGTCGCGTCGGACAATGCTGCGGGAATCGAACCCGCAACCAATGTGCGACTGGTATTTATCGCCTACCACTGGACTACGTGAAGTCCCGGGTTAGTTTGACTGATTCTTTCTAGTTATATGATTTTATGAATTAAGAGTAAGTTGATTTTGGGTTATTTATGAAAATGATTAACCTATCATGGAGGATATGTGATTAGGTTAATTACTTTTCAATACGAGACTTTAGGAGAAACTGATGTTGTTTGGAGATAAATGTTACGATTTAACTTGGAAGACTATGTGACTAAATCCTTCAAATATTTGGGTTTCAATCTTAGATTGGTTTACTTTGAAGAATTTTATGGACAAATTGTTTATCTAATGGTCCTTGTTGAACTTTGGGTTTTGTTGGACAAATTTTGGAGATTAGGAATAGATTTTCTTTTTATAAGGGGTTATCCTTTTCTGGATTATCTGATCTTGTACTAGCCTTTTTGGTTTTGTTTTTGGTTAAAGTCTAAAGACATGGGAAGTATATAGTTCTCTTTTGTGGATTAGGTGAATCTCTAAAATTTTATTATAGTACTCTTAATGTGAACACGTCTTCCTAAATACTCGCCTTTTGGAGAAAATATGAGTTTGTGTAAGGAATCTAATAAAAGTTAAAAGTCAACATGATAAGTGATTATTTTTCCTTATGAATAAATTCCCAAATAAAAATTATCTTAAAACAAAAATGTTGTCTATTAACTTTTCCTACTGGGGAATCAAATACCGTTTAACCCATCAAAAGTTTGTGATTTTCTCATGGTTAACTTTCTCCTAAACATGTTTTCTATCAATCTCCATTAGAACATGACCCTATGTTTTCTCCTCCATGTCCATATTTTTCTACATGGAATCCTAGTATGGGTTAACTAGGGTGACCTTTGTACTTATCTTTCTTTATTTTAAAGTGATTGTTTTACCTACTCTTCTTCCGATGTGGGACTTTCAAGGATGTTTCCAAGCCCAATTTTAAAATTGCGAGGACGCAATTCCCAAAAGGGGGGAATGATGTAACACCCCAGGTAAATAAAGAATATGACATTTTCATATTTATAAATATTTGTGAATAAAACATTAATATGACTTTAATGGGGACGCTATGCTCGATGGCGTACCCAACACGCAACAACGAGTTTCTAGGGAATCTTACGCTGCACTCTAATAATAAAATAATATTATTTTAAATGGCAGTTAACATGTAGCCATTGTATCGGCGGGAATGGATAAAAATAACTAAAATATGATTATATATGTTTTTAAATATTTTTACATTTATCCAATAAAATATAAAGGCTTAAAATACAGAAAGAATTCAATTTTAGGCGTATATGCCCTAGTTTTCATTAAAGGTTCACTTATCACCTTTTCATGGAGAACTGTCATTAAATATGGTTTTGTTCACTCTTATACATTCTATTGGAACAAATAAAACTCTTATTTAGAATCAGGACATCAAAATTTACTTTGTGTAAATTTTTGGTATCTTTCCGATAAAGTTCTTTTTTTAATGAATAGTGTAAAATGATGTATTTTAATTCAAAACCTCTTTTTAATATAATTTGTTTATATGATTAGATTATCTTTTTAATTGGTTTTAAAGTGATATTAGAATATATTTTTACCATTAAATCCAATAGTGGTCGTTGGAATTAATTTCACTTTAAAATCGGACTTAAACTAGTGTCAATCTTTTGATACTTATTGTTTCATAAAAACACGTTATTTGCCATGACAACGGGAATTAATTATTAAATTAATTAATGTGACTTATATGTTTTGAATTTTGTAAAACATACTTCATTTTGAATTCAGAATATCAAATATATCTTAGGGTGAATTTTTGGGAATTTTCTGGAAAACTTCAATTTTTGATGAATAGTGAAACCACTAAGTGGTACTTATAAAAACTGATTTTTTCCGTTTAAATGAAATTTTTCCATCTTTGTGTTTTGAATTTCAAAAATCCGACATACATGGTTGTCATTAAGAAGTAAAATGTGGTTCAATGGGATAAAAATAATTTTTTGGTGAATAGTAACTTATTAAGTTTTTAATCGCGATTAGAGGTAATTAATGCAATTTAAGGAAAAAATTATATTATAATAAAATGAAAATACCTAGACACATGTCCTACCCTTATTGGATGTGTCATGGCCGACCAAGACAAGCCATGGGTCAACTTGGGGACCCCATGGAGCCACTTTGGTTGGAAAATGACATTAATATCTTTTTATTTAAAGTTAAAGTAAAAATGACACACACATGAGATGTTTTGCTAAAACAAATTTTACATGGGGTTATAAAAGTCCGATTTTTGACTATAAAAATTCATTAGAATGATAAAACTATTTCCTACATCATAGTATTTTTTTATAATTTTTAGACATTAAATAAATTTAAATATTTATGACATCATGATGATGCAGCGATGACCTCATTATTTAACGATTTAAATAAAATGGAAAGATAATGTAATATCTAAGACCTACACATGTCCAAAACCTATTGTATGAGTGGATTTAGAACCCTTATCACCTTATCCTCAAAATACATCAATGTGGGACCTCTTAAGTCTGAATACCATTTTTAAATAAAGTGACTTTTCTTTACTTTCCAAGAGTGCCCCTCCTCTCCTCTTATAAAAGGCCCCCACCTCTACCTCCTTACCCACACTTCCAAAGCCTTTGGCTCGGCCAAAACCTGCCCATTTTGTCTCTACACTTACCTCTCTTACTCCTTGAATCCTAACTTTGGGCAGAAGTCTTCCCAAGGAAGCCTTTGAGCTCAAACCAAAGGGAGTTACCCGATTTTAAGGTAATGTGTTCACTTGAGTCCTTTTGTTTTATTTTGCCTCTCCAACCCCCTAAACTCTTTTTATTAATTTATTTTGTAACATCTCCAGTATATTAAATATACTAGGATGTTGTTATAAAAAGTATTCAAGATACACTTACACACACCTACATCTAATGGTTAAAGAACATACTGTTTCCGTGGATGGAGAATTTCTGCCTCACGAAACGATGATTGTTCAACACTCATATAACACCTTCAAAGGTGGCCATTAAGATGTCACTATATTTATATATGATATATAATATGTTTATGTTTTACTTAAGCTTCTGTATTTTTCATTTGTGGCTTACCTTTATGGCTTCCATTATGGGTATACGTGATATCTTTATTTTAGGAAGTGCAGACTACCGCCCCCTCAAAGTGATGTGATTCGTTAATGCCATACGTGGGATGTATAAAGGATGTATTTAATGTTATTATATATGATGTTATACTGGAATTATAATATAACTATATATCATTATTATTTCTTTCCATTAATGTATGAGATAGAAATGAAAGTAGCGTTCATGCGTACGTACGGCTTACCGTCTCCATGAACGGTGCATTTCATTTCTTATCCCCAAATGCAATGTACTATTATAAGTACATGTATATAATGGATATATATGATGAATGATACATCTAAATGATGAATATAATTCTGGAATCAAAATATACATACCTCTCATTTAGTTTTAATTCCATTAATATGACAAAGAAATGAAAGTAGCGTTCATGCGTACGTACGGCTTACCGTCTCCATGAACGGTGCATTTCATTTCTTACCTCTAAATGATTATGTAATATTATAAATACATGTATATTATGGATATATATGATATATATGCTATCCAAATCAGTAATGTCATTCTGGATATAAAGAACCTTTGACCACACGAACAACATGTAATTGTAAGAAGTCCACTTTCGACTTAAGAACCAAATATCGACAAAACAAACATTATAAACATAAATGATTACATATTGTTTATAACATGACAATAAGTGATCTAAAAGGATTAATGAACTAGAAAAAGGTTATTAATAAAGTGGAAATTAACTCAAGTTTATTATTCAGGACGTTAAATAATGATCGAGTCAAGTCGGACCCGAGGTAAGGGATCCTACTCCTCTCTTTCTTTTTATGTACACTCTTTTATGTCATTCCTTATAAGCTCATATTTCTTGTTATTGGGATGTTCTTTTATATTAATCTTACTGTAATTTTTATGCTCATATGATGACAGACCCTATTCTCTCTCATCAATCCATTTTGGAAGTTTTGAGTGGCGCCATTAGGCTGCCGAATTTTTATAAGAGATCTAACCTCTCTCTTTCTTTTTAAGTACTATCCTTTATGTAACTTCTTTTAAGATCCTCTTTGTTATGTTGGGGGATGTTATTTTATATTAAACTTTCAATAAACTTTATTTTAATATGATGAGATACCCTATTTTATCTCATCAACCCATTTTTGTAAGTTTTATGTGGCGCCGTTAGGCTGCCGAGTTTTCGTAAGGTATTTTTCATCTCACTTTTATTCCCGTGAGATTTATGCTACATTTTCCACAATTTCCTTTGAGTGGTGTATGTACTGCCCATTATTTTTCTCATTGTGTAATATAATTTCTTTTATGAGTATTTACATCAACGTTTTATTGTCCTTCTTTCACGAGGTGTATGTTTCGAAAGATACCCATGTCGGTAATGGAACCTTTCACCCTCCTTTTTTTAAAAGACTTCTTTTATTGGGTCTTTTAATTTACATATTGTTATGTTGGAATATGTTTTAATATATACTTATTGATGTAAATTTTATGTCCAAGTGATAAGATACCCTTTTTATCTCTCATCAACTCTTTTTCTAAATTTTGAAGTGACGCCGTTAGGCTGTCTAATTATTGCAAGGGAACTTCTTAACCCAATTTCGATTCTTTGGGATAAGCTTATACTCCTTGAATATGTCGTTCTATGAATATGTTTGAATAACCTCTGATTGTTTTACACTTAATATCCACTTATATTTTGTGTATTAGTTTTTCACACATAATTATGTAATTTATTTATCCTTAATCCAAGGATACCATCTTTGTATGGGACATCGTCTCAATCTCCTTTCATTGAGGCATATTTTGTTTTATACACAACCTTATTTTATACGGTGTATAAACCCATTTGACTTTTAGATTTATTCAAAAGTAATCTTTTTTATACGAAGCGTTTACTAAATGACAAAAGGGAATGTTTTTGTCATACGTATGCGACGACAACGACTTCTCCGCCGCCGTGACCATTATTTGAGTTCGGCTTCCTCTACAAGCCATACCTTCTTTTTAAAAGAAAAATAAATACCATGTTTTAATTGTATTTTATTTTGGTATTGAAAATGGTTTTGATAATGTTTTTATATCAATGTGTTGTATTGATATCTTGTGATTGAAAGGTGGAAATGTTATGTTTCCTTTATGCATGTTTTATGTGATACGAT
This sequence comes from Viscum album, assembly GCA_963277665.1. Classification (NCBI taxonomy): domain Eukaryota; kingdom Viridiplantae; phylum Streptophyta; class Magnoliopsida; order Santalales; family Viscaceae; genus Viscum; species Viscum album. The sequence continues at coordinate 1,029,413,969 of OY728133.1, read as the reverse complement.
TATGTTGAGGTTCTTGGGCATTATTATGAAGACGGGTGGTTCCGTGATAAACTAATGGAGGATGAGCCCGATATAGCTCTCTAATGCATTGGGTAACGCGAAGGAGTGAAACGTTAAGGTTTATACGAAGAGATTTAGGGAATATACTGTGATGGGTATTCCAAAACATAACCAAGAGGGTTACTCCCTACGTAAGAATGTTATGAATGCCTCATGTTACCTTTATGTCTTATGATTTCTATGATTTATTCATGGTTTGATGAGGTATGTTAAAGTGACTATGTTTTATGGGTAAAGTATGATTTTATTCTTATGTATATATGAACTCATGTTTCCTTTCCATATTTTTATAACCCTTACTGAGCTTTTTATGCTCATCCCAAGTTTTTGAAATGTTTTTCACAGGTCAAGGGAAAGGTACATGATGTGATGATAGTGTCAAGGATGTGTCAAGAAAGAATCCGTGTTTTATTTTAAATATGTTTCCGTTGATGGGAAGAATGAATATTGTCTTTTATGTAACCACTTTGGTTAAATGTGGAATGTAATGCAAGTTTCATGATCTAATTCTCTAAAACTATAAACCTGAGAAGATCCTCAATGTGTAATCTTGTAATAACTCAAGATTAAGTAAGGTTTAAGGCTGGGGCCTTATAATATTGGTTTCATAGATAGTAAAACATTTGGTTTTTGTGGTGGAATGTGGTGTATCTGATCCACATGATATGATAAAATCTTTTATTGATGATTATTTAGAATATATACTTGTTTACCACATATATTATTACACATAATGAGAAAAATGGAATATGTCATGATAATGGATTCATTAAACTATTTTTGAATCATTTATTTGATATTTTGGTGAAATAATTCACTCTTGAATGTATTTATTCAAAATTCCTTTTCACCTGACTATGGATATCAAGAACACATTTTAGTCCAGATTAGAATTAATTTGGGTACTGGATTTGCGTTTTATCTAGGTTTGTTCATGAAAAAATATTACAAAATAGAGGTTGAGTATCGCCAAAGATTTTTTCTTTCAATTTGGGATGTATTGGTAGATAGTAGACCTGATTTCTAAATCCTATAGTGTAGGTTAAGAGACAGTGATGGCCATATTTTTTTGTTATAAGATTTTTTTGAAAGAATGATCTAGAAAAGAATCATGGAGGAGTGGTTTGATCCAACTATATAATTTTACCAATATTTTTTTTTCAGAGTCATCACTTTATTTATTGACTTATTAATGGATATATTTGATGTTATTGTGTCCGTTAAATAAATATTACTTGTTATATATTAATGTATTATAGTATCATTCCCCCAAAAAGGTATCTGAATAGACTTCATGAGGTTGATATTAACTAAAATAATAATGTAAATAATCAAATTGACTAGAACATTATAAGGGTTGTAGTGCACATGTTTTATTATATGGATCGTAAAGTTGTACTAATTTCCATTCAGGAACAAAAGGTGGTACCTTGGTGGGATGATTTTATATATGTTACACCCTGAGATTTTCTGATTTTTTTAATTAATTAAATATTTTAATATTTTTCATTTTAAGAAAAATCAAAAAAAATTATTAAATATGTAAAACATATCATTCACATGTCACTGGCTTTGTATATGTTATATGAAACACTGACTTGGCATATGTTACATAGAATAACAATTTTATCATATATTCCACGCAAGATTAACCTTTCTCAATGGCTTTCATAACATGCAAGACCGAGTGTTACATGAATATAATATATTATTAAAAGTATTATTATAATGGTATATGATTTAGTTATTAAGTTTATGGATATGAATTTTATTATCTAATTTATTAAAATATGGGGTTTACAAAAATATAATAAGAATTAATAGGTTACTAATTAATTAGAAATGAATATAAAAGCTTATTGAATATAAAGGAAAATATCATTATAGTCACAATGAAATTTTACCATATTAAATTTAATTAATTAAAATTTTATATGTGATATTAATGTAATACATTCAGTCAAATATTTTTTATATTCATTTAATATATTTTATGGGTATAAGATAAGAACAAAACAAATTTTAAGCATAAAAACCTAATATTTTATAAAATATGTTTTAATTCCTTTTAATGGATAACCCATTTTAAATGAAACATTTTCAGACTCTTATATATTTAAAATTTCAAAATAAATTAATATTTGGAATATAGAAATAAAAATTAGTTTGGGATAAATTTTATGTATTTTTCATGAAGGTTTCATTTTTTAACGAATAGTTAAGAATGTTGGATTTAATTCAAAATATATTTTTCATATAATTTGTTTATAATGATAAATAATATTTTTAATTGGTTTAATGGATTAGTTATATAATATATTTACCAATTAATCCAATTTAGATAATTGTAACCAATTTTTCTTTGAAATTGGACATAAACACATAGTAAACTATTGGTCATTTTTACGTTAAAAACATGAAGTGTCTTCCCCTAAACATGATTAATTATAAATTAATTTATGCCACTTTTGTGATTATATTTTGGAAAAATGGATTCAATATTTTTTATTCACATAATTTATAATTTATAAAAATGTAAACTTTTCTTTCTACCAAAAATATTAGTGAAAGTGATTAAAATTAATTACATCGATTAAGAGAATAATCAGGTTAATAAATTAAAAAATATTAAATATAAGACCCAAAATGACCTATACATTTGTCCAAAACCCATTTTATAGCCATTATTTGGAAATTAACCTTCTATTATTGAGTTTTTTTTGTTTTATATTACATTTTCAGTCAAAACGTGGATACACATAACTTTGTTTTTTCAAAATTGCCTTGTGTGTCCTTTCCATTCCCTATAAAAGGCCACCTGCTCTATCCATTTCCTTACACATATAAACCCCTTTGGATCTCTAAAACTCTTATCAAATAATATTCCAACTTCCCTCCCTTACTCCTATAATATTTTTCCTAGGCATAAGGAAACTAAAGGATTCCATTTGACATAAACCAAAAGTAGTTACCAGATTAAGAGGTAACATCTTCTCTCAAGTCATTCCTTTTATTTTACCTGGAAACACCCACAAAATCTATATATTCTATGCTTGTATAAAAAAAATATCCATAATATACTATTATATTTTTATTTATGTTTTTTGACCTATAAATACATGCACCTCTATCTAATGGGTAACAAATATATTGTTTCTATGTACGGTAAACTACTTACTCAAGAAATGATGATTGTTCATTTTTCATTACCACCTATCATGGGAGCCATTATGATGGAAAATATATTTATATATAATTTATATTATATATATAATCTCTTTATTATTCTATAATTTTAATTTATATCATACCTTTATGCATTCCATCTTATGTAAATATAATTATTTCATTTGAGGAAATGTAGACTACCTTCCCCTCAAAGAGAGATGATTCATTCATATACTGTATAAATTATATTAAGGATGGTTTTGGTAATATATATGATATATATTATATAATAAAAATACAATAATATATATATACATATGTATTTTAGTTTCTTTCTCTCAACACGACAATTAAACGGAAATAACATTCATGCGTACGTACAACTTATAATCTCCATGAATGGTGTATTTTGTTTCATAATTATATATCCAATAGAATTTTATAATACAAACATAATTTATATACATAATATTTAGATTTTGGTTTAAATTCTTTAATCAATATATAAGTATAAGGAATAATAATATAACATATTATGATACATATGAAAAAAAGTGAATATTTCTGAAAGTGAAACCTTATCATATAAGGGATAACAAGAAGGTAATATAATGTTATAATCAAACTATATATGGTATTATATATAAGAATATGGTTTTTTGAAATATTTATAATAAATTTATATTTATTATATAGGTGGTTTGGCTGAGTATGATGAGAGTCAAGACACAAGGTAAGGGGATTTAATCTCTCATTTAATATATGTGAGATATATGTTGTGATCGCTAATATTTACCTTTGTGTAGTATTTATACTTCCCATGGATTTAATCAATGATTAATATAGTTAAATTTATTGTTATTTAAATATCAATTATATGACATTTATTTCATGGGGTTTATGTTTCAAAAGTTACCAAATTGGTAAAATTATTTTGTCTAAATTTTCCCTCTTTGAGACTCATGTTTTGTTATGCACCTAAATTAATTTTTAGATTTTTATACTTCTATCGTACATGATATATCATGAGTATAAATATTTTCATGATATTCTAAGCATAATTTAATTTTACTTTCTTACATGTAGAGCATGATCCCATGTTACCAAGTGATAAAAATTTATTGAAAAAATCTCGCCTCTTTTCAAATTTTTTTATGTTTATGCCTCCTTTGATGAAATATTATAACCCATCACTAATGAAAATCGTTAATATTCTTATAATATGGCTATTAATGATATATTCATTTATTATAACCATATTTATATTCTTAAGTACATAATATATTTATGAATATGTCTTTAATAAATCCCAACTTTACCATATCTTTGGTCCAAAATCCATGTTTTATAAATAGGGTTCCACAATATTTAAATGGAATTTCCCCCTTTTAATATTTTACCAATATCATGAAAGGAATATTATTTTTTTCCTTCTTGAAAAATAAATGTTATAAACTTTTTACCATGGAAAAGGAATATTCATTTTACCTCATACAACATATAAGGATTTACCTACCATAATTTATTTAAAGAATTATTTTCATTTTTTAAATGTTAATTTTTAAGAAAATGTTTTTTAAAAGGAATTTTCAAGGTAATGTTTTTTAAAAATGTTTTCAATTTTATTTTATATGTTTTCAAGGATTTTTTTTAAAAAATTTTCAAGCCTTATTTATATGTTTTCAATCTATTTTTATGTAAATGATTTTCAAAAACATTTTTAATATTTTATTATATGTTTTAATGTTTTTCTTAAATAAAAATGTTTTTAAATTTTTTTAAAGATTATTTTATATGTTTTTATGTAAATACGATTTCAAATTATTCAAAGTATTCTTTATCTATGTTAAAGGTATTTTCTATGAAAATTGTTATCAAATGGTTTTATGTTTTAAAAATCCATTTTCAAAGAATAAATGATATTTTACCCGAAAATGTTTTTAAATGATATTTCAAAATTATTTTCCATCTAAGTTGACATCTATTGATGTTAATTATTACCTTATAGGAAATGATATAAAGGGTATATTCATATCCTTTATATGAATGGTTTATTCTTATTGTCATGGTGTTTATGAAAACCATTTCCCTTTCATAGGTTTTATGTTTCTGAAATATGTTTCTCTTTCATGGGTTTTATGTTTATGAAATCTGATTCTCTTTCATAGGATATGTATTTATGAAATACATTTCTATTTCATGAGTTATTATTTTTATAAAATGATTATTAATTCAATATCCTTTCTATAGGTTATGATATGTTTACATGTTTTTGATACCCATTTAATTTCATTGGTTAAGATACAATTGATTCTGATTTTTTGTCACATGTATATATGGTTTCACTATGAGATGGGTGGGACCAGTATATCCCTCCAATACATTGGGTCAATATATATATCTCATGAGATAGACTATGATGGTATTGATAATGAATATTGACTAATAATATGGACATGAGAGTGATCCCTAACTACCAAAATGGTATGTGGAGTGAACATATTCAACTAAAATGGCCATGTGAGTGAATCATGAACGACCAATATGGTGTGAGGATTAAAATCTTGCAACTAAGATGGCCATGGGAGTGAAAAATGACTAATAAGATGTTATGGGTAGTTAAACCATACTACCAAGATGGTATTGGTAGTGATTCCTTCCCTACAATGGAAATAATATTATATTCTATTGTATTTTCCAAAATTCCATGCTTTATTCCTATCAAAAACCAACCTAGGTCAACCATGAACTAGTCATTAGATCCGATTTGTGGCATGGATCTAAGGGTGTTCCTTATCCCCATAGGCTGGAAACTACTAATGGGTATTAATAGAGTACAAAAGGGAATTATTTTTCCTTAAAAAATAAATTAAAAAACATGCAATAGAAAAAGTAAGAAGATGTTAAATATATAAATAAAACTATGTTCAAAATTATTTATACAAGTATCAGAAACGTGAAAAAAATTGCACAAATAGACCAACCAAACCAGATGATGACATTATCTCAATGGGACCTCATGGGTCACTCTCTAACAAAAATATCAACTGTTAATAAAGTTTAACAAACTCAATATAGAACCTACACAAGTTATAAAAATAGAAAATAATTATAGGTGTGGGTATTAAGACTTATTAGGCTAGCCTGATAATATACTTCCAATTCACATCATTTACAATAAAAGAAACATCAATTTCATGTTTGAAATACAATATATAAAATTATGCTTTTCTACATATTTTATTTAAAAAAAATGTATGACCTGTTTCTATTATTCATTTTCAATACCATGTTCATTCCATTAGTGAGATATCAACTTTCAAGGGGAAAGTGATACCTATATTTTCATCTAGCACAAAACAGGATGAAATAATTTTCATTTTTTTTGTTTCATAAACCCTTATTAAATAAACCCATCACATTCCTAGAAAACTCCAAATGATATTGTACAACGGTAATCATACAACAAGAGAAACTGAAATAATATACAAGTACTACATTCTATCACTCAAAGAAACTAAGAGACAACAATCGTAGGTTATCCCAAGAAGTCAAGAATAATATAGAAGATACTAATACACGAGGCCCCATCCCCTGTAGCATTCCAAACTTGATGAAATCAAAAAACAATCAATATGATTGGAAACCCTATCTCAGGATAGACAAAGGGAAAATCCTATAGAAATAATTACAAATATATCCACCTACTATGGTCCACTGGCCGATACATCAACTACCAGTGCAACAATCATTCATTTAAAATTATATCAATATTCCAGGATCCCATGTCTCATCTATATAATGGAGGTGAGCCAATTTATTCCATCTGGGCATCGAATAACATGTATATAATAATAACTGTGCACAATTGTCTTCACCCAGAGTCACCTCATAGACTAATCTCATTCCTTAAAATAAAGAGAACAAAAAGAGTTCCAATCAAAGAAACCATGATAATGGATCCCATGGATCCAAAAATTACAAAATCCCTTCCATTATTCGAGAAAAGTCATGAGAAACATCCAACATAGGTTTTTATAATAAATTTTTTTCATCAAATTCACAAAGTGACCAAACAGCCCCTTAGCATTTCACAAATACAACCTTTATCAATGATAAAAAAACTAGCTTTAATTTAGGGGTTTTAAAAATACTATTTTCAACATAATTTTTTTATAAAATACTATTAAATAATACACACTACATTTTCAAGACATACCATTTTTTTATAAAAATGTCAAATGGGTAGTTCATTGGAAATACATGACAAAACATTCTAAAAACTGATTCTCATATCTTTATGAAAACCTAAAACCATGTGGGAAACCATATAAGGAACCCAATATACAATTTCACAAACAGAAAAATGTATTTATAAAACAAAAATAGTGATTCTATATCACATTTAACATATAAAATCCAACCAGGAAATTTATCACCTTTTAGGCCGGAAGTATTTGACAAAATAATTTCAATTTAACACCCAACAATGTATAAAACACCAATTACATGACTGAAATTTAATCAAGATGCTAATACATATTTAAAATATCACAAAACATGTATGAAATGTAATGGAAGATTTAATCAATCATGTGGTGTGTACATTTTTAACAAAACAAGACTGTTTAACATGAAATAAGCAAAAAACTACCAATTTTCACACTAAATAATTTATCAAAGGATCATAGAATAAAATTTAGAAAGTAATTAAGGTGAATATAACATGAAACATATTAACCTTTAATTATAAAGGTAAATATACGAAAAAAACATACCTCAAAACCTTGGGGAAATGACAATACACGTGCGAAATCACTCTACGAGGGTTCCAAACCCCTATATCTATGAAGAAAAACAATAAAAAACTAAAACCCCAAAAAATAATGGGAAAATAGATCCATAGGTTGATCATGACAATGGGATATGATAATACCAAGAAAAAAAATGAAATAATAAGGAATATAGAGGAGAAAAGAAAAGAAATTACCTTTTAGAAACTAGCCCCAACTTAAATATCTCTTAGATGTATACCAAAAAAGAAGAGTAACGCCTTGGAAGGAAATTTATTCGGCTCCCTATGTCCGTAAGAACCTAGACAAGGTATTTTTTGGGGATTTTGGTCTAAAAATTCCATGGGGGAACACTTGAGAAAACACAATTTTTAATTCTAGGTGGCGTTCCATGGTTACATTGCATGTTTATTAAATTATGTGCCAAACCGTGCGACAAATATAGGAGACACCACATAGTTACTCATAAGTATCTTCATTCTTATGCACTAAACTTGTGGTTGATATTATACCTATGATATGGTTACCTGGGTTTGGACATAATGTTTATCAAACCATGTGCCAAACAATGCATATTTCATTTTCATGAAAAAAATCCATGCATTCTCCATAAAACCCAAACGAACCAAGGATCAACAATGAGGGAAGGAATATTAAATGAAAAAACTTCAAAAATCAACACCCAAAACACCTCAAACTCGAGAAAAAGACTGTTATTAGCAACAAAATGGATCACAAACCAAAACATGAAAAAATGGTGTGACAATTCTCCCTAACATTAATGAATTTCTCCCCCAAAAAGCCATATCACTTTCCAACTAATTGATCAATTCCTAATGATTCCACATCAACACAATATATCCTCTTAATCTAAGGAAATATAACCCACAATTAAAATAACTTATTCCCCTTTCCCAAAACAAAACAAAAACTCACAACCATTTCTGGAGAATCAACAAAAGAATCAATCATTTACATCTACAACCAAGAGAAGAACCATATTTTTGGGCATCATACAAAAGATCCCCACAATCACCCATACCAAAGAACACTCAAAAAAGACTAATTATTTCAAAATATGCCAAAATGAAATCTGCACCATTAGAAAAAAATAACATCTGAAAAATTCTTATAAGATAACTCAATGAGACCTCTGATGGGTCTCACCACCATTACAAACCAACTATCAATGACCAAATTGGAATTCATTTCAAGCCAAAAGTAGGATTTTTTCCAAACAGTCCAACCCAAAACTCTATTACAATGACCTATTATTCCATGATAATAAGAACACAATAAGAACATTTAAACTACGCACTCCTAAATAGAGGGGGAAATCTAGGCCAAAACACCCTGTATAGTCTAAAAAAACCCCACCACAAAGAGAGTGGAGGAAAGGGGCCTGATTATTGGAATGTTGAATCCAAAACCAATAACCACCCAAAAATCATTACCTAAGGATGGATAAAATTCATGATCACACCTAGTTGACATGGACAATCTACACAAGGATATAAATAGAAACTAAATCATTACAATAGTGGGGAAACTAGCTTAACCAAACATCCAACATTCCAATGATTCCTGACTACGTTCCAGCTTCACTCCAAGACCTATAGATAGATCCCTAATGGATGAATAATCTAATTCCTCATATTTAGGACCTACTAATCCTTATATGGAACATGCATCACCCGATTGGATAAAAAGTGAAATATTAAAAATCCAGAAATAAAAGCCACACTTCCACTAAAACAGGAGTTCATAAGGAGTCTAAAAAAATCCCTTAAATTCCAAAAAATAGAATACCATCTATAAAAACACAACAAAAAATTCCCATACACTATAATGGAACATACAAAAGGAAACTTTATAGGACTTCCCACAAAACATCACTTCTGAGGATTGCCTCTCAGACACTTCCTATCAACGCCCCGATAGAATAGTTGCAAGAGACTAAAGAGTCCAAAAGAATGGTAGGGAATATGAGCATTCAAAAATGATTAATTCTTTTGACCTTTCCTACCATACATATGACACACAAAGATCTCATGCCTATAAGAGTTATATGGAATATCCTAAGGCATTTTGATTCGATGAACCTCTCTATAAACATTCAACCTCTTTCTCATCTCCTTTCCAAAAATCCCCCACTTATCTTAGGTATTTTATGAGGAAGGACTCCCTCGAGCACTATCGCCATCACATATTTATAATGGAATGATTTCATGACCACATTGGTAAAGGAAGTGAGGTTGAATTTTGAAACCTTCAACAATAGGTCATGAAGAATCCCAACCTCAAAACCTAGAGCCTTCATGAATCATTTTCAATATACTCTGGATCATTGAGGACTAGATCTAAAAAGCGATGGAAATAGTCAAGCATTGATCTATCACCCTACATCAAACAATCCATATACATACCCTTTATCAACCTTTATTTCACATAGAAATACAGAAAAATGTTTGAATACTCAAAGAACTCCAAAGTAAGATCATCACAGTGATTTTTCCGAGACACTGAATTCCACAACATCCACAGTGAACCTTTAAGAATGAGAGTTTCAAAATTAACCTTAAAAAACATAGGAAACTCGATGGGGCTAAAGTTATTTTCAATATTTTGTATCCACTCATCCGCCTATAGTTGATATTCTTGTCCATAAAAGAGAGGTGTATCTATATTTCTAACCTCAAGAATGGAATCCTTAGTTGGATCAACCAAAAATCCTTATAATTGGGATTCACTTGTAGCCACACTATGATCACCCATAATAGCTACATGGAGACCTCAAATGAAAAAGGAAATCAAAGAACAATATAAAGGCCAAATCAATAACAAGATCCCCTAGAACAAACCCTTCATAGGTGACAAGCATTGAATAATAACAAAAATACACTATTAACATCAAAAGATTCTTTTTTAAAACATATTTAATTTAAAAAAATCTTGGTGCGTTGAATATTCTCCATTAGTATTCCTTAGAGTCTCACTCACATGCATGTTTAGGTTGGGTTCCTAGTGATATTTTTTTAGATTTGGGGGTATCATGTGTGTTTTGGCCTTATGCAATGTTTGTGTGCACGAATTGAGAAGTAACCATGAAAATGCCTAATGATTTGGATATTTTTAATTAATTTTATTCTTTAATGTTGTCAATTTCATGTTCTATGAATAGTTTTGAAAAAACCATGTGATTCCTAATAAAAACCATGGAACTTGTTTTTGGTGAATCAGCTCAGGTCTACTATTTAAAGGCCCATGGCCCACCCCAGACACCCCCCCCCCCCGCACCCTGGACAACCCCCCCCCCCCCACCCTGGATAGCCTCCCCCGCACCCTGGACAACCCCCCTCCCCCCTACACCCCGGACAACCCCCTACCACCGGACACCCCCTGCCACCGAACAACCCCCACCACCAGACACCCCCCCGCCACCTGACAGCCCCCCCTACCACCAAATAACCCCCCCCCCCCCCCGCACCCTGGACAACCCCCCACACCCCGGATAGCCCCCCCCCCGTAGCCCATAATTCATTAGTAAAATTGACCATTAGTTCATTAGGGCAATTGTTCATTAGGTTGTTAGGCCATTAGGGAAATTGGCCAGTTGGCCAATTGTCTAATTGGATGTAGGAAAAATGGCCATTAGGCCATTATTCCATTATTCCAATTGTACAAATCGACAATAGGCCATTATTACAATTTTTTGTTAGGCCAATATGCCATTAGGGCATTAGGTGAATTGGTAAATGGGACAATTTGACATTGGGTCATTAGGAAAATTGACCTTTAGGCAATTAGGATAATTGATCGTTATGCCGTTAGGACAACTGGATATTAGGACAATTAGTCTTTATGCCACCTACACCATCGGATAACCCCCCACCTCGAACAACCCCCCACCCCCAGACATCGACCCCCACCTCTGATAGCCCCCCCCAACTGAACAGCCCCCCAATGCACGCATTTCAAGCATGACAAACACCTAAGAAATGCATATTCAGCTGTGCCACGAAAATCGCAAGTCCGAATGACATGATGTATCCTTGTACACCTGAGAAATAATAATTAGGGTGTTTTCCTATGTTTTCAAGTCATGCCGATGTCGTTCGGTTTGCATTTGACCTTTAAATGCATGTATTGGCCATTTACGACATGCATCGTGCGCTTCCGGTCACTGCGGTCAAAAAATAACTTCAATTTATGTGTCGTCTACCTGACCATTTCCCAATTCACCCAAACTCTATTGTCGTCTAATTTCATGGCATTCTGAGGTCGTTCGGCCGGTTTTGATCACCCCACACACACTTTTCAAACGCGCCAAAACGACGTGTAATGGATGAATTTAGAGAAAATGTGCTCAGAATGACATGAAATGACACGAAAAAAATTAGTAATAGTATTCGTGACATGTAGAAGGAGACGACATGTCAATCAGATGTGCGATGTGCATGGTACGACCGAATATGCTGTTTTGAACAGTTCGACACGCTCTAAAAGGGCGCGTTGGGTGGTCAAAACAATCCGAACGACCTCAGAATGCCATGAAATCAAACGAAAACAAATGTGGTGTAAATTTTGAAATATTAGGGTAGACGGAATGTCAATCGGAGGTGTTGTTTGACCATGGTGACCGGAAACGTATTTCTAGAGTCATAAAACGCCAAAACGACCTGTACCGGTCGAATTCAGAGCAAACATGCTCAGAATGACTTGAAATCACACGAAAACAATATGAATAGTATTACTAAAATCTAGGAGGAGACAACACGTCAATCAGATGTGCGGTGTGCGCAGTACGACTGAATATGCTGTTTTGAATAGTTCGACGCACTCTAAAAGGGCGCGTTGGGTGGTCAAAACCAGACGAACCACCTCAAAATGACATGAAATAATACGAAAAAAACCGTGGTGTGAATTTTGAAATGGTCGGGTAGACGACATGTCAATTGGAGGTGTCGTTTGACGACGGTGACTGGAAACACATTTCTGGAGTCATAAAATGCCAAAACGGCGTGTAACGGTCGAATTCAAAGAAAAAATGATCAGAATGACTTGAAATCACTTGAAAACAATAGGAATATTATTTTTGACATGTAGAAGGAGATTACATGTCAATAAGACTTACTGTGTGTGTGGTACGACCAAATATGTTGTTTAGAACAGTTCAACGCGCTCTAAAATGGCGCGTTGGGTGGTCAAAACCATCCGAACGACCTCAGAATGCCATGAAATCATATGACAAAATCCGTGGTATGAATTTTGAAATGGTAGAGTAGATGAAACATCAATAGAAGGTGTCTTTTGACTGGGGTGACCGAAAACGCATTTTCAGAGTCATAAAACGCTAAAACGACGTGTAATGGTCGAATTCAGATCAAACATGATCAGAATGACTGTTAATCACACGTAAACAATATGAATAGTATTCGTGACATGTAAGATGTGACAACATGTCAATAATATGTGTGGTGTGCGTGGTACGACCGAATATGCTGTTTTGAACTGTCTGGCACGCTCTAAAAGGGTGCGTTGGGTGGTCAAAACCAGCCGAACGACCTCAAAATGCCATGAAATCATACAACAACAATTCTGTTGTTAATTGTAAAATTTATAGGTAGACGGAACGTCAATCAGAGGTTTTGTTTGACCGTGGTGACCGAAAACGCATTTCCAGAGTCATAAAATGCCAAAACGATGTGTAACAGTCGAATTCAGAGCAAACGTGCTCAGATTAAATTCAAATCACATGAAAACAATAAGAATATTATTCATGGCATGTAAAAGGATAAAGAACGTCAATAGGACATGCATTGTTCATGGTACAACTGAATATGCTGTTTTGAATAGTTCGACGTGCTCTAAAAGGGCACGTTGGGTTGTCAAAACCAGCCGAATGACCTCGGAATGCCATGAAATCATGCGACAAAAATCGTGGTGTGAATTGTGAAATGGTCGGGTAGATGGAACATCAATCAGAGGTATAGTTTGACCATGGTGACTGGAAACACATTTCTGGAGTCATAAAATGCAAAAACGACGTGTAATGGTCCAATTATGAGAAAACGTGCTCAGAATGACTTGAAATCACACTAAAACAATAGGAATACTATTCATGACATGTAAGAGGAGACAAAATGTCAATCAGATGTGTGGTGTGCACGGTATGATCAAATATGCTATTTTAAACAGTTCAACGTGCTCTAAAAGGGCGCGTTGGGTGGTCAAAACCAAACAAATGACCTCAGAATGCCATGATATCATACAACAACAATCGTGGAGTGAATTGTGAAATGTTCAGGTAGACGACACTTCAATTGGAGGTGTTGTTTGACTGTGGTGACCAGAAACACATTTCCAGAGTCATAAAATGCCAAAACAACGTGTAATGGTCGAATTGAGAGAAAACGTGCTCGGAATGACTTTAAATCACAATAAAAAAAATAGGAATAGTATTTGTGACATGTAGGAAGAGACTTCACATCAATCAGACGTGCGATGTGCACGGTACGACCGAATTTGTTGTTTTGAACAGTTCAACTCACTCTAAAAGGGCGTGTTGGGTGGTCAAAACCAGACGAACGACCTCAGAATGCCATGAAATCATAAGGAAACAACTGTGATGTGAATTGTGAAATGTTCGGGTAGACGAAATGTCAATCAGAGGTGTCTTTTAACCGTAGTGACCGGAAACACATTTCTGGAGTCATAAAATGCCAAAACGACGTATAATGGTCGAATTCATAGAAAACATGCTCAGAATGACTTGAAATCAAAAGAAAACAATAGGAATATTATTCGTGACATGTAAGATGATATGACACATCAATTGGACGTGCGATGTGCGCGGTAATACCGAAAATACTGTTTTGAACAGTTCGACGCGCTCTAAAAGGACATGTTGGGTGGTCAAAACCAGCCGAACGACCTTGGAATTCCTTGAAATCATAAGAAAACAACCTTGGTATGAATTTTGAAATGTTCAAGTTGACAGAATGTCAATAAGAGGTTTCGTTTGGCCGCGGTGACCAGAAAATCATTTCCAGAGTCATAAAATGCCAAAAGGACGTGTAACGGTCAAATTCAGAGAAAATGTGCTCAGAATTATTTGAAATCACATGAAAACAATATGAATATTATTCGTGACATGTAGAAGGAGATGACATGTCAATCAGACATGCGGTGTGTGCGATATGACCGAATATGCTGTTTTGAACAGTTCGACACGCTCTAAAAGGGCGCGTTGGGTGGTCAAAACTAGCCAATGACCTCAGAATGTCATGAAATCATACAACAACAACTATGGTGTGAATTGTGAAATGGTTGGGTAGATGGAACATCAATCTTAGGTGTGGTTTGACCGTGGTGACCGGAAACGCATTTCCGGAGTCATAAAACGCCAAAACAACGTGTAATGGTCGAATTCAGAGTAAACGTGATCAGAATGACTTGTAATCACACAAAAACAATAGGAATACTATTTGTGATTTGTAGGTGGAGGCAACACATCAATTGGACGTGCAGTGTGCACGATACGACCGAATATGCTATTTTGAACAGTTCGACGCACTCTAAAAGGGTGCGTTGGGTGGTCAAAAGCAGCCGAACAACCTCAGAATTCCATAAAATCATACGACAACAACCGTGGTGTGAATTTTAAAATGTTCAGCCAGAAATAACATCAATTAGAGGTGTATTTTTACCACGGTGACCAGAAATGCATTTCCGGAGTCATAAAACGCCAAAACGACGTGTAACAGTCGAATTCTGAGAAAACATGCTCATAATGACTTTAAATCACACGAAACAATATGAATACTATTTTTGACATGTAGGAGCAGAAAACATGTCAATCGGACATGCGGTGTGCACGATACGACTGAATATGTTGTTTTAAACTGTTTGACGTGCTCTAAAAGGGCGCGTTGGGTGGTCAAAACCAGCCGAACGACCTCAGAATGCTATGAAATCATACAAAAACAACCGTCGTGTAAATTTTGAAATGGTTGGGTAGATGGAATGTCAATCAGAGGTTTCGTTTGACCGTGGTGACTGAAAATGCATTTTTGGAGTCATAAAATGCCAATACGACGTGTAATGGTCAAATTCAGGTAAAACGAGCTCAGAATGACTTGAAATCACGCGAAAAAAATAGGAATAGTATTCTTGACATGTAGTAGGAGACAATATGTCAATCGGACATGCGATGTGCATGGTATGACCGAATATGTTGTTTTGAACAGTTCAGTGCACTCTAAAAGGGTGCGTTGGGTGGTCAAAACCATCCGAACGACCTTGGAATGACATGAAATTATATGAAAACAATAGTGGTGTGAATTTTGAAATGTTTTGATATATGGAACATCAATCGGAGGTTTCGTTTGACCATAGTGACCAGAAACGCATTTCTGGAGTCATAAAATGCCAAAACGACGTGTAACAGGCAAATTTAGAGCAAACATGCACTGAATGACTTGAAATCACATGAAAACAATTGGAATATTATTCATGACATTTAGGAGGAGATGAAACATCAATCAGATATGCAGTGTTCACGGTACGACCGAATTTTCTATTTTTAACAGTTTGACGCGCTCTAAAATGACGCGTTGGGTGGTCAAAACTAGCCGAACGACCTCGGAATGCCATGAAATCATAGAACAACAACCGTGGTGTGAATTTTGAAATGTTTTGGTAGAATAATTGTCAATCATATGTATCATTTGACCGCGGTTACCGGAAACACATTTCTGGTGTTATAAAACGCCAAAATGACGTGTAACGGTTGAATTCAGAGCATGCGTGCTTAGAATGACTTGAAATCACACGAAAAAATAGTAATACTATTCAAGACATGTATAAGTAGATGAAATGTCAGTCGGATGTGCAGTGTGTACAGTATGACCAAATATGTTTTTTTACATTTTCACGCGGTGTTCACAAAGAGCATTCTTTTTTAGACCACAAATCACCTTCATAAGCTAAACCAAAGACTCCAAAACAAGAAAAAAAATCATAAAATGATAACATTTCTTAAATTAGGGGTTTTAAATTATTATATGACCCATAATTTGATGTCATATTTAATTTTATTATATATATATTAATTGAATAAATATGTTTAATTTATGTTTGTTTTGTTTAGATGTTTTTTTTTGTATCTTATTGTTGGTTTATTAAAGTAGAAGATTAAAATGGATTTTGGATCATTGAAGCACATCTGTCATTTATTGTTTATGACTATCTTGATGTTTATTCTATTTGTAATTGTTTTTTTATGATTTTTACCTTGTTTTTGTTGATTGGGAACCACAATTTTGTTTTTTAAAAAAATTTCTCCAAGACAGCGACTGCCGTTGGTGGTTGCTCTAGCTCGGCCAAGCATCAGAATTGCGACTGCCACAGGGAGTCACTGTAGCTCAGTCGAGGATCAGGACAGCGACTGCAACTGATGGTTACTATTGCCCGACCATATTTTCAGCCTCCTTCAGCGACCGCCTTTGGTGGTCACTGTAGGAATACTATGAAGGGCCTAAAGCAACCGCCATTTGCGGTCCCTGTAGGCCTACTGCGACGGGCCTAAAACGACTACCAATGGCAGTCGCTAATGGATGAATTTTTAGTAGTGATGCCTACCATCTCCATGAACGGTGTATTCTTTTTCATATTTATATATACTATAGATTATTATAATAAGAATATTAATAATATACATGATATTTATATCACATTTCATTATTTAATCATGATATAAGTATAAGGTCAAAAAATATAACAAATTAAGACACTAACAAAAAACAAAGTGAATATTACCCAAAGTGAAACCTTAACATATGATGGTAAAAAATTGGGTAATATAATATCATAATAAAACCATATGTGGTAATATATATAATAATATTGTATTAAAAATATTTATAATAATGTTATATTAATTATATTGGTGTTTTTAACAAGTATGACCGGAGTTGAGACAAAAGGTAAGGGCATTTCATCTAACATTTAATTTCTGTGGGATACATGTTATCTTCACCAATCTTTCCTTTTATGTGGTATGTATATATTCCATGGATGTACTAAATGACTCTAATATTTAAATTTATTGGTATTTAAATATCCATTATATGATATTTATTTCTTTTGGTTGATGTTTCAAAAGTTATCGATCATTAAAATGGATTTATCTCAATTTTCCTTCTTTAAGACTCATGCTTTGTTATGCGTCTAAATTTGTTTTGATGTGTGTATACTTATAATTTATAGGATATATCATGAATCTACATATTTTCATGATATTATAAGATTAGTTTAATTTCCTTTTCTTACATGTATAGAATAATCCTAATTTACCAAGTGATAAAAATTTATTGAAACAATCTCATCAATTTTTAAGATTATTTATGTTTATGGTTCCATTGAAGAAATATTATAACCGATATCTCAAGAAATTCATGAATTTTATACTCATATGCTTATTAAATCAATATTAATGTATTGGTATGATATTTATAATCTTTAAAACATTATATATTTATGAATTTGTTTTTAATAAATCCCAACTTTACGCTCTCTTTGGTCAGAAATCCATGTTTTCTAAAAAGCAATCCATGAATATTATAACATTATCTTATAATATTTAAGATAACTTTTTGACCTTTTTGTTCTAACAAAATTTTCAAATTAATATTCTAATTTAATTCCTAAAAATGAATTTTATAACCTTTTTACCATAAAAAAAATCTTCTTTTTACCACGTACGACATATAAGGATATACCAATCGTATTTTCATTGAAGATTTCATTTAATTTCTAAAAGGTTAATATTTAAGAATTTTTTTTTAAAGTAATATTAAAGTAAAATATTTTTCAAAATATTTCCAATATTATTTTATATTTTTCAAGGAAAATTGTTTTTAAAATGGTTTCAAGCCTTATTTATACATTATCAAAGTATTTTTAATGATATTATTTTCAAAACAATTTCAATATTTCTTTATAAGTTTTCAAAGTGTATTCAAAGAAAAAGGTTTTTATAATTTTTTGAAGATATTTTATATGTTTTGATTGAAAATGGATTTCAAATGATTTCAAGTAATCTTTATAAATAATAAATGTATTTTATATGAAAATTATTATCAACTGGTTTTATGTATTAGAAATAAATTTTCAAAGAAGAAATTATATTTTTATGAAGAATTTTTTTCAATGATATATAAAAATTATATTACATTGATGTTTAGATTTGTTGATGTTTTTTATTACCTTATAAGAAATGATATAATGGTTTCATTCATATCCTTTATATTAATGGTTTATCCTTAATTTCATGGTGTTTATCAAACATGTTTCTCTTTGCTGTGTTTTCTATTTATGAAATATGTTTCTCATTTACGGATTTTATTTTTATGAAATCTATTTCACCTTTTTAGGTTATATGTTTATGAAATACATTTCACATTCAAATGAAATTATTTTTATTATATTATTATGAAACATGTATCCTTTCCATTTATTATGATATGTTTAATTTTTTATGATACCCATTTAATTACATTGGTTATGATTTGATTGTTTATGATTTTGTGGCACATGTATGTATGATTTCACTATGAGAGAGGTTGGAACTATATCTCCCTCCAATGAATTGGGTAAATATTTAAATATCCTGAAATATACTAATATGGTCTTGGTAATAAACCATGACTACTAAGATGTCCATGGGAGTGAATCAGGGATATCAAGATGGTATGAGGAGTGAACTCATGCAACTAAGATTGCCATGGGAGTGAACCATGACTACCATGATGGTATAAGGAGTGAACTAAAACTACTAATATAGCTATATAAGTGAACCATTACTACCATGATATTACGGGGGTGAACCCATACTACCAATATGGCCTTGTAAGTGATGCCTGGGCTACAATGAAAATCATATTATATGCTTATGTGTAAGCCATAATTCATTGCTTTATTCCTATGCAATGCTTTCATGTCTTATGTTCATTATTTCTGTATGATTCATGTCTTCGGAACTAACATTATAAATTGCATGAATCATTTATGTGATCTTTGATATGTAGAGTATGATCTTCTATATTCACGATCATGTTCGCATACCCACATGCTCATGATTATGCTTCCATTTCTCCCATGTTTAACCTTACTGAGCATTTTAGCTCACTAATTTCTTATGTTTCATTTCGCCATGTAAATGTGAAAGGTTTTAGGTAGAAGTAGTAATATTTTAGATCACTATATGATATATTGAAGATATTTCACTAGGATAGAATATTTTTTTTCAGTGTTTGAAAATACAATAAAATATTACAGTCCTTCGGAATGTATTTTGTTAATATATTTAATATAAATATAAAATGATGTAATATTCATTTATGTTAATCCTAGGTCACTATAATATATTGTGGATACATGTTTCTTATTTAAAAAACTCTATTTTTTGGGAATAAATAACCATTATGAAGCTGTTGATGGGTTGGTAGGTAATAATTGACTCATCACTTTCATGGAGATGTTTGATTCCATTATGGTGAAATGATTATTCTATAATCAAGAATATTATAGAACGTTTTTGGTGGGTATCTATATTTATAGAAATAATTTACGATTTCATATATAGAAGATTCCTCAATACTATTCTATAGAAAAATTACATTCAAATTTGATGATTTTGGCTTTCTCCATAGAGTTTCGTGACCTTTAACAAGGTGATCAAGAACAGAATTAGTATGCAATAAAATTTATAAACATTGTCAATTTTACATGATGTTGTGTCAAATGAGTAACAGAGGTTCCAAATGATTTAGAATTTTATTTTATTTAAAATTTTATATTATTTCATCATTATAATTCTTACTAACTCTAATGGTATTAAATAATGATCTATGATTGATAAACACGCCTTAACTATTTTGTTCGGTTAGAGTATATTATAAATGATTCCATGTGAATGTTACAGTGATTTATTTAAATAAAAAATATGAGTATCAGGGTGGAATCTATAGTGGTAGTCCCCAATAGAAGGCATAATCTATATCATCTATTGTTTTTACTAAGGGACTAATGACTAATTTCCCACATAGAAAAGTTTGTAACTAGAAGCATGTTTAGAGAGAGGAATTAAAGATATAATTATATTAAAGATTCATAGGTACCATAGAGAGTTTTATACATGTTTTACCAAAATAGAGAACACTATTTTACTGTTATAAAAAATTGGATCTATTATGAAATCAGATACATCACTAAAAATGGGTTTGGCACTATAAGAGTTGTGAATGAAGCTTCTCCAATTAGTGAGAAATTATCATGAACAAACTAATGTTTATCATGTGATACTAAGATATACCATTAAAATTCAATCTTAATTAATGGGAACTATATTTTATATTTACTTTAATAATAATTTAATATCATCCCAAACTATGAGTCTATTGAATATTATTATTGATATCCTATCTTATGTGATGGAAATGCCAATTCCTATCAGAATGAATAGAGGGAAGGCTCTTTAATATCTATCTTGTTCTATCTCATTATCATTAATCAAGCACTTTTAGTACTTTTTGGTACATTAGTTTACCTTCTTGTATTTTATTATCATAAATCGATGGGTTTTTTGATCATAAATCTCATATTGACAATTATCTTTGATCAGTCTCTTTTGCTACCCCCGATGGTTAGTTCCATTTATTTAATAGAGAATAAGACCCAAGTTCTATCCAAAACAGATTTCCATTTCTAGATATTAGAAGGATGATATCTTTATATACATTTAAATTGGGGAAGGAATATTTGTGTTGTGATATTACTCAGGTATCCATTTAATTTCCAAAAGTTTTTCTATCACACTTTTCTAGTTTTACACTAATAAGATAAGTAGATATTTCTATTAACATTCTACAAGTCACCAAGAATATATCTATCCCTTCAAAACATATGGATATAGATAAACTAAAATATTTTAATAATAATTTTCACGAAATTATGTACAAATGATTTATATAACCCAATATATCTCATTTGGATGAAAATGATGCTTTTTCTAACATGGCTGATGGAATCCTTCAAATATTATTTTTTACTAGATGCTCAATCAGGTTATGGAGAATGACCCCCCACATAGATGAATAGTTTAATAAACTAAAACTGGTGATTTGGTAGTCTAATAATGATCATTGGATTGGTTACTACTATTTTTGGATCATGGAGGTTGATATTCAAGGGGAAAAATTCAGGATCACATTTGGCCACTGTAAGAATCTTGTAATGTAATTTTATTTTAACAACACTACTATAATGTTTACTAAACTAATGAATATAATTTTACAAATGTATCTAAACTATTTTTAGTGTTATTAATTAAGGAATCATTGTATACTCAAGAATAAAGGAGGATCATGTTCTTAATTTGAACATAGTTTCATACATCTTGTATTATCATAAACTCCACACAATGCATTCAAAGATCAAATTCTAGATTCTGAATGGGTTGTTCTTTTATTAAATGGTTTCTAAAAATGGTATCAAATTTAATTCTAAAAATTTTATAGATTTCATATCATATGTGAAACATTAGAATGTCTTTGTGATAAAGTATTTTTTTGTGTTATCTTAGAATCACTACTATGACATAAAATTTATGTCCATGTTGAATTATCTACTATTTTATCATACTCACAAGGGATTACAGATTAATCATTATTTATAATTTTTTGATTCCTTTGACATGATGAAGTGAAATTTTATATCAGATATAATGTTGAATCTTCTAGAGTATAGTTTGTATTATATAATTAGTTTTTGTGATTTAGGTTTGTTTTTTTCATTTTCATGTTATGTGATGACATGGTTGAAAATGGTTCTTGTAATACAAAAACCTTGTGAATAATTATTAAAAATTTTTCATTAACTCATAGCTATGATGTAAGAAATTAATATTTTTGGACACTACCTTTTCCAAAAATCTTTTTACTTTTACACTGATCTCAAAATCATGATAAATATGTTTTCACAAAAATATTTGAATATTTTTCAGAGGCGATGGGTGGGGAAAGAGAAATATTTTGAAACTGAAATTACCTATACTAATGTAAAGGGGAATGTTATTGATGATTAAATTAGTATGAAATTAACATCTTATTCCTTGAAGGAACCATTAGAAGTGTTGAATCTTAGAGGGATACCATCATTGAATGGTATCCATTTTTACATTGTACCATTTTCTTTAGGAGACATTATGTAATTAAATCATCTAAAAAAATAACGTGATACTGTATTTTAATTTTTAATAGTGGGTGGGTCACCCAGGATAAAAAAAATTTATTTTAAGATATGTTTAATTTATTTTGTTTTCCATGTATGAGGAATGTGATATTTTTTCTCCATTGTTATACTTTTCAACATATCAATGATGATCATTAGAATCGTTCTGGTTGGATTTAACTATGATAAATGCAAAATTAGAAATTGGATGAGATATCAATTTATTATGTGGTTGGGTTTCTATATAATTCTCAAGTAATTAATTCAATTTGTTGGTTATATAAAAATTACCATATTCCGTTCCTTTTTATTTTTATTCAGGATAGCACTAACGTGGATGAAATGGGATTTTTATTTGTACAAGTTATATTTTTTCAACATTAATATATCTCACATTATATCTAATAGGTTCCCCTTGATATATTCATGTTTTTTGAGAGGCCTCTAGGATGTGATTGGTTTTCATGTATTTTTTATCATATAGTACCAACAACAGATAATTGTTTAGACAAAACATGATATTCCCATTCGGAAGAACATTTTTTGTTCTAGAATAATTTACATTTGATGGGTATGGTATTGAAATGTTTGATGTGTGGAATATTAATAAAATAATATATAATATTATTAAATTAAAATGGAATCCTTTTAGGCCTTGTATGGAGAATTTTGCAACTCTTTTCATTGTTAGTCAAAGGTTTCTAAAGCGTCTCATATGGGACCATGATTTTTCTAGGATGTGAATGGTAAAATTTAGATTATTATATAAATTTTGGTGATGGAATAGAGATGGTATAAATATAACAAGGATCATCATTAAAATCCATTGGGTATCTTATTTTTTTTATTAAAGTTATTGATATTCATCCCTTGGCTAGGTCACTGGTTTCTAGGAAAATAGAGAATGGTGTCACCAAGATGTGTGGGATGGTTTGTGGTGTTTGAGAAGAATAGAAAGGTGTATTTTCATTTTAATTTCACATGTCATATAGATTATATATATGACATGAGTTATGTGTAGAATCCCTAGAAATAACTTTTATACATATCTCATGTTTTCAATTTGGGGAACCTAAATATTGAACCTGATATAGCAATGAAAGAGTATCCAGTTTAGATATTTTTTTCTTCAATAAAGGTGATTAATGGTTGTTACATTCCCTTGGATTGGTATATATAGAAATTATTTTATGTTCTAATGGTTCTTTTGAAAATTATGTGATGATAAGAGAGAAGTGACGTCATCTTATTTCTATAGATACTTTATGGTAAGATTTATAGGGGAAGAATGCTTTTTTAGTGGAGAGAATTTTAAAATTATTATGAGTTAATTCAATTATGATCCATGGTATTTTTTTATTCATTTTTTATACTAGACTATGTTTTTATTTATTTTTTGTTCAATTTTTAAGCATTCATGGGAGCATGAGTTTCTTTTGATACATATTGAGAGATCGAGAACATATCTGGTGGATAGATGGGGGAGTGTACATGAACCTATATCAAAAAAAAATATAGTTTTCCCACAGTTTTCCTATTATAAGTGTGGTAGTATAGTCTTCCAATTGGGTGTTAACCTGCTAGTTGGTAAAGGCCTCTAATCCATCAATGGAATGATGAAATATTGGATTTACTGCACATACTCAACTGGAAAAATTATGGGGTAAAAAATTGGAAATGAATTATTCTGGGTTCCCTCAATGATCATATAGATGTTGGGTTGTTAGTTATGTTTTTATAGATGAAAAACAAAAGATATTTTATCTAACTATTTTACTCAAATCACTATTTTATTACTAAACATATATCCCTCATACTAAATTCAACCAAAATGATCTCGGATACTCCTTTAAATTTAATATTCTAACCATACCATTAATTATCATGGTTTGAAGGGCCGATTAAAGCATTGATATTATTTCAGTAGTAGTTTACACGATTCAAATGTAAATTCAACTTTTCAATTATATATCGTTCATTGAGATCAATGGATAATTGTTTTTATAATTAATCAATATCCTAATTTAGAGAATTGTGTTCCTCAGGATCCCTTGATATCAGTTCTATCATTTCATCTCTCTTTTATTGATGATCCCAATTTGGATATCAATTGATACAATGATTGAGGTAGGTAGTCACATAATGGAATTCCTATCAATTGTAAGTTTGGTTTCATGCATGATTTTAAATTTATTTGTAATTTATTTCAATGGGGTCAATTAATATTACTGTTAATTTTTTTGGAATAGAATGGTTTGTGTTTGAACTCTTTTGCTAAGGCTTTCCAAATAATAAATTGATTTCTAAAAAATGGTTTGAAATTGAATTTAATGATTCAAATAATTATTTTAATGTTAATTCATGAGAAACATATCTGTAAAATGTATCATGAATTTTAATTGAATATTAATATTTTTAAAAGTAATTATTTTTTTTATAAAAATCAATATAGGTCGAGTTTTATGTGAAATAGAATTTTTTAAACTGTAGACATTAGGAATATTGATATTATTGATTAGAATGATTTGAAACTGATATAAATAAATTATATCCTCTTAAAAAATGATTTAAATAATTCACATGAGCGCCCTAATTTTTATGTGCTATTACACAACACAAATGGTAGCCTTATATCAGGTCTACCTAACCATGGATTTATAATGGTTACAAAACTAAAAATTATGAGGAATATGAGTTAATTCATTGGAGTGAACATTAACTTCCCCAAGGACTAAGATATAGGAAAATGTTCACAGTGAGGGCACTATAACCCATAACTATGTACGGATATTTGAGACTTGATCTAACTAGACGTAGCCCATGATACCATGGTTATATGGTTAAAATTATGAAAATTGATTTATTCTTGATGTGTTAATATAAAAACATATTTAATCATGTTCTAATGGAAATGAAAACATATATCTGATTAATAATTTATATTGAAAATATATGAAAATAAATTTCTATTATGAATTGAGTAAATATTTATAATTAAGTTAACTAGATAAAATTATTTATAATAAATTCACTTTATAAAGATATATGTCGAATTCATTATTGTATCATACTATAAAAATGCTTATTACACACTAAATTTTTCTTTTTGAGTTTGTATACTTTCATATAATAGGTTACTGTAAGGGGAAAACACCATATAGAGGTGATGGGTGTTCTAGATAGAACAAACATTGGAGTTAGCGGTGGAATAAAGAATTTTTTATCCACATGTTATGAGGATATCTTGTGTGGATGTTGTCTATAAAATATCTACATGTATACATTTTCACTTTTTACACTTGATGATTGATTTGAAATACCAATTTTTTATGGATTCATTATATTATTTTTCATTTACCTAGTTGATCGATTATTGATATCATTACATAATTTTTGTTATTCCATGGATTTAGTTTCCATATTTTAGGGATCTATAATTCTATTTATTCCATGTCGTGATTGAATTGTTTACATTTTTATTATATTATATTGGTTGGTTCCTAACACACTTAATTGTGTGAGGGTTTTGGGAATGAGGTAAGTAATTTATTTTTAAATGAAAGATATTTTAAAATTTGGGGGTATTTTAAATGAATAAAATATGGGATTAAATGAAAAAATCAAATTCATGTTTTAAGGTAATCAAAAAATTTAAGAGTTCAATTTTTTTTAAATTTATCATATAATAAAAATATAAATGGTATTTAATAGATTGAGTAACTTGTGTTATGATAACCTAATAATTTTTAGATCATAATTGACTATGAATAATGAATAATGATATTGAAATTTTCAATGATAATTAATAAATAAATTCTCTTATAGTGGAAGTTTCTTTTATGTCACCCTAAATGGTTTTTCAAAGGATATTTGAGGAGGGGATCCCATTATATATTACTGATGATATGTTATTTGTTCATGTATTAGTAAATATTACAGATATATTATCCATACATAAAAAATGGGTAATGTGAAATCATTTTATTTGACCTGAATTAAATTTATTAGAAAACTGATTTACAAGAGTACTCTATTTTTTTTATAAAACAACCATCTATCTATTTCTAGGTAATTTATAAAATTAAATAGTATTATATATGGGATTTATGGGTTCATGGTTAATATAATAAATCATATATGATTAGTGAATTGAAGTCAATATTTTGAAGGAAAACTACATAATGTCGATGATCCATAAAATTAAAAAAACATGATAAAAATGGATGAGAATGAGTTTTGGAGTTTATTTATTTGTTACATGTGAAAATGGGGAAATAATAATTATACATGAGGTAAAAATGAACATGTTATATATATGGAACACTGATTTAATAATTAGTAATACAGTATATGTTAATATGGGACAATTTTTAATTCACCATATAAAAATATAAAGGGACGAATGACATATATCATGGATCATTTTTATTAATATATTTTATGAAATATAGATAAGATATGAATGTAAATTTATAAATATATTTTCTAATCTATTGACTAACTTTAATGATGATAAAGGTTCCCATCTATAATATATTAATTACAATCATTGGTAGAGGATTCAACGTTTTAATATATGGTCAGGGAATGAATAAGGACCATCCATGAAGCTAATTATATTAGAAAATTGATTTTAATTCTAAAATGATATATTTAAGGATTACTTGGTGATTCATGTGACTCATCATTATTATTGTGCACTATATAGAACATGAATGAAATTATTTTTTATGCATGAATAACTAATGATTGATTATCACAGTTTAATCCATGTTAGTGTAAAATGGTACTTTTAATTTATTTTGGTGGATGTGATTGATAGAGTGGTACATATTTAGAATTTTATTCTTGGTCATCCATAATTTGAAATTTACTTATATTTAATTTGTAACAATATCTCTCCAGGATATACATCCTATGTGTATTTATAAGTTCTTGTGTGAACTATGTAAGTTGTTTGAATATGATAAAGTTTAATCATTGATATGATAAATGGATTTTGGATAGATATAAAAAAAATTGGATTGGATATCCCTTATATAATATTAATATTTTAAATATTATTATTTTTATTAATGTTAGTGAATTTAATAATTCATTCAATGGTTTTAAATAAAAACAAAAAAGAGTTAATGGTACATGATAATAAGAATAATTATTTGAATAAGGACAAGAATATTCCACTTATATTTATGAATTTACTTATTAGAATTAAGAGAATGTTAATATTTTCATATCCTTTGATAATGTATTGGAATATTTAATTCAACCAAGGACAGAGGAGAAAGTGTAATTAGCGAACATCATTATTTTTCATAGAATATTTATATCAACTATGATATTTTTAACTTTAAAATTTAATAAATAACTATTTTATTATGTTAAACGGAATAATGTGGATGATAATTGTATTTATCAATAGTTTATTCAGTTAATGAATAACAATTTGTGTGATATTTTGATGAATAACCCAGTTCAGTCAGTTTTAATGGTGAAAAGTTTTAATTTTATTATAAAATGGTAAGTGTTTCTTGTAAAGTTGAATATTATGTGAAAATTATAGAGGATCAACAAAATAATACCATGAAAACATATTATTTTATTGATGTAATTGAAAACAAAAATTAAGGTACAATATTTTACATGAGGTAAAACATTTTTCAAAATGGATATGAAGTAATCCCTTATTAAAAAATGAAGTTATAGAAAATATGTACATTAAATAATTAAAAATATTTTTTGTAGAGGTTATTTTTTATTTGTTTACATATTAATGCAGGAATAGTAAGGATTAAAATAGAAATAAAAGAAATGACATAGAGTGTCAAAATAAGGAATGATGTTAATGAAATTATTTAATGGAATTGCGAATATGTAAAACAATTTCAAAATAAAAGATAATATATATTAAAAAGTGTATATATATAAATATGATATTTACTATAGTGAAATTGATTAAAACATGAATAATTAACTATACCAAAAAATAAATTTTATTTTTTAATGATGATATTGGTGGGATTTATTTATTCATGGAACATTATGTTTAATAAAATAATGATAATACCATTCTATTAATATAGAATTATCCATGATATTTAGAATGAATGATTTGAATTGACGATAATAATATGGTTTCTGCCTAAATATATATGAAAAATATGATTTAAAAAAATGATCGTAGAATACAAGTTTATTTAAAGAGTTATGATGTCCTATTGAGTGTCTTCTCTATACAATTTAATTAAGAAGTTTTTTTGACTATAATTTTAATATATGTGAAAGGAAATAATGTAAACATATGGAATTATATTATATAACATTAAAAATGTATCTGAGGTATATAAATCAGTTAATAGTTTTTCTAATATAAAATAAAAAAAAATTTATTTATATATGATGACAATGATTATAATAAAAGGGTTGATGATAAAATTACCTTATTTAGAGAAGTTTATTTTTGGAAAAAATTATATTTCATAGAGAAAAAGATATAAAATGTAATTACACTTAGTATAATGTAATGAAAATATTTTTCATTATCTTGATATATAAATAAAATCACATGGATGATTTAAAAATTATATCATTGGAAAGTGTAATAGAATATTCAATTTTCAATGTGATATTATTTTTTATGTTCTATAAATCATTTATAAAATTTTATTCAATGTAGTTGATCAAATAATATTTATATAGAGTTCCACATTACATAAGAAAATGTATAAGATGGAATTTTCAAGAAAGAGTATGTTCTTACAATAGATCATGTAGGGGTTGACATTAATAATCAATTATATGGGGATTAATTTTATATGTGGAGACTAATTATTATATTTGAAAATTTCCAATATCAATATTATTTAGTTGTTTTAAATCCTATCTGAGTTTTCCATTGGTTTTTTATTATAAATTATTGATATTACATGTTATCTTCTAAGAATAATTTTTCCCATTAATGAGAGAATGTGCTTATTGTGTTCTCAAATGTGGGGAAATATTTGAGATTTAGATATATATATTCTTAACTGTATGTGAGAAAATAATTTAACTTTCATAAGAAAAAATGGTTTAATGGTTCGAACATAGTTTTTATCTTTGTGTGAGTGAATTTTTTACAACATGTACATAAATAGTTTTTATAAGTGGATTGTCTATTTCTTGGGATATGGGTATTTATTGATTTTTTGACGTCTCCATGGAATTAATTAGGAAAAATGTAATTTTTAATAAAAAAAGGGGCCTATGGAGATGACATAGTATTATGATATATATTCTTGAAGGGTTTGAGTAATGGGGTCTCTGGTGTGGTACATGAAACATTGACTTGAATAATTCTATACAACCTACAAATCATGGTTGGTCTAGAATTCATTTGGGAAATTAATCATATCATAGTTTTTTCATAGTTTGGGGGTTTTATTATGTTTTATTATCTTATTCACAATTAAATATGGTACCAAATCATCTATAAATATGATTTAAAATTTAATTTAATGGAATAATATAAGTTATGTTATTGTAATACATTTTTATGGATGACTTTAATATTTTGTATTATTATACATCAATCACAAACTTATTTCACACATGATGTTTTAGAATATTTAAATGATCACTCATTTAAAATATCTCTAGTGATTTATGTTGTTTTTTTAGAAAAAAAATATCAAGGACATTATTATGAATATGGCGATCTTTGTGTGTGACTATTACTGATGTGTAATTTTCTCCTACAATGGGAAGGATTGATCAATGAATGTGTTGATAATGAGGATGTTAACTATTACATGGTTATTATATTTTATTTTATGTACATTTTCATAGTTTTTAACCATAATTAATTCATTAAAACTCTAATTAATTGAACTAAATTAGTTGTGTGGATTGAAAATTTAGATTATGTAAGTGATTATATGTGAATTAATCTTGGTGTGTTTAGTTTGGTACTATTTTTGAGAAAATGATGAAATATTTAAAAAGTAACTATGATCATCTTGTAATTTTGTATCAAAATATGATGAGTATTTTCTAACATTTCAAGATACATGAATGACACCTCAATAGATAGGTCATGATTTTGATGTTATTTTTATTTGTATAGGGAAAAAGGATTTCATATTTCCATAAGATATTTTTGTATGTTCTAGTATTTTTTTATGTCCATATTTAATGTCACAAGGAAATCGTTAACACTAAAACATACCATTAATAAAATTCAATATGTTTGTAGATAGTGGTAACCATTTGGAAACCACCCTCAATTCTCTATGGTACACCGAGTCACATTATTTGTAATGATAAATTATATTTTCTAGGAATTTTGATGATTTTTTATCATTTATGAATCATGGTATACTCTATCTTGATTGAACACATATCTCAATCATATAAAATTTGATATTGTGAAATGTATTAATGAAATGAATAAGTATAATGCGATACATGTTTGTGGAGATATTGGTTATTGAAATTTGAGTAATAAATTAGAATTTAAATAAAAAAATAAGTAATGTGTGAAAATAGAAATGGTGGGATATAGAGAAGTGTGAATTATAATAGAAAAGAGTGTGAGGAAAGAATAAGTGACACCAAGAATCAATTCTTGTTTCTGATTGTTGTTTTTTGTGAAAGAGGAATATTAAGATGTTGATTATCAACAAATTTTTTTAGAGAAAATAAGTTATAGTGGTTGTGAAGTTAATTAATATTTATTCTTGAAATTTTAGATAATCAGTAGTTAATTTAAAATTTTATATACGTATTTTGAATAAGGATAAAAATGTTCTCTCTTTTGAAGGGTGTTATTTATAAAAAAAAGAGTTTAAAAGATCATTATGTAGATGACATGATGATACCCAAGTGGTATTATATTTAATTAATATAGTAATATATAGGTTGTCATTGTTTCTATTTCATTAATTATTTATCTAAAATTTTTATGGGATAACTTCATACATTTTTAGTTTTATTTATAGAACCACAATATTTATTAATACACCATTCATTATCTAATAATATTTTTGGACTAGTGGATAGTTTAGAAGTTGATAATATAACAATATACCATAGAAATAACTATTTTTTAATGTTAAAACATGATTAATATTTTCTTCATTGATTTTTGTGGATGTGTACATTAAATAATTGAACTAAACTTATTGAAATTAGATTATAAGGTGTGAAAAATTAATTTTTAAAGATTCTTGTTGGTCATAACCTAACCAGTGATGATGGATCTTTATTATAAAATCATAATTTTTTTATTCAGTGATTATTCCATATAATATTGTATAATAATATTTAATTAGTATACCCCAAGAAATTAATATTGATTTTGAAACTTCATTAATCTAACTCTAACTAATAACTTATTGATAGTACATTTCATGTAAATCTATGTCAAATAGAAGGACTTAGTATACATTGTGGTTTATGAATAAGATGTGAGAATATAATTTATCACCTAAACACCAATATCTATTTAATATGATATAGTATATATGTTCATGAATTTAAACTATAGATTTATGTAGAAAAAAAATCTTAAACATATAAACCTTATAATAAGGTGATCATATAGAGACCCCAAATATAGATATCATAGTCATATTCATAAACCTATATATATTCTGGAAATTACCAACCACTAATCATTATTAAAATATATTTAAAAAAATAGTATATTTCATACATAGATATAAATTATACCATTTTTATTGAGTTTAATTATCATCCCCGAATCTATTGACATACATTGATATAGGATTTTATAACATTTGGTCATGCCTTGGTCAACCTACTTATGAATCAAGTTAATGAATCCATATATTGGTGTATATTTTAAGATACAATATAATGACCTAATTACTATCCATAGTAAATCTACATATGGGTTTTATTAACACATATTTATTTATTAATATACTAATGAGACAAAAATATGACATTCCTAGGTTTAGAATCAGTGAATATGTTGACTAATCATTAAAAACATTCATCTAAAAAAAGAATAATTAGATTAATAACATAGTTTGGTTTCTATCCTATTTGAACCTATATACGATTATATGAATTCATCTAAATATATAGATAACATATTAGAATGATATGGTGTTTATTTCTTAATCAATCATTATATAAGTTGGAAAAATATATACAAACTCATTAAAAAAATACTTGATTTGGTATTATAGTATTCATTATTTATCTTGAAAAATATTGTGTATATATTTTTAAATATTAAAATAATCAATTTATACTATCATTTTATTTTGTTATCCACATGTTAAAATACAACATCATACTAATGAGTTGGGGATGCAATCTAAATGTCAATTCATAACTATGTTGGCCATAAATAGATTCAGTCTATCCCCCAATATTTTCTCTAATGAAATTTTATTCATTTATATATCTATCCAAATACAATATTGATATATCAAAAAAAAAATTAATTGTTTTCACAAATATATATATATATATATCATTTCATATCCTATTTTATGTTCCTATTACCAATAACATATTAACACCACACACACACAATATCATATCGTACCAATATAGTTGAACATTCATGACATTTTTTATTTCATCACAATGGTAATTTATCAACATATTCTCATTTTAGATCATATAAATCACCATGTTTTCCTAGACATCATTGAAAGAATTTCCCCTATGACATAATCCCAACACACTAAAACATTATAACTAACCATAATTGTCCTTCCATCATCTTTCAAATAATTGTTAAACTAATTATTAGTATTTTCTAAATCATAAATCATAATCAAATGATATAATCATCCATTTTTTCCCATATTATATTTTTATTTAAGAGGTTACCACATAATTGAGTAAATAAATTGTACTTCCATTAATTAATTGTTATTTTAAAAAATTCACCATGGGAAAAAATATTTTTTATTTTTTATTAACTAATAGACATGTTTCAGATGGTTTTACTCTCATGATTAGATATAATAAAATTCCAATGAGTGAGAAATTTTAATATAAATAAATCTTTATTTTTATTACTAGATACCAAAACCATGTTCATAGTATGTCAAATCATCTCATGAGGGTGATCTTGTAATGTAATAGAATCACTTATAGAGATATAAATAGTTTAAAAAAATAGTTTCGAGTAAAAAAAATTGTTACCATATTTTTATTTGGAGAATTGGTACCATTAATTCATTTTAAACTTTTTGAATGATCAATCATTATACCTTGGCGGTGATATAGCTACAGTTTCATTATTTAAAATTTAACACACTAGTAATTACTATAACCCCTAGAGCGTGATACAAAACCTTAATTAATGATATATATATATATATATTATTCATTATTTATTATTTTTATATTACATTTAAGTATTTTCGATGTTTAGTTTTGAAAAACAACAATACTATAAGTATATTTCATGATGAATGTTTTGGGAATGGTTAGTGTTATTCATGAACCCCAAATGTGCATGTAAGGTGTTTGAGTCTAGTTGTATATAAATTTTTTGTTCATAGTTGACTAAAATGTGTGATAAATATAGAAAGTGATTCCTTGTAGGTCCTTTAAGTTATTTAAAGGCTATTAAATAAACTCTTCAATCAAGAAACCAAACAAAGTAGGTGATTGTGTTGTTGAATATATACAATTAAAAGTGTTTACTAGAATTTATGTAGCATAGAAGGATACCTAGTTAATCTATTATAGGAGTCCTTGATTATTAATTATTATAGAGAGATTTAATTATAGAAATATGATGATATTTTTCATTTAATTTTGTAATTTGGGATAAACTAACATGCATGACTAACATAACACTAAAAAAGAAATAAAAATTTAATGATATGATTGTTTATGATCAACTCATGTAAGTATCATGATTCCCACCATTCATCATAATAAGACATAAGGTTTAGATATTTCAATACCAATTTAATAACAAGTAAAAACATAATGAAACTATTGATATTATATAAGATATCATATTGTTCAATTTGAAACACAAAAACATTCCCCCAAAAAAGTTGATTATCAGACAATTTTTAGCAGCATTAAAGAAAAAAAACAATGAGGAAAAACATTTGGAACACACCATGTTTTCATGGTTTGTGTGTAATTTATTTTTGATGCAATTAAATATATATTAATCCCCTTTCATGTTCATAGGTGGGATCAATATACCAATATGAACTAGGAAATCACTATAATTAATTTTGGAATGTAGTGGTGAATGTTCTGTGAAACATCATTGGAATTAGTACCCTCAAATGTGATAATTAGATTATGGGATCCATATACACATTCACAAACACAATAATTGTATAATATGTGATGGATAAAAAAATCTATTCACCTTGAATTAAAATATCATATATATAATACAAAAATAAAGCACAAAATTCATATAATATTCCACCCATGGCTATTTTGGGTACCGAAACATTACATTTATAAATATTAATTCATTTTAGATGAATAGTCACACATCTCATAACAACAGATTCAATATAACCATAATGTATTAG
This sequence comes from Viscum album, assembly GCA_963277665.1. NCBI lineage: Eukaryota > Viridiplantae > Streptophyta > Magnoliopsida > Santalales > Viscaceae > Viscum > Viscum album. Next base: position 1,029,378,118 of record OY728133.1, on the reverse strand, counting down.
TTTAATTGAAGTAATGATACATAATAATAATAATTCATGAAGGATCTCCACCATCACCTGTAAAATTCTTTTTAATAATTACACTTATTTATCAGACAATAGTTAAAATAAATCTTCATAACATTGGGAGGGGATACATAGGAAATAGTTTCATCGATGCATTAATAAGAGTAAATAAGTGAGTTAATAGTAAATGATTATATTTATTGATAACATTATAATAAGGGTATTAGTATATGAGACTTATATTTTTAAAATATGGGGTAATTTTCTAAACCTATTTCACGTATAAATTAACAATCTATATGGACATAGGGTAGTAAGCTTTCATCTATGTACTATAGAGAATTATTATTAGAAGTGAGGGTTTATGATGGTACAATGTGATAATATAACCTCTATATCATATTTAAATTAAATGTAAATAAATACGTCAAATTAAAAAAAACGATAATAAAAATATATCCATAAAACAGTAATGGAGAACTATATAGAGATTATTTCTCGGTGTTGGAAAATATAAGTCCAAGTATAATGGAATAATATATACAAAAAGTGATATGATAAGAAAAAGAAAACATAAGGTAAAACTCTTAATATCTATGAGAATACTAATTCCCTCCATGGTCATCTAGTCCCATCCAACAAACCAAGGATAGAAGTCATGTGTCCAAATTTGGGTTTTTCAGATTACCATTTACTATATCAGTGAAATCTTCTTAGGATCCATGTGGTATTCTAAACAAAGTATCAGTACCTTTCAGTAGGACAATGTGAATCAATGTAATAAAAATCTAGTATATGATTATAACATTTAATGGTGAAATAGTATAAAATTTAATATAAAAAATAATGGAAATCAATATAAAATTATGGATCATCTAGTGATACTCTTCCAACACTACATGTTTCATCCTATGATAATCACCACTTATCGTGTAACATTTTAACTAGTTTTTGGACCATAGTATTGCATCCATGTAATCACATAAAAAATTGATACATAATCTTTAGATCTTTTATATTCATTCTTACCCAACTCACTCATTTAGAACCCATGAATAAACTATGAATTTTTCTCATGGAATTTAAGAGAACCTATGATGATCAATACATGATGGCTATCTCTTTGTTTATGAGTCAAAAAAGGGGATTAATTATTAAAATTATAATCATATGTTTTTCTATAAAATTAATGTAAATATATCATCTATATTTGATATGGGTCTCAATTAGAATCCAAGAATCTGATGTAGGGAATTTATTATCTAAGGTGTTAAATCCAAACCTTGGATGTTATCCAATTCATTTTAGTTTGTAGAGAGTTAAAGATTAAAATTATCTGACTAGATGTTGATTTCCTAAGATTAATACACTAACTAGATCCATGGATGAATTACCAATTCGGAATTATCAGCAATGAATCAGGTGTAACTATATGTGTTTTTTCATAGAATTCCAAATTGAGAATCTAATGATTTCTTGAGGCAATCAACACCTTTGAAAATGAGAACATAATACATAATTTGTAACCAACTCTTCAATGATAATAATCACAATTTTCAAATGAATTACTCATTTCACAAATTCTATTAGGACTAAATCATATCCTAAGAAGTACCCAAATTAATTTACAATATAATTAGTATATTAATCCATGTATTATATAAATCTATTGGTGATTAGGCTCAAGAATTTATGAAAAATCACAATTCTCTTAAGAGTGTTAAAATACCCAATACATGAACAATGTATCATCTTATAATTTTGTAGATTTATATGACATAAAAAATTCAAAATAAAGGGAAAATTGATTAAATTCTAGATATATTGGTGTTTTGATTAAACTCCAATCCAAATTCACCCTATAGGGTGTATTTTATAATAATATATGATTTCATGTTTGTTTCATCGAACATACCATTAGTGGTGGATTGGGTTGAGGTTATCAATCATAAATATTGTTTCGGAGGACCTTATAATGTATTGGATAGTCTTTAGGTGAAAAATTAGGGGAAAATAAATTTATCTGTTAACGCTTAGAAATAATAGAATTCAACACAATGATACTTTATATAAATGGTGAGACCTTCAGGGAAAACACAATATATATTATACCCAGGGCTCATGGAAGTCTTCCCATTTGTTATTATCCTTATATTTAGTCTAGTACAATAAAAAAAGGATAAACTAGAAAAAAACTCTAAAAATAGTGAATTTTATCTCATTCATGGGTAAAAATAATGATAATGAATAAATAAGATAATTTAGGGAGGAGGAATGATAGTATTAACTTATATTTTTATATGATTCAATTAGAAGACCAAATACCCAATACGTTTAGGAAATATTTCAATAATAGAGAAAGAGGATAGGGGTGCACCACCAGAATTCTATAATACTAAAGGTGTTTGAAAATCAATGTATCAAGGATAGAGGGGAGGATTTTAGGGTAAAAGGACCAGAATGGACCTCTTAAAAACCCACCATGAAGTACATCAGCTAGCTGTTATCTCTCAACTGAGTTATTGGTGGGACTTAAGTTGCTTTATACTATCCTTGGTTTGGCATTGACCCCTTCTCCACACTCGCATCAACCCTATAATATAAAAAAACAAACAAAATGGGCAAATATTAAATAGGGTCAGCCAATAAAAAATTATCAAACCTCAATGATGAAAAGTCATTTTAAAAAATACCATTATTAGGATAAAAAATTCCAGAGTTGTACCATTATGGGGTTTTATTCCACATCAAAGAATAATTCATGAAATTAACAACATATATCAGAGCCCTTTAAATATATTACCTCATGAATACATATATTGTCACATCCATGGTTTCCTTTTGAATTATTTTTTCTTTTTATTTTCAATCTAACTTTTCTTTGGGTTCTCCTTTGAGTTCTTGGAGAAAAGTTGGAAATTATGGGTGGTATGTGTGTGGTACATGGTTGGAACATGGTTTTTATTAACCATGAACCCCAACCTAGGTAACAGTGTGGTAGGTGGCTGGGTGAGGTAGTAGCTACCAAACATTCATGACACAGTTACCTAGACCGTGCACCTTGTACCAGGTACATATGCGGTAGGTGGATAGTTTGAGGAAAAAAATTCCACATAACCAACACAAAATTAGTCATACAGTGTGAGGTAACCATGTTGTAGGTTATTCTTAGACAGTGAAGGCAATATAGTTTCTTCACAGTTTTTCAAACAATATGGACTAACTATGATACCTACCTCCGTCATTTAAAATTGGTTTTTATGTTTTATCTATCATGGATTTTTAAACCCTAAACCCTCCTTTTTATCACCCCCTTAGGATTCCAGACCCATGTTGTTCCTCCCTATCTATTCCCCTCCCATAGATCTCCATTTTTTGGTCATATTTGGTGCATTTCCAACTCATTTCTTCAAGTAAGTGTCTTCCCCTTTGTTTTCCTCCTCCAATCTAGGGATTTCTTTCTTTTCCTTTAGGGATTCACTTATCCAGTGAAACAAGAACTATTTTTAAAGTTAGATCATGATACTTACTGTTTAATATTGATTTCTAGGGTTAGATTTGGCTTCTAGATGGTTTTATTGTGGTGTGGTCGATGTTTTTCACCGGATTCATGAAGCTTCAGCATCCTAGGTAGATGATTACATTATTAAAAATAATTTTATGAATCTACTATGATTTCAGGAGTATTTTGATATAGTCTATGAATTTTATGTGTAGGTAGAACTGATATTTTTAATCTATTTAGTAGGAATTTAGTTTGAAAATGGATTTCCATAGGAAATTGGTTGTATATTGTGTGTAAATACTTATTGTACTTATTGAGATTGTTTTATAAATTGTGCATGTGGCTTATTAAACTTTGAAGGTGATGCGAATCATGTTTTTAAATGGGTTTTGTGTGTTTTTGATATCATAATATCATTTTGGGAGTTCATGTGATGGAATAATGTGTTTGTTTCATTGTTTGGAATGAATAATACTGAAATTATGTGTTATGTGACATGTTGAACATAATTGAGCACAAAAGGAAACCTCGGTAACTAGGTGGGAGGACAGGACTAGTATGCTAGAAGATGTGGAAGTTGTTCTTCTAGATTTTGACTAGATATATTTATGCCACAACACTAACTAATCATTGTGATTACAAGAGACCACTAGGACTATGGGGTTTTCCCTCCTTGTGGCTCATGTACGAGAAAGCTATGACTGTGGTTTTTATACCACCCTTCACCAAGATACGATGTACCTAGTGTCCCATTTCTAGAAATTCCTAAAGGGTTCTCCCATGTCTAGTTCCCTATGGTGATATCTCATATACCATCTAAATACAGTATATATTGTGGTCATTTCAAAAGAAAGAATAGTTTTTCTTAAAATTGTTTTCTATATAATTATACCTAGAATTTATTTCATGAAACCAACAAGTTTATTTATCTTTTAATGTTTATAGAATTGAATCTTTTATTGGGAGGAATCTTACTCAGCTTTGGATCACCCCAAACATACACCTCTTGGTGTAAGTATACTTGGTTATGTTTGACATAGGTAATGAAATTTCATATGGAGATGGGGGATCAGGTTATTAGAGTTCTTTATTGTATAGGTTGATGGTGGTGGCATGAGGGAGATGCTCCTCTTATTATGTTGTGGTTTTTATAATTGACCTTGATTTATATTTTATGGTAGTAATTCTGGTTTTTATTTAAAATTTGTAACACAAAACTAGGAAATTTTTTATTCTTTTTTTGGTTGTTATTTTTTAATTTTGGTTTATATATTTGTTGGTTGTTTAATTATTATAAATTCGAGTAATCATACTCATGTTCTATTAATGATACCCAGACAATTTTTTCTAGCCCATGGGGATTGAGAATGCCCCTCGAGCCATGCCACAGACTAGGTCAGGAACTATTTAGGATGAAGTGTTGTCTTGGTTTGTGGAAAAAGTATATCAGATCCATATAAAGATCTTTTGTGTTAGGTTATATGGGAAGAGTCTGGATATACTGGACCTAGGATTATGGTGGATTAGAGTTTTGGTTGTGTGTGGGATGCCTTTCCATCACACCTTGTGATGGATGTTGGGTCGCCATGGGATGTTGGGATTTTTGATTGGATTATTCTAAAGGTGGGACAAGAAGGTTGCAGACTATATGTGGAAATTCAGTGGGGGTAAATTAGTTTGGTCGTTACATTATGACGACGAGTTTGATTTACTTGTATTTTTTATCGCTGATTTTTTTAGATTTTTCGTATTGATGGTTTTTATGTTATTTTTTCTTTTTGTACTAACATGACTCCATGTATAATTACTATAAAACTAAAGGATGAAGTCGTAGAGAGTTCTACCTCACCTTGTGATCAAATACTAGGGTAAACTATGGTTTGGTCTATTCAGAATCTAGGATAGGGAGAGGGTCATGGTCCTTCTCTTTTTAGGGAAGCTGAAACTAGAACTAGGAAGGAAAAAGATTAGGAGTTATTTATGAACAAACCTCTATCCATCCAATGTAACATGGAGCCTCCAGAAGTGGAGGAGTGGCTTGAGAAGATAGACATCATGTATGGATTACTTTATACTCCTAAAGAAGTTTTGCGGAAATGTTTCTTATTTGTACTAGAAGGTCCTAGTTAGAGGTGGTTGGACTCAATTGTAAAAATGGAGAAGCACAAACAAATGAGAGGGATAGACTTTAAGGCCATATTCAATGACCAGTGTTTCCCTAAGGTCATGTCTTATTCTAGATCCAAAGAGTTTACAAATCTCATTTACAGGTACTGGTTAGTAATGGAGTATGCTAACTGATTTTCTATGCTAGTTCGATATGCACCTGAAATAGTCTCCAACAATAAGATGAAGGTTCGGAGGTTAGAAAGGGGTTTATGGCAAGAGATTTATTATCTGGTCTATCCATTTAAGCTAAAAAACTACACTGAGTTAGTTGATCAAGATTTTATTCTGGAGATCGACTGCAAGGTCAATTTCTGGTTCCTCTAGGGCTATATCAGTGATGGACATTAGTAGTTCATCATAGAAGAAGAGGGAGTGATATGAGAAAGGAAAAAATGGGAGTTGTAGTTCAAGAATTCCTTCCTGGCAGTTTTCTTCTGTAGCTTCTGACACAGGGTTGGTTGTGTGCCACCAGTGTGGGAGGGTAGGGCACATTTGGAATGCATGTACATCCCCTCCCCAAAAATTTCATAAATGTGGATCAATGGAACATTAGTAGTGTTTTTGAAAGGTGATGAGATGATACCAATGCGTGGAGGGATCTATAGATTCCAATATAATTTCATATCGGTTTGATCCATTTGAGAGGGTGGTATCTCATTTAGGTTTTCATGTCAGGGGACCAAATCCTCTTTTGTTCAGAGTCAGTTTAGGGAATATTGAATGGTTATTTGTTGTGATTAGACACTTCCATAGACCAAACATCTTCTTGGAATTTATTAATAACAAGTATACCTAGATGTAGGTCCCTCAAAAGTTCAAGGTACCATTATTAATGCATCTTATTTAAAAGCAGTTTTGTTTGAAACTAGTTCTTTTGTTTCTTTTATATCTTCTTTCCTTGTGAATTTGTTGAATTGGACAAACGAACTCTTGTCTTATGCGATGGAATTAATAATTCCACTAGGTAAGAATAGGGAGAAGTGTCTTAGGTTCCCATCTTGTGAAATCTATATATCAGGGTTTGAGATAGAATGGGATTTTCTAGTCATGGATTTGGACATATTTTGTGCAATCCCTGGCATGGATTGGAAAGTGAGCATCCAAGAGGATATCGATACTTATAGGTGGCTGGTATATTATATGGAACCCGATGGGAGAAATCAAATTTTTCTTAAAGTGTGGGATCCTCGGCCAGGCCATGATAGACCTCCACCCATAGTGTTAGGTAATATATTTTTTTTAGTAATCATCACTCAAGTTAGAGGACAATGGTTATGCTCGTGATGGTGGATTACCTCATATAGTGGCTGGGTTATAGTAGGTATTTCCAGAGGATGTTTCAAGTTTACCCCCAGAGTGGGATGTGGAGTTCTCAATTGAATTAGTGCTGGGAACACAACCTATATCACTTCCATCATATCATATCGCCCCCAAAGAGATGAGGTAATTAATGAGACAATCATATTATTTGGAATCCAAATGGTTCATTTTTCCAAGTATCTCTCTTTAGGACACCCTATTCTTGTTTACAAATAAATCTGATGGATATATCTAGTTTTGTATATATTATAAGATATTAAATAAATTAAACATCAATAATAATTATGATTTTCCCCGAATTGATTACTTGTTCGATAAGATAAAATGGGAAAGGTGGATCTCCAAGATAGATGTGAGTTCTGGTTACCACCAAGTTAGAGTGAGAGAGGCGGATATCAAAAAAAAAGAATTCCAAAGTAGGTGAGAACACATTGAGTACTAGGTCATGCCTATTATGATGATGAATTCTCCTTGGGTTTTTATGGAACTCTAGAATTGGGTGTTCCATAAATATCTTGATTATTTTTTCATGGTGTTCATGGAAGACATCATAGTTTATTCTAGATCCAAGAAGAGAATGAGCATCATTTGTGGATCATGTTAGGAACTCAGTGGGATAATCATATGAATGAAAAGTTTATAATGTTAACTTTCTAGATTAGGATAGTGATGTTTTTGGGAAATTTCATCTCAAATAAATTAGTTTTGTTGGACTATAAGAAAAATCAGTACAGTTCTATCATGGGAGCTTCTGATGATTTTTTTTGAGTTCTAGAGTTTTCATAGCCTTACTGGTTATTAATAGAGGTTTGTTTGAGACTTATCTCAACATGTTTCTACTATAACAGCTCTCACATCGAAAGTATTGAATTTTGAATGATCCTGGAGTGTCAGGAATCCTTTGAGGAGTTGAACTGGTGGTTGACTATCGCACCTGTGTTGATATTTCCAGAGATGGAAAATGGACGCATGGTTTATTGCGATGATTTAGGTACGGATATCAATTGTGTTCTCATGAAATATTATCATCTAGTGGTTTATGGATCTCATCAAACCCGACGACATGAAATGAACCACCTGAAAAATGACTTGGAGTTAGTAGTTGTGATCCATCAACTTAAGATGTGGATTCATTAGAATATTGGGGAGAAATTTGTGGGTTAATCAGATCATAATTTTGTGGCCTACATCTTCTCCAAAAAGGTTTAAAATTTTATTCAATTATATTGTATTGAGTATTCATAGGAATTTGAATTTGATATCATCTATACCCCGTGAAAGTGTATTGTTGTATTTGATTCCTTGAGAAAAAAATACCAAGTGAAAGCATTGAGGAAGTCTAGGGATGAGTGGACCTTAATGCTGAATTTTTTCTAGCTCCACTTGGAAACCAAGTAGCACAGTGGAGGTGGATCCATATCTAGTTTTAAGTTGGATGATTCTCTTTTGGAGTGGATTCAGTAGGATAATCCTAGTGATTAGATGTTAAATCGGTCTATGTAGTTTCTTCATGGCGAGGATACACCCCACGACAGTTCATTGCCTATCGATGGAGTGATATGGTTTTAGTGAAATATTGCAGTTCTATTATCTATTAGGAAGGCGGTGATGTAGAATATCAACTAGTCTTATTAGGATGTATATGATAGATCCACCAATATATATTATGATGTTTTTCATTCGTTTTTATGGTCAGGCATGAGGCGAGATATAACTGAATTCATATCAAGGTGTTATATGTGTTAGCAGGTGAAATGAGAGAGTTAAAGGCCCTCCGTTTTAATTAAGTTGTTACCCATTCCTATATAGAAGTGGGAAGAGGTCACCATGGATTGAATTATTGGCTCAACTCATACAACACAGGTAAGGAAAACTATTTTGTTGGTAATCAACCATTTTACCAAATCATCCCATTTCATCCCAATAAAATATTTATCAAAATCTGATGAGATGGGCTGATAATATGGTTAGGAAGTGGTAAGGATTCATGGTGTTCCATTAAAAATTATTTATAATAGAGTACCATGATTTACCTCTCAGTTCTGGGGAATCCTTCAAAAGGAATTAAGGTCACACATCCAGATGAGTATGGTATACCATTCTCAGATAGATGGTCATATGATATAGGAGAACCAGAATCTGGAAGACATGCTCTGGGCATGTGTCTTGTAGTTTTAATGATCTTTGTAAAAACATTTTGGATTGGTTATGTTTTCTTATTACAGTAGCTACCATTCCTCTATTCATATTTCTACATTTGAGGAGCTCTATGGTTGTCCATGTCTGTCACTGTTGTTCTAGGATGATGTGGGTGAGACCTCACTTTTTTGACTGAGTTTGGTGTAAGATACTTCTTAGAAGGTCATGTAGGTTAGGAATTGGTTATTGATAGATCAGAGTCTCCAAAAATATTATTCCAATAAAATATGGAATGATATTGAGTTTTTTGTGGGTAACTAGGTGTTATTGATGGTGGAACCTTGTTTGGGTAATTATTGTTTGAGCATGCATGGGAAGCTAACACCAAGTTATGTCAGACCATTCGGGATCACTAAGTGGATTTGAAAGGTTGAAAATATAATTGCTTTCCATTTTCATTTGATGTCAACCCTGAAGTTTTTCATGTATCCTAATTGAAGATGTATAATCTTGACACGTCTTATGTGCTACATTTTGATGAGTTGCAAATAGATCCCAATTTATCCATGTTTGAATGGTCGGTGCAGATAGTGGACTCCCCAGTAAAGGTTATTCATGGAAAGTCTATTACATTGGTACATATTCATTGGTAGAATGGTAGTGAAATGAATGAGACATGGGATCAGAACTCATGGGTTGATAAATAATAAACTTTCTTATTATCAGCACAAGATTCAAGTTGAATATCCAAGGGTGAAACGTTTTCATGGTGGGGAGAATTGTCACATCTGTGGATTCTTTTTAAGTAATTTTTATTTATTTATTTCCTAGTACACATTTTCAATTGGTATACTTTGAGTTCATGGAGAGATTGTTAAATTTTTTGTGGGTAGTGTGGGCACACAGTTGGGGCATGGTTTGTAGTGACCATGCACCTATTCATAAGTAACTTTGTGGTATGTGGTTGTGTGAGGCAGAAGCCACCACACAACTATCACATGATAATAAATGTTGTGAACCTCACCCCAGGTAATCTAGATATAGGTGGTTAGTTTGAGGTAGAAAATACCGCATGGCCAGTGCACAATTAGTCACACCATGTGGGGTAACTATTTGTTGACTTCTTCTTGGATAGTAAAGCTAGCACGATGGCCTCACATTTTTTCACACCGTGCATACTAACAATGAAACCAATATAGGTAATTAAAAATTGGGTTTTATGTTTTCTCTCTCTATGATTTTTAAAACATATACTCTCATTTTTCTCTCCCACTAGGGATTCCATCCCCTAGATGCAACCCCTCTCAATTCACCTCCCTTGGAGCTCTATTTTTTTCATATTTAGTGCATTTCCTCAAAGGTTATTTAAGTGTTTTATCCTTAATTATATTCCTCAAATATTGGGTTTTCTTTTATTTTATTTGGGACTTCTCTTCTCTAGTGGGAATAGAATCGTTTTTAGGGTTGGATAATGATTCTTAGGGTTTAATCTCGATATTTACTACTAGATATTGCTTCCTGAAGGTGTAGATGAGGTATGGTTGATGTTTTACATCAGATGGAAGCTTATATACCCAAGGATGGTGATTATGTGCCTAAAAATTATATGATGAATTGATTATTCTTACTTGATTATTTTTATATATGTAACACCCTGACCCTAGAAGCTCGGAGAAAGTGCATTATTTTAATACATTGGATTGATTACAAGGAATCAAATCCTGAAATAACGATCACTTTAGAATTTTGGGAAAAAATATTACATACATGAACGTTACATTACACATTAAAACATAATACAAAACATAAATAATCTGTTATGAATGCCATTATTCACTTAAATTAACCCTACATATCAAACATAATACAATTCTTGGAATCTTGGAAAAACAAAACATATGAAAAGAGTGAGCTTAGATGCTCATTAAGGGTAAATAATTTAGTGGAGGCTATAAACATTTAAGGAAATATGTGTAATAAAAATAAGAGCCTTTTAAAACAAAACTTGAACAAAATATGGAGAAACTAAATCAAACATTACCATATAAACATGCACACGGATATTCTACTAGTTGAATAGTCACATGTAATAATTAATTTCATAATGAAGGAATTCCTAACGCTGGACATCATTACCACATAGTCAAGGCCTCATACGAGGACTATAAATAAAATTATTGTCAAGGGAATATTCCAAAACACTTATTTGTCTTATGAGACCTACCGATGCATCGAGGGGCTATATCGGGCCCCACCCATCAATTACTAAGTCCACTACATTCCTCATATGAAAATGGTGAAAAATAACATAAAAATTTATATTAAAACTAGAATTCAAAATGTCAATAATTTAACCATAAACCATGAAGGGTATAAAAATAGCACATCCACAGTCAAATATATCATAACTAATTCAATACAATATGGAATACTGTATTATAATAAATCAAACTTAATCAATAATAATATCCAGTAAAGGATGTTGACATAGTTGAAAATGACCAGTAAAACTTTTTTAGAGGAATATCCCTTTTTGTGAAATCATTTCAAAGTACCATATTTATAAAGGAAGTAATTTAAAAGATATTTTATAATCAAAGTTTCTCATACCACTTGTAATCTTTTTAAAGTAATTAAAATTTTAAAATAAACATGTCCAAATAAATAAATACTTAAAACCATTTTGAAAACAGTGACATTAATGAGAAATATTTTGAAGAATAAATATTTAAAATATTTAAATGATGATTTCATTATATAGTACCTTAAAAGAATCATTTTTAAATTTCTTTTATGAAACATGGTCATGGATAATAAATATCTCCCAGAAAATAGTAACACATAAACAATCTCAGATAATAATGATATTGAATAATTAACCCTTAAATTTCACTTTTCTTTGGTCGAGGGTATGTTTAACCTCATGTATAATGACCATAGTATGTTATTAAATTATAATAGAACTATATTAATATTTATTATATCATACATTAATCATTTATGACTATATACTACCCATTTAATAATGATTTCCATGTTAAATTAACATTTCGGGTAATAATCAATTTCTTTATCGTACGTGTTCTAAATTGTTATTATTGATCTTATCATTTAGATCATGATTTAAATATATCATACATTAATCATTTATGACTCTATACTACCCATTTAATAACGATTTCCATGTTAAATTAACATTTCGGGTAATAATCCCTTTCTTTATCGTACGTGTTCTAACTTGTTATTATTGATCTTATCATTTAGATCATGATTTAAATACTTCAATAATATAAATAATTATTTATATATCATATATATTTAGAATATAAATATGTATAATAGATAGATAATTGAAATGGAAAACACCATTTATGAAGATGGTAGGCCGTACGTACGCATAAACGCTGTTGTTGTTTTCATATCGTATTGAACAGAAGTAAGTGAATAAGATATATGTCAGTACATAGATATATATATCTACCCAGTAGAATTAAAATTTCATATATTAAATACTTATTTATAATATATATATTTATAATCATCGTTGAATGGTGACCTTGGAAATGAATCTCATCGCGTCGTGGAGACGGTAAGTCGTATGTACACATGAGAGACGATATCATTTCACTAATGATTAAAAGGTGTGAAATTGGATGATATGTTAACTATAAATAGAAATTATCATGTTATATTAATTATTTATATACATATTACTCATCATTATACCCATCTAAATAACATAGTGTTGAATAACATATTACATAATGATGTGGAGATGGTAAATCTTACGTATGCATGCATGGTGACATTATCATTCATAGGATGGATAGAATAATGAATATGGTTATACCATATTTATAATAACATCACAGTATGTATTAGGTATTAGAGTTATTATTTTGGTATGGATATAATAATAAAATTGAAAGTGGGTGAAGAAAAGAACTTTGAAAGTGGTGAAAAAATAATTACCTCTTCTATGGGTGTTTTATTCTGATTTAAACAAAAGGGGTCATTAGGTTGGATTTAAACTCAAGGAATGGTCTCTAGGTTGAAGATAGAGAATTTTTGAGGATATTTTTTCATTGTTTTGATGAGACAAATGGATTTGGAGGTGTGATATTGAGAGAAGGGAAAGTACCCTTTTATAAGAGAGGTGAGGCTCATTTTAGGAAAAGTTTGAAATATTATTTTATTATAAAATAATTTTAGGTTTCTAATGGATCCAAATGGATTTATTTAAATGCTATGTTGGGTATGGGATGAAATAATCTAAACCAATAGGTTTTAGACAAGTTTATGTCACCATATTAACCTTATATTTTAGATTTAACTATTAGTTAAATTGTTTAACTTTTACAATGTCTTCTTATATTTTTATATTACATGGTTAATAAACATAATATAAAATGACAAGAGAACCCCAAGTGGTTCATTAATGCCATATTTATCATTATATATGTCCTTTTTCCAAACTTTAGATTTTTTAGGAATATTAAATCTTTTAATAATATAGTATTTGTTTTAAAAACTCATTTATGTCAATTTTGACACTATTTAGTATTTGTTTTTTGTGAAAGTCATAACAAATTTATTACATATAAAAAAATTCTTCGAATAAACCCTAACATATTATATTAAACTAAAAATTAGTTTAATGCATCAAAAGTCTCAATTTACATTTATTTTTATATTTTTAACTTCAATTATTTTAATCTTCCATTAATAAAGTAATTACTGCATCATCATTGTGAAATAAATAAATATATTTATTTAATGTATAAAAATTATAAATAAAATAAAATTTTGTAAGAAATAATATTATATTTCTAATTAATATTTATAGTCAAATTTATATTATGTATAACCCTATATTAAATTTTTTTAGTTATTAAAATTTGAATTTAACACTTTTAACTCTTCCTTAAATAAAATAATCATAAATATCCTATTCTAATCCATGTAGACCAAAGATGAAAATATTATATTCCTAAGGTCTATTTTGGTAGAAATAATCTTATCCAATATAATTAGAACATGCGTTAGGGTAATTATGATATCATTTTACCTTTAATTACCATATTTACTTTTAACCATGGTAAATAAAATTCAAAAGTTACCATTCACCAAAAATTATTTTCATCCTATTGAACCAAATTTTACAAACTGATGTAAAATTTGTCTCTAAAACTTTATAAATTCAATTCAGAAATGTAGTAAAATTACATTTTATGCAAATTTACAAATCCGCCTAGAAGGTGGGTCAAAGACGGTAAAAAGTTCAATAAAATTTTACACATCTAATTTTATTATAAAATGGATCTAATGAATTACATTGAAATTATATTGGTATTATGTATGTATTTGGTTTTAAAATAAATTTAAATAAAATAAATAATTATTTAAATAAAAATTTGGTCTTAAATAATAATGCACTGTTTTTGACTATTCATCAAAAATTCAAAGTTTTCAAAAAAATACCAAAAATTCCTCCTAAGATAATTTTGATAGTATGAATCAAAAAAATGAAGTCTATTTTACTAAATTAAAAACTTATAATTTTCATTTATTAATTTAAAATTAATTTCCATTGTCAAAACCAAAAAGTGGTTTTTAAAAAAAGTAAAAACTATCAAAAGATTGACATTTGTTTATGTCCCATTTAAATGTGAAATTACTTATAATGACCTATATTATATTAAATGATAAAAATATAATCTAATTATACTTCAAAACCATTCAAATTTATAATTTAACAATATAAATTATTTTGATTAAAAAAGTTGTTTTCAATTAAAATTTTGCATCTTTCACTATTCATCAAAATATGAATGTTATAAGAAAAACACCAAAAATTTATCCAGAATAATTTTTTAGGTCCTGATTAAAAATAATAAGTTTATTTTGTCTAATTTAATATTAAAGTGTCAAATATTTCATTTAGAAAAGAATCACCATTAATAGGCTGTAAAATTGCATTTTTTAAAATACATCATTTATATGAAAAATTGATTTTTTTTCATATATTATGTCAAAGAAACACATAATATGGATGTTAAAATTATATGGATTATATAAGATTCAAAATTCAGTTAATACTATTCATAATCTCTTTTTGAACTTCTAGTTTGGTAAGTTGTGGTGCACTCGAACTCAGTGTTTCATGTAGTGCAAGTTATTGAATTAATTTAATGAGATAACGTAGTATGAAATCCTATGGTGTTACAAGGTCTTTTATGACATTTATTTGTCATGTTAAAGGATATTTTGAAAGGATTTGATATGAATTTGGTTTGAAAATGTGTTTTCCAATATTTAATTTTTTGTGTGTCTAAATATTTATTATGCTTCTTGAGTGTGTATTAAAAATTTCTCAAGTGGATTATTAAATTGTGAAGGTGATTAAAATAATTTTTTAAATTTTTTTGGTGTGAATTTGCTTTTAAAAGAGGATTTTATGTGTGAAAGTGATTGTACAATGTGGGTGTTGCTTTTTTTGGATGGAATGATCTGAAAATGATTTGTTATGTGGCATGTGGAGAAACTTGAGCATGATGAGAGACCTGATTAACTATGTGTGAACACTATAAGTAGTATGATAGAATATTTGGATGTGGTTTATCCTGATTTTTTCGAGTAGGATTGATTCTAAAACACTATCTAAACATTTTCATGATTGGAGACCACAAGAACCACGGGGTTCCCACTCTTTAATGGTTCATGCACGAGAAAGATGTGATTGTTGATACTATACCATCCTTCAGTAAGATACGATGTACCTAGTTCCCCATTGCTAACTAGTTTCCAATGGTTCCTCCTTTTACTAGTGCTCTATGGTGATATATCACTTACCATCGACATACAATCTACTATTTTGGTTATTTCAAATGCAATCATGGTTTTCTTTAAAGGTGCTTTCAATATTTTTTTTGTGTTAGTTATTTTATAAAAAATTAAAGTTTATTTAACTTATAATGGATATAGCATGGAATCATTTATTGGGTGGTATCCTTCTAGGCTTCGTCTCACGTACTTCATAAACCTCTAGGTTTTTATAGATTTGGTTATATTTGAAATAGTTAATGGAAATGACTTTGGAGATAATGGATTGGGTTGTCAGAGGTATTCTTTATATGGGTTGATAGTTGTGTCTTGAGGGTGATGATCCTCTCATTATGTGGTGGTTTTTTATAATAGACCTTTTTTTCAAATTTTTTTATATATTCTAGTATTTATTTAATTTTTATAACTCAAATATGAATATTTGGTTATGCTTGGTTTGGTTGTCAATTTTTAATTATGGTTTATATATATATATTTTGTTTTATTATTATAAAATTTGGTAAATTGATCCCAAATTCTATTAATTGTACCCGAGCACTTTTTTCTAACCTATGGGGATAAGGAAAAGCCCTTAGGCCATTCCATGGACTAGGTTGGGTGCTGGTTCGAATGATGACCATGCTTGGTTCATGAAAGATATGGTTCCATAACACCTGACCATAAGAATTTTTTTACATAAGTATTAATTGTTTTGTGGTTGATTATATGAACTAGATACTCTTCCAATGAAGAAATGATATCTAATTCCACATTTATATCATCCAAAACCAACAGCAGTTCAAGATAATAAAAAATTTTCTAATATATAAAAAATTAATAATCAATAGATCTATAGAAATGAGAAATGTCTAATGAAAAATATACATACATCACCATGCCCATAATCTCGAATAGACCAACAAATCTATGTTCCATATTTTCATTCTCCTGAATCCATAGATGAACCAATATAGATGAAATACATTAGAATACATAATCTAACAGCTATAAATCTTGAGGATTGCTTTGATGACCGATAGATGATATCATTTGGGAAGATGTTTCTTAAAAGTGCTTCATCATTAGTTTCACTTCCTCCAATATCACCTGAATGAGACAAATTCCTTGAGCCCATTTCTATAAAAATCGTAGATCTAAATGACACATATTACCATATATGTCAATATAGGGAACTGCTATAATTGTGTTATTGAATATAATACTATTTGTGGACATATTAATATGCAATTATTTCTCTACTGAGCCTCCAAAATATGGGAACCATTCATAGATAATGTACCCCATGACCTGTATATTCCACTTGGGTTTTCTATTAGTTTTAGGGTGATATGATATACACTAAATTTGAACTAAGATAATTATTCCTCCCATACAAAAACCATGTTTTATAAAATCATCCTTGTCCAATAAAATGGTATTTAGATTCATCAATAATCAATTCTATCTTTTAAAATTATAATATATAATTATCATCCACTGATAGTGTATCCAGTATTGGAATGAAATGGGTGACCTTCATCATCATATCCAAAATAGTAAATATAGCATCACTATATGAGGTTTAATTTTGTGTCCCCGTCTTGATTTCCAAAAGTGAATTCATCACAGTTATATTTTGTGATAGGTGATGGTTACAATAGGCCAAAAATCGCCTGGTGTTATTCATTCAACTATTGATTGGTTGAATATTGAGAAAAATATCATGTGATATTCTTTTTCATCACAGACCACCAGTACTAGTGACATAAATAATTGAACATATTAATCATACTAGGATTCAAAGTTTATTTATTTTCATGATATTATTCCATTAATTACTCTCAAATTCTTATAGATAACCACAAATTATTTCCTCTATCTAGAATATCATCCTCATATGAACCTAATTAGGAATTGTCTCATGACTCTAAATATTGTACCACATACCCAAGATTTCATCATATAAAAGATTCATCCTCTTTATTTGACTCAGAAATGAAGGATTCACAGATTAATCATTGTGATTCTACTATTCTTGATAATCTTTAACATCTTGATACATTTCAATATACAAATAAGTCTTGTTCCACTCACTACTATATTCTTGGGAAACATGATCCAGAGTTTTTAAACTCAAAGTATTAACTATAGATTTACATTTTAATGGCATATATGTGAGCTGAATGCGGAATGAATGAATATATTCAACCCACCCCAGTATTTAGGCTTTATGTCCCATCGAGAAAATCGATCATTGAGCCTCATGTTGTCCGTATACACAATAGACCACTCCCCCAATAGGTAATGTCACTAGAAATGAATATTATGAACAACATATTCTTACTAAAGGATTTTCATCAGGTAGTGTCACTCACAATTCCTGCACTACTAATACCCATACATCAAGACTATATCCCCATTAAATAATATATCACCATTGTAATGTCTCTAGGTTTCTTTATTATTCCTTTGAATATTCTTATATATAAATATGGATTTTTCCTTAGAGTAGGTGATATGTTTTGATGTCAAATGAGTCCAAAATCAATATATTTTTAATATTAATATTAATTAATTCATGTAGAGACATGTTATTTTCTTATATGGGATTCCCATTTTTTGGAACCTATGTTGGGAAATCTGATAAAACAATTGATTCTAAAATCTGTTTTTTCCCTAAGCACGAAAAAAAGTTGGTCGATGTCAGGTTTTTGATAGAGGGAAAATAATGGAACTATGTTAAGTAAAATAAATTATTTAGTTGATTTATTTAACTATAAAATAAATAAAACTATTCCACTATAAAAATAGATCATTATATAAAAACCCGTGTTTAACTATATAACCCTATGTGACCACATAAGATGATAGATTTATTTTTATAGGAAGATCAAGATGGAGTGTCGATGTCCCAATATTGGGAGGAATCATGATATGAATGACGAATATTGTGGAAACATTTCATTTCCCCTGTAAGATTAATTTTTCATCAAATATAAATCCAATATAAATGTAGGGTATTTTTTCATAGATTTATACCAATACTAATTTAATGGATAATCCTAGATTTTTTTTCTTATTACATCAATTTATTTTAATACCATGGGACACAATTCTTATGGTATTCTTATGCCAAAATTTTAATCCTTGTTTCATTTAGGAATCACCCATAATCAAATAGAGATTTTAATATTTATGCATTTCCCCTTTATTTCATCTTGTTATAAACTGTTGGCCCATAGGTTTCCAGTTCAAATTTACCAAACCAGATTCATATGTGATCAAACTTCCAGATTGGTGGAATATGTATGAACACATTGGAAATAATTTTTTTAACTATAATATTGGGATGAAATGAGATATATAGGTGTTTGAGACATAGATTTTAGGTGGGGTAATGGATTTCCATCAATAGGTAAGATAAAATAGTGGCATGGTGGGATGGTAATGTTCTACACATGGTTTGAGTGGATTGAATATATCCACCATCGATGGATATGAAATGATGTTAACTATATAAGGGGTCTATAGTGGGATTTATGAAGGAATAATCTTTGGATATATTGGGGGAATGATGTAATGAATTTGAAGAAATTTTAATAAAATCCTAATATACATGGAATGTAGTCTATGAACATATGTTCTGTACTCCCATGAAAATATTGGCTATTGTTTTTTCAAGTGATAAACATCACCAGTTGTGTTAGACATATACAAACCATGGGACTGTGTGCTAGAGGTTTGGATTGTTATTTAAGAGAACACATGCACATACACATCTCCGAACATGATAATAGTTATACTACATGAGCACCACCATTTACTCATACATGGAATGGGTACCCAAACCTAGATTGTGTATAGCGGTATAACCAGGTCACATGTGCACAACCATATTACTTGGTCTAGGGTTGAAGTAAGTGATCATGGACTGAGTAAGTGTGCTTGATTTGAGAGGGAATTGAAAGACCTAGGTAAATCAATACATAGAACAAAATTCATGTGACCACAATGTAGTTATAATTTTCCATCCAAGCCATGTGAATGATTGGATGTTCCCATTTGTCCATGAGAGGTCACATGTTGTGTGACGCAAGGAAAGCGTCCTTTACATTTCTATGTTGTTTTCACCTTGTGTGTATCCATATTTATGGATTGGTTATGGGAAAGTTATTATCTTATCCTAAGATGAATTATAGGTGAAATTTTATGGCAGACATTGTTTTGGAATTGGTGATATGAGATGATGTGTTACAAGTGGAACTTATCCTTCAACGATTCTATGTAGGTGACAATAATCATGTTTGAAAATATGTGTGTTACCAGATTTTTGACCCCTTTGTGGAGGAGGGTGCGAGCCCCCCCGTAGAATTTACACATATAGAATTTTTCCCCCAATACTACTATGGGTGTGGGTGCTCTATCTATATATTCTTACCCACATCATTGAGATTTTTTAGGGAGTAGTATTTCCATTACTAATTGTTCCCTTTGTTTTTGGAGCACAGTGATGAGGTGAGGTACCTTCACATTTATTCTTATGATATTATGAATGGTGTTGAGCATCAGTTATAGACCTTTTTTATTGTCAGATGAATCAAAGTTCTTTATTGGGTAGTTGATATGGAAATATAATTTCTCCCTTAATTATATTTATTTATTATTATATATATAGTGGGTTTCATTTTAATCTTCACTGGAGGCTGATATAACTTATATAATGTTTTAATCATCAATTATTATTTTTTAGGGAATCCCACTAGTTATGTATATTCTCACACCTATATATATTGGGTCTTTTTTAGATGATAAGTAGATTGGAAGTCATATGTAATTCATTTTTTGAAGGATCATAGATATACCTAGAAAAGTTTTTTTGAGCAGTTTTCCATACATATTGTGAAATGGTCTCACTTTATTTTACCTCTTCTATTTCTTATCATTTGTTCACCTCATTCCTAGTTGGGTTTGTATTTTTCCACATTAAAATTTCATAATACACTGTTGTAAATTTATTATTTCATAGTGTATATAACATTAATATTTTATACACTAAATGTTATGTCATATATAAGATATCCGTGCCCCATAGCTCGTGGGGAATGGGTGAGTTGGATAAAGGAAGTGGTGTCATGACCCTGAGGTTCCTGGATCAAGTCCTCGCAAGGCAACATGCACTATATGCTAACAAAAATATCATGGTCCCCTCTACCTCAATGGGAACTGATACTTGTACAATGTTGGCCACCATGGGCCTCACCGGGGATGTGTGTCACGTGGGTGGTGTAAGGATGCCCCTATACATTCGTTAACCGTTAACACGTTTTCACAAGAGCCTCAACCCAGTTGGTGAGGTCTCAGAAAGAGAATCCATGAGATCTGAGTTCAAAATCGGGTGGAGACATATTTTCTAGGGTACTGTAGAAGTATTGTAGCAGAAACTGTAGGAGTTATTGTAGCAGGTACTGTAGCAGTCACTATTCGATTATGTAGTAGTCAGAACTATTCATTTGTTTTGGCTTTCGGGCAACCAATTTGGGCATCGAGTCCTTTAAGTCCTTCGAGCCACCCAAGTTCTTCAAGATGGTAAGCCATTCGGGCCATATCAAAGCCTTCAGAAAACCTCAAGGCCTTTGGGCCACCTCAAGGCCTTCAAACCCCTAAATTTGTGCTTAAAAAATGGCCAGATAGACTCTACAAAGAAGCAGACTCCATATGGGGATTCGGAGAAGGAACATTCACCAGTGCAGAAGCTAATAGGATTTTTCAGAAATAGAGGGTATAACATTTCCATTGGGACCATCTTGTGATTTTCCTATTTGAATAGCCATGTGAAGGTGGAGAGATGATATCATGATGGAGAAGTTGGGAGGAGGAGTTCCAAAGTATAGTTCTGTATATTTCCTTAAGACCTAAGGGTCATGTAATCTCTGTGCCTATGGGCCTTGTAAGGGTTCCCCATCATCACTTGAAAATGGGGTTATAAAAAATCAATAAAAAAGAAGGCCTTTTGGCTATTCGGTTATCCATGAACCACAACATGTACCTATTTTTTGAGTGTGTACTGGTATATAGGCAAAGGGCTCACATTTTACTGTTTCTGGGTCAATTAATTTCTCTAGCCCCTAGAATATTGGATAAGGGATTGTGGTTGAATTAACCATCATATTTCCATTCAGAGGGCTCTGGTGGGTTGTGTTATGATAAAGTTATATCAAATATGGTCGTTCCCCTATGTTCAGTGTTAAATGTTATTCTATATTAAATAGATTGGATTATTAACATGGGAAACTAATTTAAATATGTCCTAAGTATGGATATTTGGTAAAAAAAACCCAGTGTTATTGTGAGGAAAAGAATATAAATTCACTAAGACTAGAAACCCTCTTTTAAACCCATCATAATTATACATTTGTTATAGGGATCTGATGGTACATGAATCATATATGATTATGTATTTTGAATTTAATGTCCATACTGTGTCATCTCCACACATATGATGTTATAAATGTGGAATGTATGATTTAATTTCCTAACACATATGTGGCAAAGGATAACTAAAATCCAAATATAGCAACGTGATGTTGATCATTTGAGATTTGAGGCATTAATTATGGGATACAATCATGAGTTTCTTCCTTTATGAAGGAATATAGAAATGTCACCATCTATTGAGAAGTGGATAGTTCGAACTAGTAATTATGTTAATATGTGTATGTTTAGCACATTACATGAGTTAATGTTATATAGATTACTCTATTTTAATGGAAATACATAACCTCATGAAGTAAAATATTATATTGAGTTAGTGGACCAAGTCATATGGCTAGTCTGGACCCTTATTGATTAGATGGTTTTGATTTTAGTGAGCCTTCTTCATGGAGTAGTTGGGAATTCATGGAGTATAATTTATTAGACTTTTGTTGATGGGATCCTAGCATTATTATACCTCTAAAATCTATTCCACAATGATTATTACCCTATAACCATGTTCTTTGTTTGTTTTTATTAGCATTTTAGGTGAAGTATGGTTATTTTTCAGCTTATTATTCATCCATGAGGTTTCAAACCCTCACACAATACACCATTAATATTGTATGTGATGGATACTTATAGAAATGGTCTTTTGAGTATGGAATTTTTAGAGAAATACATGATATATTGGTCAACATATGTTTTCACACATTTCATGGAGTGATGAAGTGGAATGTGTTTATATATATCCTACAAGAAGATGGACCTTTGGTGGATAGAGTTGGTAGTAGAGGTTAATGGTAATTGTTTCCCACACCAGCTAGAAAGTGTTAGTCATTATGGTATCACCATATGATACCTTCCAATTATAATAATAAGTCACATGAATATATATCATTGGTTTTACATAGAGGATCTAATCATCTATGAACAGGTAAATTCTTTGGTAAAAATAGTCGAGGATTCATGGATTTCAATTTCCCAAACTAGTCCCTTGATGAAGATAGAAATACATTTCATGAACCACACCGATAGGGGAAACATCATTATAAAAGATCTCTAATGTATTGTCTGGGTACCCCCCTAATGTGGTAAATATTTAAGATGATGTGAGGCTCCTCATAAACTTTATAGTATTGGGCGATGATACTATAAGATACGTTCACAATCACTAATAGGTTTCCCACAACAATATGAGAGAGATGTTAGTCAAGGGTGATGGTAGTTCCTAGAAATGGATAGATATGACTAAGAATCTAATGATTTGATTTAGTATATAATCTATATCCTTAAAAACATACTCCAAAACATGTAGAAACATAAATGAGATATTAATTTATACCTATATACCTTATTCAAGTGCTATACAATCTTATCATTTATTCATAAAACAACTATTGTTAGAGTCTCTTACATTGACAAATTCATGTATATTACTAATCAATTACTAGTTTGTGTTATCATTTGGGGAATATATTTTTTCATGGGACCTCTTGGTCACTGTTATGGAACCTTACAATGTTATAATGGGTTTTTACTAGTCCTCTATGGTGTATACCTAGATAGGATGTCATAACATGAGAGTTAGATTCTATTGTAAATATGGTAAAATATTGTCCTTCATGGATGAGATATATCTTATAGTTTAGCAGGTAGATATTATGATAAAAAATCCACAACATATCATAAATTTATTGTCTAGTTTGTGTAATTATACAAAGGGATTTTAAGGAATCTATCATCTAGAATTATTGATGGATTATATGAATGTCTTCCCTAATTATATAATGGGACTATGTTTGTAGTTGGTGATTGATTTCATTATTTATTTTCTCACAATGAAAGTACATATATCTTCTAGGACATATCAAAGTATAGTGACCCATATATTGCATGTATTGATATAACATATTATTGGTGTAATTATAACTACATATCATATTAATAAATGAATATATTGTATTGTACTAGTATTTTTTAAATCATGGAGATAGAAAATACTTTTTCATAAGATATCTACATCATCTCCCATTTTGATATTTATAACTGTCACCCTTATTAGACATTCCATACTATGATATTTTCTTCATTACTTATGTAATTGAAACATAATAAATAGTGTTAATATATTCTCACTAAGGTTAAAATAGGGATATGAAAATATTATATGATTATAAGGTTATAAAAAAAATATTTTCATTTGAAAAAAGTACCGTATATATCAAAGATCAAAATATCGAGCCATGAAATAAATCATGGAAATTCATAAATTAGGAACCATAATCTAATAAAATTATGTAATCCATAAAGAATAAAATAGATGATGAAATATGAAAAAACATAAGAATATGAAATTTTGAATTTTTAAAAAGAAAAACACGTTACTCATTAGGTTATGTACAAGAAATCAGGTCCCCACAAAAACTTATGGACATGAAACCAGGTCCTCTAATAATCATCTGGATTTGATAGAGTACTCCATGATTAATCTTATGTATAAGATGGAAACATCAATGTTTAAACTTATGTACAAGACATGTAGGAATATGTTTATTCTTATGGATACGGAAACTTCTTTCATTCATGAAATTGTAATCATGAAATAAGATTCATACATAACATATTTATCTTATGAGTTATCCCGCATTACATGATTAATTTGAGGGATATATAGAAACCAAATGCAACATAATGAAAATTATACCTAGTTTTCCCATGATAATAAATCATTCATAATATCAAAATGTATAAAAATAAATAGGTTACATATATATTTCATTATAGCATAACCCATTGAAAAGAAATTGGTTTCATAAATAATTCATATTTTATTCATTACATGACCAATTAAAAAGGAATGGGTTTCATAAAAATATTTTCATTATAAACATAATCCATATAGAGAAACAAAAATTATGGAATCTTGGGATGATATCTATATTAATTCATATTGATGTCATGTATTTTTTTCTTTACTGAGTAAATACCATTATGGAATCATTATAAAATTGAGAAAAATATGAATTCAATTTAGGAATACAATATTCAAAAAAAATTGAAAAAATATTATAAAAATATATTTATATTATTGTACCCTTTGAAACATTATAACGATTATTTATATTTTTTTATTCATGAAACATTGAAATTCTGTTCATTCGGTAAAAGTTATAATAAATCATTTCTTCTAAATTTTTGAAAAAATAATTAAAAACAACTTCATTCTGAAAATGGAAGGAGAATTCCATTTAATCCATTTTGTAAAATGTAAAAAATAGTATAAATAACATTAAAATCCCCAGAAAATTGTAAAACAATTAAATAAAACATCTATAAAAAACATGGATACAGAATACAAAATGATGGAAGAGAGAAATAATGTTTATATTCCTTAAAAACACATTTTTAGTCTCATGATTATTTATAGTTGGGAAACGTAAAGGAAAAAATATATTATCAAGAAATAAAATGAGGAGGATAAATTTCTTATGTTCTATGAGAGGTAAATCATACTATGTCATCATTAGAAACATAATAAAAAACAATACTGATTAAAAATTAGATTAGTACATGAAACTACAACCACATTTCCATTATTTGAATCATAAGACTGATGAAATATAGATCATTAGATGGATATTTATACCCCCCCAAAAAATAGTATTTAGAATATAAAATAACCTCCATGTGTAGAATATACACCACACAGGATAAGAAATTGTGAATATGGATTGTTACTCATAGAAAAAAAATTTAGATGAAAAACGGTTACCAAATTGGTAACTTGTGATCAATATGCACCTTCAAAGGATAAAATAATTTGAAATTTTAAATATAATTAAATTAATAAAATTCATTATATATAATTTCAAAGGGTAATTATTTACACTGCACAAAATAAATGAGTGGTGAATTTTTTCATATGTCTTCCAAAAATAAATGTGTGACTAAAAATTATATAACTCATGTCCGAATTACTCCATATGTATCAAAATCGATTTTATAAAAAATATATAAATATATTATAAATTTATTAAATAAAATCATCCATATATCTAATAATATATGTGATTTTTTTCTCACATTTCTCTTCATTTTATTAATTATTCCTCATTAAAATCATTTTTCTTGGTGACATGTACATCATTTTATTATATGATTTTGATTGGTAGTTTTGGTTCATGAATATTGAACATGGGTATATAAGATCAAAAATTTTAATGAAAATATTAATATTATATATATTTTTTATATAAAAATTTATTCTAATCTATAATATTTGAGATAGAAAAACATAATACACCATTCTTGGAGATGGTTAGTCACACGTATAGATGAACTCAATTTTTATTTTTCAATGGATAGAAAGAAAGAGAGGTAAATAATAAATAACATTTAATGAATCATTATTATATCATATATATATATAATCTATTATTTAAATCCATTATTATACCATAAATGTAAAAAATAAATGAATAGAGTGAAACATAACTTTATAGAGGTGGTAGTCAACATGTATGCACGAGTGACATTATCATTTTCCATTGGTTAAGAAAATATGAAGGTGGATATTATATTATAATCATAGAATTATATATATCACATAATTATCATATATAAAAACTAAACCCATCAAAATATCATTCCATAAATTATGGTGATGAAAAATTAATTGTATTGATATTCAGAGAAAGTAGGTCGTACCAAAGAATAATATTATCATCCCATTTTAAATAAAGAGGGTGAATATATGTGGTTTAATAATCATAATGAAATTTTAATATATTTAATATATTTATTCTATTATGGTTTTGTTAAAATAACATATTTAGTGGATATAAAATACAAATTAATAAAATGTGATCAGTTAAGGTGATCCCCACTCATTTGAAAGAACTCCTTCAAATATAATTATAAGGATCTTAGTTTTGTCCAATTTTAAAGACCATATAATCTACAATGTGGATAATCATGTTTGGAATTTAAATTTTTAGCATAATTTTGTGCTAGAAGGGACAATTTGGTATGAAAAATATTGTATAAGTTCTGTTTTATAATTGAGGAGTGGGTAATTCTATGATTTTATTTAAATAATATATTAATATACATTATTTGATGTCCAAAAGGATCCAAATTTAAATAATTCAAATAAAATTTGATTATTAGTTGATATAAAAAATGGCCCCAAAATGTATTTTGTTTGATGTTATCAACCATTTAATATTCCCTTTTCCAATGTTATTAATTTTTTAATTTTTAAAACAAAGTATAAAATATAATTTTTTATATGACAACAATAATGTCAACTTTAGAACTAATCATATAATTAGAATTTTAAAATGAGAAAATAATTATAGAATTAAAATAAAATTCATATATATCCCTATAAAATGTAATTTTAATTAATTTGTTTTTAAATATATAGATTCATTATAATCATATTTTTTAATAATTTTTGAAATAAATTATTTTATTTTTCTATGAATTTAATAATTCATGCTTCTTCATTGTGTAACCATTTAATATAGTTATTTAATAACTAAACATTATAAATATAATGATAAAAAATCATTTATTTTAAAATTTTTATATATAACAAAAAAATTATTTTGTTTGTCCATACATTAAGAATATTATACTTATTAAATGTAAGATGATTAATTTTTTGGATTTATATTTGATTAAATATTTTTAAAGAAAAAAATCCTGGACAAATGGAAACAAAAGGCCATATATTATACATATTGATTATCATGGAAATGATAGACTCATCTAGTAAAATTAATTAAACTATTAGGGACTTTATCTATTCCTTATCATTTAATTATTTAAATTAATAATCTAATAAACATTTTACCAGGAAAATTTTTTTATGTTACTATTATTTATTTCCAAAAATAAAATATACATATTTACCAAATTATTATCCCATTATTACAAATATGGAATCCTTTTTCAATATTATAATTCTAGAAGTGGAATGAAATTACATATTATATAAATTTCTAAAATGCAGTAAAAAATAGGTTTTGGAAAAAAAATTCTAGATAAAAAAATTACTTAAAACAAAAGAAGTTATTGTTATAATTAAACTAATGTTAATTAGATTATATAATATTAAATAATAATTATTTTTCATTACGATAACATTAAATAAATAATTTATTTTTAATTAAAATTAAATGTTTGTTATACCACATGTTATTAGTTTTCACTGTTTACTGAAAAGTAAATATTTTAAAAAAATTCTTAAATTTTACACATTATAAATTTATATATTTTGATTTTATATTATATATTCAATTTACCAAATAAAATGTATAAATGTTTATGATATTAATATTATGCACTTTTTGATAATAATGCATGAATAATTGTGTGATGGAAATGTGTTTTTGAATAATAAAATAGAATTAATAAAACAATGTAATTATTTACTGATAGTTTATAATTAAATTTATATTTAATAGGAATTTATATATATTTTTAATGCATATTACCCTATTAATACTCATCTATTTAATTATTATGTTGTAATAATCATGTTTAAATAACAATATTTCATGGCTTCTTTAGGCTGGGTATTGCATGTAATGCAATAATTCTAAGATATAAAATATATATTTCAAAAAATAAAAATGTGTTACATTCACCCCCTCCCAAATTAATAAATTTCATTCTATCAATTTAACATTTTCATATTAATAAAGGGTTTATATTTGGAAACTATTTTGTTAAAAACCCATATCATAAAATGATTTACTAAAATATACTCATGTAAATAAGGAAAAATATAAATGGACTATAGAGTAACAACTGAATAGAGAGAAAATAAAATATCAATGTAATCGAGATTAATAGATAAATGGGTTTCTAAATAAGAATATATGAATGAGAGATGAAATATATTAGAAATGTAATATATATAGATCATTGATCACTAGAAATTTTATAATCATGATGAATATAATGATAAATAAACTATAAAATAAATATGTGAGAAAAATATAATAAAATCAGAATAAAAGAAATTAATAGAAACAAATTATTTTTTAAGATCATCTTCTTAACGGTGAGGAATTTTAACATGCAAGAAAAAATATACTTTATTTAATTTCATATAATAAATCTTATCTCATGCTTCACTTATACATGAAACATTTTTCACACCATCTTTAACACAATGAAATTAATATCTATGATAATTTTTTATGCTTATGAAATTTTTTTAATTTTTAATGAATCATATGATCCATAAAATAATGATAAGACACAACTTATTTATCAAAATTTTATCAAATTCAATAATATGAGCACAAGGTATATATTATAATATATTAATTTATAAAACATTAACAATAACCCATGAGGGTTATATTAATCACTTTTACAAACCATCACCCTTGTAAATCCTTCAATATATGTGTAACAAAATTATAAAACCAAAAAATCAATTTATTTTTAAAAAAAATTATCTACATATAACATAAATTGGATCATAATATCACATAAAAAATATGATAACACCATGATAATATAGTCTCTTAAAAAATTATAATAACTTTAATAAAAAAAATGAAAACATATATTCTAAAATTTTTTACATAGAACATATTGATTATATAAAATCAAATACAATCGAATATATTCATTAAAATAAAAAAATAACTACCATAAAATATGTTCCTAATATATTTTTAGTCAAATAACTAAAGGGATTCCAATATTAACACACTGACTTCATCAATATTCATAATTTATTTATCTAAAATAATCATCATTAACTCAATATATGGAATATATAAATTTTTTTCTTTCCCTAAATCATGTATTCTCTAAGAATTTAACCTTACTACTAAATTACTTTTTTTGGTTATTAGTACGATTCAAAATATTTTTTTAAAATTATAATGGATAACTAATTTTGAAACCCTTTGATGATTCATTATTTTTTATGAATAATATCATTAATGTAAAAAATTATAAATCATAATTCTAGAAGAGAAATGCATAAACAATTCTAACATTCCATTTCTTTATTAAACTAATAACCATAATTCATAATCTTATTCCATAATACTTATTTCGTATAATATTAAATATGAATCATTTTATAAGATTCATCCACCTTAATTTTATCATCTTGTTACTTTTAAAATATTAAATATAATTAAAACATATAATACCTTTAATATGTCATTCATAGACTTTTCATTATCTTCAATAAAACCATTACATGTACAACCATTTTGATTCACTTCTGGATATATCCACATTGGACATCAATACTCATAATACATTCCAAATTTTAAGCTTTTTTATATTAAAGATACATTAGGAGACCATTATTCTCATCCATTATATTTTCTAAACATATTATTTTTCCTTTTAAATTACATATATTGTGTCCATATTTTCAATATTTAAAACATAATTCCATTAATCTAATAAATTTATATGATTTATTCTTTACAATTTATTGACATGTTGGATGTTTCATCTTAATTCCATCATGGTATTAAAAAAAATCCATCTATCCCTTATTTGGTGTGTCTGGGAACTCACCAAAGTTATAATTTTTGATTATATAATGATATACCTAGTTATGAATAATCACAGTGTTTCAAATTTTATCACACATTTCACATCAATTATGATGAGGAAAATCATTCCATTTTCCATCAAATTCAAAATTAACATGATTCATTTTGGTTATAACCATGAACTAAAATACAAAAATCACACTGTGAGCAACAATAACCATAATGGGGAATGACATAATCACAAAATATCATATATAGGATGTATAATCCAATAATTCTTTTTAATTGATGAATCCTTATGATTAACCAAGTCAATATATAGTCACCACAAAGACATTGGGATGTTATCATATATATAGATATATCCCAAGGGTTCTAACACAAATTTTATCATCCAAGAATCTAAAGCCTAACTATTCCTTTCTTAAATAGAAACTATATTGACCCACACATTTCAATCATAGATATTACATTATATTAGATAAAAATTCATTACATATCAAAATGATAAATTATATAATCGTATAGGTCTAATATATTTGGAGACATTGATATATATAAAATTTCAAAAGATATTAACATTATCTCCTACTTTGTTTATCATAACTAGAAACTATCTATAACATATGGTAATAAATATCATTTTTAATTACCTTGGGAAAGGACACACAATTAAGAGTTAGATCAGATGATCGGTATTCATTTACAATGAAGTTAATAATATAACAAGATATTAAGGGTATAAAACAAAGAGTTTAACATTTAAAAATAACAACATTTATAATAATGATCAAAATCATGATTCGTGGCATAAATAATGGATGTTTATAATACACTAATAAAAAATGAATAAAAGAACATAGTCTATGAGGGAATAACATAAATGTAGAAATATTGAAAAACATTTTCCTATAACATTGTGAACATATCTAAATAGAAATAGTTTCACTAATTTTGTTTTGGACACCAAATTTCTCACTAGCATAAACATATTTAAATTAATCCATGTCCATGCATAATATTATGGACATGGAAGCCATGTCTATGCATAATAATATAAACATGAAATCAAGGTACATTATTAATATTATAGACATTAAATCACACTCAACATTTAATTTTATTAACATGGTAACTAGGTCTATATATAAAATGTTTAGCATGAAATCAGGTTCATGCATAACATATTTACCTCATGAGTTATCCATCATTACCAAATAAATTTAAGAAAGATAAAGTTCATTCACATTAGATAATAAAAATATTGAATATTTGTACACGTGGTCACACAAAATCATCATATCAATTCCAATGAAATAAAATTGGTCTCATAGGCATTTCAATATATCATAAAACGTCAAAAATAAAAATGTTTCATAATTTTTTTTCTTTTAATCATAGAATTTTCCTTGGAAAAAAATGTGTTTAGTTATATATTTTCATTATAAACATAAGACATAATGAAAATGAATATGAATTGAATGATATCATAACATCCCCATTAAAAAATAAGTGAAATCAAAAGTTATTTTCTTTTGATGAATATAAATACACATAAAAAATCATATAAACGTTATTGAGGAAAATAACCATTCCATTTTTAAATAAAAATTTCACCAATTAAAAATTAATAAATTGATATTAAAATAATTTACATTTAATATAACCATGAAATCATATAAAATAGTCTTTATATTATTTTGGGGTCCTTACAAATTGAAATTAAATTCATTCCTTATAAGTTGAAATAAAAAAATCAATCCACATTTTAAAAAAAAATAAAAACAATACCTAATTTTAAAAACTAAATGAATATTTATTTTTAATAATTTGGTTTAAATTTAATAATAGGTACATAAAAAATTAAATATTTATGGTATAATATTAAAAAAGTATTTATTAATTTTTTAGAGAACATGTATATAGAAGAAAAATGTTTTTCGATTGATTAGAGAGATAAATTTGATTTTTTTAAAGGAAAAAATATTCGATATCAGTTTTACATAAGAAGACTAAAATATAACAAAAAATTATTATTATAAAATAATACTATTATAAGAAAATTCAGGATTTTGTTGAGAGTTATATCATAATATTTCATCATAAAAAACATAATCATAAAGAATCCCAATAAACAATGATAGTGTAACATGAAAACCTGAATACATTATATCATTTCAATCCTAATACAAATTAAATAGGAAACCACACATATATATAAAGATAAAACTTATAATATTCATTATAAAATACATTAATGTGTATTATATTCACCATATAAGATAAACAATTTGTGAATATGGTATCTGTCTGAAAATAAATTTGAGATGAATATCACGTACAAATTTAGTGAGTGATAATACATAAGACCCATGAAACAATAACATAAATTTAAACATTAAATATCCTGATATTAAATAAATGTATGATTTAACATGTAAATGGTTATTTATATACCCCACAAAAAATAAATGAGAGGTGAATATCAAAAAAAGTATCCTAGAAATAAAAATTATACTAGAAATCACTTAGCTATGATCTGACATCCTTCAAACATGTTGGATCCTACTCTATTATTAATATATATTTTAAATATATACTATTGAAGAAAAATCATATATATCATAAAAAATATGATTTATTTATTGCATTTTAACACATTTTTATAAATTTTTCACTATTAAAATAATCATATCATGTGATATCTTCATTATTCTTCATGTTTTTTTGGTTCAAAAGTATTTTTCCTTATACATTTATTATGGTTACATAATATCCAAAATGATAATATTAATATAAATATCAGATATATTCATTATATAAATGATTATATTTATCCAAAAATTTAGTTCTATAGAAATAAAATACATTGTTCATGGATATGGTAGGAAGTATATAGGCGTGAAATATGTTTTCATTTTTCAATGATAGGAAAAAACAAAGGTAAATAATATCACACAATTTAATAATAATTATTACATAATATATATTATATATATTCATTTAATCCCTAATTTATACTATACATGATAAATGTAAATGAAATGCAAATCAAATTGCTTCGTAAAGGTGGTAGTCCACACATACGCACGAGCGACATTATAGTTTTACAAAAAGTTGTAATGTAAGGAAATATAGATATACGATTGTCATTATATGAGAATAATTATTCCATATATATCATATATTGACTTTAAAAACATAAAAATACAAATACATGAAATATTGTGACGAAATATGAATTCTATCGCAACATGGAGATGGTAAAAAATACTTATTTACAAACAAGATACTTCCACATTCCATTTGTTGGAAAGAGGGTGAAAAAGGATGTTTTGAAATAATAATAATGTTTTATTATATTTAGTATAATTATGATATTATTTTTTGAACAATATAATTTATTTATATGAGATAAAAAATATAAAGAAAGTAATCAGCTAAAGAGATTTCCCATCGTTTGAAATATCACATTTAGATCGCCTATTAAGATACAAAGTTTTTAATTTTAGAAATTCCAAGACAAAATTAATGTTGAAAAGTAATTTTATAAATTATTTTGGTAGGGTATTATTGATATTGAATATTTAGTGTTGCGTGAATAAGAGAAAAGAGAGGTTCCCTTTTATATTTGAGGGGATGTGCACACTTGGAATTTGATAAAATACAAATTTAATAAAAATTAATCATGATTTGAAAATAATATAAAAATAATTAAATTTTGTCTAAGATGAAGAAAAGAAAAAATAATATCATTATATAAATTTTGGTAGGTTAGGAATATTTTTTTACCCATAATGTTTACTTTTAACCGTTCACTAAACATATTTACAATTACAATCGGATCAATGTTTTTGAGCATCATGTGTTAATAAAGTTACTATAAAAGGAAAAAGCAATCCTTAAATAGAAAAAAATTTATTTACTCAAATATATTGTATTATCATGAATGAATATAATATTTTTTGTAACATTAAATTATTGAATCAAATATTGTTTTCATAAAATATCTCAAATTTAAATATTGGAACTCTTCAATTAATTTGACTTATAAAACTACTAGAAAACTATTTAATTTGATTAAAACCCATCATAAAAACTATAATACAATTTTTTATTTAAAATAACCTAATAAAATAATGAATCATTCATTTCATATTATATATATCATTTTTAATATAATTTAATTTGTTTTTTATACTAATTTTATAACAACTATGTCTGCATTGTGTAAGATTTTATGGTTAATTTTTCTACACCGAAAAATAAAAACATTACCTTCAAATAAAATTCATTTAGATTTAAAATTATTATTATAACCCAACATTTCCCCTATTTACCATATAAAAAACTATTATATTTATTAAAATCAATACTATGAAATTATTGGATTTTTATTCACTTAAATAATATTAAGGTCAAAATCAAGTTCAAATATAAACTAAAATGCTATTTTTTTTACTTCTAGATGATTATATACATTATATATCCATCAAATAAAATTAATTCTAGTTTTAGGGTCCTTATTTAGTCCTTATAATTTTATTTTTAATGTTATTACATGATTTTTACTTTACCATGCTAACAGAGTTATTAATTAACTATTCAAAATTTCTAATAATAAAATGTTTATATTTATGAAATATGTAAATTATTATTCAAAATATATATTATATTTTCCATGTTAAACTTCTAAAAGTGGGAGAAATTACATTTTACATAAATGAATAATAACTAATGTGAATTTTTTATTTGGGATTTTTTTTAATCACAACAATATACCTAAATATGAATTAGGTAGAATGTTGATTAAAATGAATTTAATTAGATTATATATAATTATATAATACCCAAATAATTTGGAATAAAATTAAAAGAACAATGTGTCATTGTAATGGAATGTAAATGACATCTTTACAAAAAAATGATATTTTAACTATTCACTTAGTAATAAATCTATTCATAAAAAAATTACCCAATGATAATTTTGATATTATTTTTAAAAAATTGATATCATTTTTGTAAAATAAAATTTCTATAATTTCAACAAATAAAATATAACAATTACCTCATGATAAATAGTAATTTTTTAATAAAATTGGTTTTTGATGAATTAAATTACAATAATTACAATAATTTGTTTATTTACTAAGAATTAATCAATACATGTTTATTGAGTAGTATCTTATATAAATTTCGTAAATTATTTAATCCTATTCATACTCACTAATTTAGTGGCTAGGTTTTAATAATAATAATTAAATATTAATATTTATTGATTCTTTTATACTTGGGATTTTGTGTCAAAAAATCTATCAATGAAATAAAGAAAATATTTCATAAAACTCTGGTTTTTCCATAGATGTCCCATAATGATC
The DNA here is from genome assembly GCA_963277665.1 of Viscum album. Taxonomy (NCBI): domain Eukaryota; kingdom Viridiplantae; phylum Streptophyta; class Magnoliopsida; order Santalales; family Viscaceae; genus Viscum; species Viscum album. The sequence continues at coordinate 1,029,341,759 of OY728133.1, read as the reverse complement.
ACTGTGAAACATGGTTCATGTTTTAAGACCTTCGATAGAATGGTTTTTTAGACCTAGTGTGTCCCTCTAGGAGGCTCTAATATTGTTCATGAAAATAGAGGATTGGAGTTTGATACATTGAATTGATTATTGTCACCAAAATCAATAATCAATAATGAATAAATACCCCATGAAAAGGAATGATGACCTTTTTTCCAGTTCAATGGTGAGAGTTGTATCTCAAAAACCAAATTAGGTTTAGATACCATCACTTGAGAGTTCCAAAGGATTATATTCAGAAGTTGAAATTTTCTAGTCTGTACAGAAACAATGAGTCCCTTGTAATGCCATTTACTATGAAAAAAATTCTTAACATGCTAATGGATCTTGTGAACCATATCATCAAAACATAATTGGAATAATTCATTGTTGTCATCTTTGATAAAATACTAATTTCATATTTGTCAAAGGAAAAGAACACATATCATTTGTGGATAGACTTATACCTATTCTAGAGAACCAACTATATGGAAAGAACTCCATGTTTGTATTTTGAATTTAAGTGGTTCAATTTTAGGGTAATTTAATATACTAGAATAGTTCAACTATGGATCCAATGAAGATTGATGTAGATATTTGTTGGGAGAAAAAAATATTGTATTAGATGTAAGAAGTTTTCATAGTTTGGTGGGTGACTATGAGAGGTCCAGGGGAGAATATTCCATTATTAAATACCATTTAAATTCCTTAATATTGAATGAGCAGTTGTTTTCCAAGATGCGTCAATGTTATAGAGCCTTCGAGGAGTAAAGGTTGATATTGACTCGTACCTTGTTTTTAGACCATAGGAGCATGATCAATATATTGTGTTTTATGAATTCATTTGAGCTACAATCTATTGCGTGTTTTTGTGTAAGAAATAAGTGATCACTTATTGGTTGAGATATTTGATACACCATTATTAGAAAATTATGAATCACAAAATAGAGTTGGATGTTGTAGTGTTTTCTCCGAATATGTGGGTGAATTTTCCTCTAGAAGAGTATTTCATTCATGACATAGACCACCGAAGTCTAAGGCATATCTTATGTCAGATAAATATCAAACTGAGATAGATGAATTTTTTATATATATATAGGACATTAAAATATAGATATTATATATTAAAATGAAGGGAAATATGGTGGCATGTCACTTGGTAGTAACTCCCATTATCTCTTGGTGAAGTAGGTGTTTATGTACTTATAATCATTACAATAGACTATAGTACTGGGTAGAGGTGTAAATTATCTTCAGTCGATAGTGATACATCCACCACTTCATCATCATTTGAGATTTACTCAATTGGGAGAAATCAAATATGAGGTTCTATAGGAGAAAGATTTACTCACGATATACAAAATATATATTTTTACAAACTGTCCTGGATACCCAATTATATTGATACTCATTCTAACCCTGATGTGGCCATGAGGGATTTCATGATCCCCATGGGATTGTGAATAGAACCCCTATTCCATAAATTAAACATTAGGGAAGTATTTTTCCATAATAATTTGGAATATAAAAAATAAAATTCAGTATTCTTAGTAATCCAAAGGTAGAACATATCAGAAACAAAAAGGTAGAACAATACCCAAATAGTAAATCATCAAAAGACGCAACATATGCCGAGATAAAAACCCATAAATATCCACTAAAACATGTGAATCACATCTCCACCAGTAACTTCCATGAATTTGAGTCCCAAATAATAGTAACTTCAAAGACCACTAAGGGGAACATTCCCTTTTGATAGACTTATCGTTTTAAAATATACAAAAATTCTATTAAAAAGTAAGGGTATGAGATATAAATCCTAGTAGGTTATCTCTATGTGTTACATAGTCAATTACATACCAATTAAACCAATTAATATTATAATTTATATAAATTGATGAATTTTATGGAATAAATATATTTTAAAAAATGAATGATTTTATAATCAATATAGATATAAGATATACTAAAATAACAATAATTGAACATCAGATATAAAGATTTTATACAAATAATTTGGAATGAGTTAAACATTTACATAAATAAATGGAATGTAATCATGAAATAAATCATATTAAATCACTATTCTCAGTCCATCTAGTATGTTATTTTCTGGTAATAGTATCCTCATTCTACTTATTAGTGATCTTGAGTCAACATGTGCACAGATCCCATGACTCTTGCCATCATCTCCCAACTCCCTATTAGTGAAAAAATTATTCCCAAATATAATTATAAAAGTGTTTTAATCATAAATAGAGTGATAGGGGGTTATATCATACCATTATTTTTCTAATTACTCATGAACTATCAAGGATCACATATTATTTTTCAATCATTCAATATATCATTGGAAATTAAACCATTTCAAATTAGTTAAAAATACAATTCCCCCTGTAGTTTTCAACATGCCATTTTCAATTAAAAAAACATAGTTTTTCATCGATCATGAATTTTTGAATCATCATTCAATTTAATCAATTTACATGATATTAAATTTCAAAATCTAGCCATTAATTTTAATCAATTATTTCCAAAAATTTCAGTTCCACTCAAATTTATGGGTTTTCAAAATTTGTAGTTTTGAAAACCATCCATTAACCATATCGTATAATCCTTGTTAAATCAATTAAAAACACATTTCAATATCATACCACTTTTACATATGTATAGTTAATATAAGGATACAACTATAAGGAAGTAGTTCTCCAGAGATAAAAATAGAAAAATTGTTACATATGGATGGGTTGAAATCACCCCTAAATTGCATAGATTCTCACTGAGGATCGAGAGAAGGTGTTACAAGAAAAATGAAATATTTTTTAGGCTTCATCATATACAAACTTGTTGGACCCAAGGATTTTACAATGTGAATACTTGATTCATGATGTGATTATCTAGAGATGAATATATGAAGGAAAATGTTTTATCATAGGGTAAAAATCCTTATCCAAACCATTTCATATCATTAAAATAATTCACAATGTTAACATAATTCCCATTACAAAACTACTTCATGGATACTTACTCTTAAAAAATTCATGTTGTGAAATACATTTACACTGTGAATATTTTTTTCAAAAAATACACAACCTAAACATGATGAAAAACAGATAAAATCCTCAAAATCAACCCATACTCAAAGATAATCGTACAAATCCATTAAAACATTTATAACCAAACTCCATTAATTCAAAAAAATATACACCCCCAATAATTATGTCATTTTCCCAAAAAACCTTCGATTTACTCGACATCCCCAAGATTCACCTAACCAAAAAGGGAAAGAAATCAAGATTCATGAAATACATAAATGAAGGTAACATGATGTTACAATGTCCCAATTCTAAACACATTCTGTCGCCATAAAATTTTTAATAATATGTCATATCAAATTTATGAGTCCACTTCTCTCAAAAATGTGTGGTTGCGCCCAAATTTACCCTACGGGTAAAAGCGATCGATGTAGTACATGTAGGGGTCGAGTCCACAGGGACCGAAGAAGTAACCTTGAGACGCTATGATTTGGTGAAGGATGGGCTATGAAGTAGCCAACTTTGGTTTTGATTATGGATGGTTTAAATAACACTAATAAACCTATGTGAATAAAATTTAATGAAAATGGGTTGATCTAGGATTATGCTCGGGGTGGATTGAATGAATTTTACTTCTTTAAACAATTTTGGTTTTATTAATTCTTGATGAATCCCTTCTTCAAAAATAACACTACCTTCATCATTTTCTGGTTTTGTGCTTACTAAACACAATTACTAATCCCGTATACACGTAGAGAACCAAATTCATGATCTCTCCGAGGTATATCGTCATTTAGTAATTGAATTTATTTTGCTCAAACACAGTAAAGATGAAGAGTAGAAATAACTGAAGAATGGATGTCTTAAATTAATTATCCAATTAACAACAATTCGTTCATAAATTAACATTCAATCCAGCCTTTGCATCCTCCTAAGATCAACCCATTAAGGGTTTAGCCCTCCATTTATGGTATACTCTCAATGGTGGGAGGAAGATGGCTAACAAGAATTGGATTGAAGAAATTAAAACCGCGGAAATAACGAGCACTCCTCCGTGTGTGTGAATGAAATTCACACCTATGTGTGAACTAATTCACAACAACACAGAGATATCACTGTGCTTTGTGATTATAATGTTTTAATAAATGAAATGGAAAATATATAAGAGAAGAAGTTGATTAAGAACAAAAAGAAAAACTTACATGGAAATGGAAAACATTACAAAGGAAATTTGGAAGCAAAACATTACAATAAAACAAAGCATCCAAGATGATAAGACAATTTTCCACCAATAGCTCCTTATATAGGCATATTAGGAGCCTTAGGTACATCCCCCAACAATTAATTCACCCCCCAACAATTAATATAGTCAAATGGAGGGTGAATAATCAAAATGAAATTGATGTTTCGAATTTGACCCGGAAAACTGTCCAGATTCGTCCACCACATTGACGTGTGAATTCGGTATTGAAGAAGGCCGAATCCGGAGGGGCTGTAGAAGAGAAATATCTTCATCCATCTGTCCTCTATGAGCTGTAAAATTTTCAGGAACCTTCTCCCAGAAGTTTGGAAGTTATAGTCGAAATGGTAAGACGGATTTTTGAGAATTAATGACGAGTCAACAATTTAAATCTTAACTTCATATCCCTTTATCATCATGAAAACATCAGAATTAGCTGCGGCCACAGTTGAATAAAATGATCCTAATATTTTTATCTTTCTACTGTATAAATTTGAGCTTCATTGGGCTTGGTTTCTGGGCCCCACATTTGTTTGATGGGCCTTAGGCCCATTATGCTTTTTCCAGCAAGTTTCTGCCTTCAGGCGCAAAATTCTCCATCTTTCTTTTGGGATTCATCCATCGGACCTAAAAGATAAAATGTTCCAAACAAAGTGATCAATCATATCAAAAAAATTTCAAATTATAATGATGAATAGTGTAATTTCCACAAGCAAATTATTGAGTGGGCCCAAATTGACATTTTAAGCATGAATTGCACCATGATGGGAAATGAAGTTCAATTTATGAATTGGACTAAAATTGATGTTTATAAACTTTAAAACACATTAATATTAAAAACGTAACAATGAATATTAGCCACTTTAAGTGACTAATCACACCCCCCAACTTGAGTTTTTCTAGTCCTGAGCAAAATAAATTACAAATATGAAATTGAAATCCCCTTTTCCAAAAACATTTTAAATACACAATGCTCACCCAAATATCTAATACCAACAAAATTATGAAAACCCATCAAAATCATTTAAAACAAGATAGGTCCATAAGCATATCCCAAGCCCATGCCCATTCCTTTGTTCAAATTCATCGCCACATTTCATCCAATTCCAATTAAGCATGATAAAGTGTTGTGCATCATAAAAGATATGGGGCCCATTTTATTGTTCAAGGGGAAAAAATGGAAGCGCTAGGTGGGAATCACATTAAACCTTAAGATGAGTATCCATTTATATTTTTTTTTTATTTTTTTTAACCACAATAGATATGAAAAGACTAACTCTGGGCAAGACAACTATGGAGTCACGATCCCCAAGTGCCGGACGCCCCGCATTTTGTCAATTTCATGCTCTACAATAGAGATATAAAGCCTAACTCTGGGCAAGACAACTATGGAGTCACGATCCCCAAGTGCCGGACGCCACACATTTGGACAAAACATTTCTCTATGTGGTCTTTTTTTTATTGTTTTTTTTGTTTTTTTTTGTTTTTTTTTTGTTTTTTTTTTATACTAAAATTAAACTAAAAGTGACCCCAGAACCCTATGCTATAATGAAAGGGACCCAAGAACTCAAATTTACACCCACAATCCAAAAGACGTGCATTGTGGCATTTTTATTAAGAGGATGAAAATGTAAACTTTGAAAAATCACATCGGAAAACCGCACTTTCCAAAAACTATGCTCATGAACTTAAACTTGCATTAAAATCAGAATCAAGGCATGAAAAATTTATTTGATATCCAATTTTAGAGTTTGCAATGTGTCTTTATCATGTTTATGGTTAATGGAATTTTTTTTCATGCATGTTCTTATTCAAAATAAAAATCATTTTTCCCCCCCAACTTAGAATAACACTGTCCCCAGTGTTTAAAGAAAAAAAACTTAGAAGGGGGTAGGAGAGGAGTTCAAAGATAAAATTGAGAATGAAAAACATGGAACAAATTCACCTGGTTTTTAAAGTTGAGGTTCATAATGCTCCAAATTACTCATTTGATCTCTTTGGGGATGTATGCACCTCCTTGATTGAACATGTATCAGCCAAAATAGTTCCTGATCCATAAAAAGAAGGAAAAAGCAGACAAAACAAACAACACAATGATTTATTTAATTCCAAGTACCATCATTTTCATGTTTTTTTTAAATCAAACTAATGATACATTGTCTTCTTTTAAATTTCTAGGTAAGGTATTACTCAGGGATCACACCGCGTGACACGGATGAATACGGTGCTCCCCTTTCATACCCATCCATACTCATAAAAGAAGAACATGTCAAGAGTCTAATAATTTTTTTTTAACCTACAAAAACATAAATAAAATAAACTGATGATACATTGTCTTCTTAAAATTTCTGGGTAAGGTATTACTCAGGGATCACACCGTGTGACACGGATGAATATGGAGCTCCCCTTTCATACCCATCCTTATTCATAAAAGAAGAACAGGTCAACAGCTTATGGTAATTTATTATATGAAAAATAAAATGATTCAAAATGACTGGAAACAAGAAAACCATGGGTTGCCTCCCATGTAGCGCTTTTGTTTAACGTCGTTGGCTCGACTTTTACCCCCCAACTTATCCAATTCCAACTTTCAGCATTTTAATTAACCCATATTTTTCCACTTCAATAAGATTGAGATTGATTATTTTTTTGAAATTTGTTTCATGTAAAATCCTATTTTCCATAATGATTGGTAAAATCCAAGGAATATCTGAAATGGTTGATCGATTTGAACTTTTATTCTTTCCTAAGACATCAATGACCATTACAAAATTATTTTCTTGTTTAGATGAATGAACTAAAACTGCAAGGTCTTCTTTATCACCTATGATGGAATTCTTGTCTGGGGAAGGAAGGATAATGATTTTGAGCTCGGTTTCATTGAAATTTCCTAAAGGAGATTGAAAAATTAAATCAAAATCAGTTTCTTCTCCAAAACATTTAGAAAGAATTGGTTCATTTTGAAAATAAGATTCATCCTGAAAATTGTCCAGTTGAATATCAGAAGTGTGTGTGGGATCAATGTTTGGTATTTCTCCCAATTTTTCAGTGATTAGTGTTTTTGAAAAATCGTTAATGGAGTTATATTCAGGAAACTCAGTCCAAGATGTCAAATTTTCCGCTTGTGAATCCATAAAATTAATTTCCTCTTGATTTAAGAACCGATCAATAATTCCTTTATTATCTTCAACTATCCCAAATCCAATGGTTGGTTCTTCAATAAAGGCTTGCGGGGTTTGTGTGTTACAAGATTCTTCTATCAATATTGAGTAAGGGATGGTTTGAGTGAGAATGGGGTCCACACAAGTTTTAATGCTTTGATGTTCTTGTCTGAAACTTGATACCTCTGAATTCATTTTTCCCATTTGTTCACACAATTTTTGAAAAATTGTTTCAGGATTAGGATTGATAGATGTTTTGACATCATGGACTTCCTCATTATTCATCTTTTGAATCATTCTTGATAGGTATGGAAATTGTTCTTTTAAACCTTCATCATTACAAATTTCGTTCATGTTATCAGGGGTGGGGTATTCATTCAAAGGTTGATTAAAAAAGGTTGGTGATTCCCAATGTGAATTTTCAAACTGATTCCATCATGAGTTTTTGAAGGGATAATGTTGATTATACTCCATTGGATTTATTTGAAAATTTGGAATCTTGATTTTCAGGGGTCAAAAAAAAGAAAGGGGAAAAGATAAGAGAAATGGGGATGAGAAAAAAAAATGAGGGAGAATAGAAAGATGTTCTAAGGTGACTTACTTGGTCCCCGGAAACGGCGCCAAAATTTGGTTGCGCCCAAATTTACCCTATGGGTAAAAGCGATCGATGTAGTACATGTAGGGGTCGAGTCCACAGGGACCGAAAAAGTAACCTTGAGACGCTATGATTTGGTGAAGGATGGGCTATGAAGTAGCCAACTTTGGTTTTGATTTTGGATGGTTTAAATAACACTAATAAACCTACGTGAATTCAATTTAATGAAAATGGGTTGATCTAGGATTATGCTCGGGGTGGATTGAATGAATTTTACTTCTTTAAACAATTTTGGTTTTATTAATCTTGATGAATCCCTTCTTCAAAAATAACACTACCTTCATAATTTTCTGGTTTGGTGCTTACTAAACTCAATTACTAATCCCTTATACACTTAGAGAACCAAATTCATGATCTCTCCGAGGTATATGGTCATTTAGTAATTGAATTTATTTTGCTCAAACACAGTAAAGATGAAGAGTCGAAATCACTGAAGAATGGATGTCTTAAATTAATTATCCAATTAACAACAATTCGTTCATAAAATAACATTCAATTCAGCCTTTGCATCCTCCTAAGATCAACCCATTAAGGGTTTAGCCCTCCATTGATGGTATACTCTCAATGGTGGGAGGAAGATGGCTAACAAGAATTGGATTGAAGAAATTAAAACCGCGGAAATAACGAGCACTCCTCCGTGTGTGTGAATGAAATTCACACCTATGTGTGAACTAATTCACAACAACACAGAGATATCACTGTGCTTTGTGATTATAATGTTTTAATAAATGAAATGGAAAATATATAAGAGAAGAAGTTGATTAAGAACAAAAAGAAAAACTTATATGGAAATGGAAAACATTACAAAGGAAATTTGGAAGCAAAACATTACAATAAAACAAAGCATCCAAGATGATAAGAACATTTTCCACCAATAGCTCCTTATATAGGCATATTAGGAGCCTTAGGTACATCCCCCAACAATTAATTCACCCCCCAACAATTAATATAGTCAAATGGAGGGTGAATAATCAAAATGAAATTGATGTTTCGAATTTGACCCGGAAAACTGTCCAGATTCGTCCACCACATTGACGTGTGCATTCGATATTGCAGAAGGCCGAATCCTGAGGGGCTGTAGAAGAGAAATATCTTCATCCATCTGTCCTCTATGAGCTGTAAAAATTTCAGGAACTTTCGCCCATAATTGTGGAAGTTATAGTCCAAATTGTAGGACGGATTTTTGAGCATTAATGACGAGTCCACCATTTAAATCTTAACTTCATATCCCTTTATCATCATGAAAACATCAGAATTAGCTCCGGCCACAGTTGAATAAAATGATCCTCATATTTTTATCTTTCTACTGTATAAATTTGAGCTTCATTGGGCTTGGTTTCTGGGCCCCACATTTGTTTGATGGGCCTTAGGCCCATTATGATTTTTCCAGCAAGTTTCTGCCTTCAGGCGCAAAATTCTCCATCTTTCTTTTGGGATTCATCCATCGGACCTAAAAGATAAAATGTTCCAAACAAAGTGATCAATCATATCCCAAAATTTCAAATTAAAATGATGAATAGTGTAATTTCCACAAGAAAATTATTGAGTGGGCCCAAATTGACATTTTAAGCATGAATTGCACAATGATGGGAAATGAAGTTCAATTTATGAATTGGACTAAAATTGATATTTATAAACTTTAAAACACATTAATATTAAAAACTTAACAATGAATATTATCCACTTTAAGTGACTAATCACACCCCCAACTTGAGTTTTGCTAGTCCTGAGCAAAATAAATTACAAATATGAAATTGAAATCCCCTTTTCCAAAAACATTTTAAATACACAATGCTCACCCAAATATCTAATACCAAAAAAATTATGAAAACCCATCAAAATCATTTAAAACAAGCTAGGTCCATAAGCATATCCCAAGACCAAGCCCATTCCTTTTTTCAAATTCATCGCCACATTTCATCCAATTCCAATTAAGCATGATAAAGTGTTGTGCATCATAAAAGACATGGGGCCCATTTTATTGTTCAAGGGGAAACAATGGAAGCGCTAGGTGGGAATCACATTAAACCTTAAGATGAGTATCCATTTTTATTTTTTTTATTTTTTTTTAACCACAATAGATATGAAAAGACTAACTCTGGGCAAGACAACTATGGAGTCACGATCCCCAAGTGCCGGACGCCACGCATTTTGTCAATTTTAATGCTCTACAATAGAGATATAAAGCCTAACTCTGGGCAAGACAACTATGGAGTCACGATCCCCAAATGCCTGACGCCACGCATTTGGACAAAACATTGCTCTATGTGGTCTTTTTTTTGTTTTTTTTTTGTTTTTTGTTTTTTGTTTGTTTTTTGTTTTTTTTGGATACTCAAATTAAACTAAATGTGACCCCAGAACCCTATGCTATAATGAAAGGGACCCAAGAACTCAAATTTACACCCACAATCCAAAAGACGTGCATTGTGGCATTTTTATTAAGAGGATGAAAATGTAAACTTTGAAAAATCACATCGGACAACCGCACTTTCCAAAAACTATGCTCATGAACTTAAACTTGCATTAAAATCAGAATCAAGGCATGCAAAATTTATTTGATATCCAATTTTAGAGTTTGCAATGTGTCTTTATCATGTTTATGGTTAATGAAATTTTTTTTCATGCATGTTCTTATTCAAAATAAAAATTATTTTTTTATTCCCCCCCAACTTAGAATAACACTGTCCCTAGTGTTTAAAGAAAAAAAAACTTAGAAGGGGGTAGGAGAGGAGTTCAAAGATAAAATTGAGAATGAAAAACATGGAACAAATTCACCTGGTTTTTAAAGTTGAGGTTCATGATGCTCCAAATTACTCCTTTGATCTCATTGGGGATGTAGGCACCTCCTTGATTGAACATGTATCAGCCAAAATAGTTCCTGAACCATTAAAAGAAGGACAAAGCAGACAAAACAAACAACACAATGATTTATTTAATTCCAAGTACCATCATTTTCATGTTTTTTTTAATCAAACTAATGATACATTGTCTTCTTTTAAATTTCTGGGTAAGGTATTACTCAGGGATCACACCGCGTGACACGGATGAATATGGTGCTCCCCTTTCATACCCATCCATACTCATAAAATAAGAACAGGTCAAGAGTCTAATAATTTTTTTTTAACCTACAAAAACATAAATAAAATAAACTGATGATACATTGTCTTCTTTAAATTTCTGGGTAAGGTATTACTCAGGGATCACACCGCGTGACACGGATGAATATGGAGCTCCCCTTTCATACCCATCCTTACTCATAAAAGAAGAACAGGTCAACAGCTTATGGTAATTTATTATATGAAAAATAAAATGATTCAAAATGACTGGAAACAAGAAAACCATGGGTTGCCTCCCATGCAGCGCTTTTGTTTAACGTCGTTGGCTCGACTTTTACCCCCCAACTTATCCAATTCCAACTTTCAGCATTTTAATTAACCCATCTTTTTCCACTTCAATAAGATTAAGATTGATTATTTTTTTGAAATTTGTTTAATGTAAAATCCTATTTTCCATAACGATTGGTAAAATCCAAGGAATATCTGAAATGGTTGATCGATTTGAACTTTTATTCTTTCCTAAGACATCAATGACCATTACAAAATTATTTTCTTGTTTAGATGAATGAACTAAAACTGCAAGGTCTTCTTTATCACCTATGATGGAATTCTTGCCTTGGGAAGGAAGGATAATGATTTTGAGCTCGGTTTCATTGAAATTTCCTAAAGGAGATTGACAAATTAAATCAAAATCAGTTTCTTCTCCAAAACATTTAGAAAGAATTGGTTCATTTTGAAAATAAGATTCATCCTGAAAATTGTCCAGTTGAATATCAGAAGTGTGTGTGGGATCAATGTTTGGTATTTCTCCCAATTTTTTAGTGATTAGTGTTTTTGAAAAATCATTAATGGAGTTATATTCAGGAAACTCAGTCCAAGATGTCAAATTTTCCCCTTGTGAATCCATAAAATTAATTTCCTCTTGATTTAAGCACCGATCAATACTTCCTTTATTATCTTAAACTATCCCAAATCCAATGGTTGGTTCTTCAATAAAGGCTTGCGGGGTTTGTGTGTTACAAGATTCTTCTATCAATATTGAGTAAGGGATGGTTTGAGTGAGAATGGGGTCCACACATGTTTTAATGCTTTGAAGTTCTTGTCTGAAAATTGATACCTCTGAATTCATTTTTTCCATTTGTTCACACAATTTTTGAAGAATTGTTTCAGGATTAGGATTGATAGATGTTTTGACATCATGGACTTCCTCATTATTCATCTTTTGAATCATTCTTGATAGGTATGGAAATTGTTCTTTTAAACCTTCATCATTACAAATTTCGTTCATGTTATCAGGGGTGGGGTATTCATTCAAAGGTTGATTAAAAAAGGTTGGTGATTCCCAATGTGAATTTTCAAATTGATTCCATCCTGAGTTTGTGAAGGGATAATGTTGATTATACTCCATTGGATTTATTTGAAAATTTGGAATCTTGATTTTCAGGGGTCAAAAAAAAGAAAGGGGAAAAAGATAAGAGAAATGTGGATGAGAAAATAGAAATGAGGGAGAATAGAAAGATGTCCTAAGGTGACTTACTTGGTCCCCAGCAACGGCGCCAAAATTTGGTTGCGCCCAAATTTACCCTACGGGTAAAAGCGATCGATGTAGTACATGTAGGGGTCGAGTCCACAGGGACCGAAGAAGTAACCTTGAGACGCTATGATTTGGTGAAGGATGGGCTATGAAGTAGCCAACATTGGTTTTGATTTTGTATGGTTTAAATAACACTAATAAACCTAAGTGAATTCAATTTAATGAAAATGGGTTGATCTAGGATTATGCTCGGGGTGGATTGAATGAATTTTACTTCTTTAAACAATTTTGGTTTTATTAATTCTTGATGAATCCCTTCTTCAAAAATAACACTACCTTCATCATTTTCTGGTTTGGTGCTTACTAAACACAATTACTAATCCCTTATACACTTAGAGAACCAAATTCATGATCTCTCCGAGGTATATGGTCATTTAGTAAGTGAATTTATTTTGCTCAAACACAGTAAAGATGAAGAGTAGAAATAACTGAAGAATGGATGTCTTAAATTAATTATCCAATTAAAAACAATTCGTTCATAAAATAACATTCAATCCAGCCTTTGCATCCTCCTAAGATCAACCCATTAAGGGTTTAGCCCTCCATTGATGGTATACTCTCAATGGTGGGAGGAAGATGGCTAACAAGAATTGGATTGAAGAAATTAAAACCGCGGAAATAACGAGCACTCCTCCGTGTGTGTGAATGAAATTCACACCTATGTGTGAACTAATTCACAACAACACAGAGATATCACTGTGCTTTGTGATTATAATGTTTTAACAAATGAAATGGAAAATATATAAGAGAAGAAGTTGATTAAGAACAAAAAGAAAAACTTACATGGAAATGGAAAACATTACAAAGGAAATTTGGAAGCAAAACATTACAATAAAACAAAGCATCCAAGATGATAAGAAAATTTTCAACCAATAGCTCCTTATATAGGCATATTAGGAGCCTTAGGTACATCCCCCAACAATTAATTCACCCCCCCAACAATTAATATAGTCCAATGGAGGGTGAATAATCAAAATGAAATTGATGTTTCGAATTTGACCCAGAAAACTGTCCAGATTCGTCCACCACATTGACGTGTGAATTCGATATTGAAGAAGGCCGAATCCGGAGGGGCTGTAGAAGAGAAATATCTTATTCCATCTGTCCTCTATGAGCTGTAAAAAGTTCTGGAACTTTCGCCCAGAATTTTGGATGTTATAGTCGAAATGGTAGGACGGATTTTTGAGCATTAATGACGTGTCCACCATTTAAATCTTAACTTCATATCCCTTTATCATCATGAAAACATCAGAATTAGCTCCGGCCACAGTTGAATAAAATGATCCTCATATTTTTATCTTTCTACTTTATAAATTTGAGCTTCATTGGGCTTGGTTTCTGGGCCCCACATTTGTTTGATGGGCGTTAGGCGCATTATGCTTTTTCCAGCAAGTTTCTGCCTTCAGGCGCAAAATTCTCCATCTTCCTTTGGGATTCATCAATCGGACCTAAAAGATAAAATGTTCCAAACAAAGTGATAAATCATGTCCCAAAATTTCAAATTAAAATGATAAATAGTGTAATTTCCACAAGCAAATTATTGAGTGGGCCCAAATTGACATTTTAAGCATGAATTGCACAATGATGGGAAATGAAGTTCAATTTATGAATTGGACTAAAATTGATTTTTATAAACTTTAAAACACATTAATATTAAAAACATAACAATGAATATTATCCACTTTAAGTGACTAATCAATGTGCCCCACAATTGCATGTATCATGAAAATAAGAACCATGTTGTCATTCCACAAGGATTAAAGGAACCATCTTCCCACAAAGAACCTTTATCTTAGAACCATAAATCATGGAAGGAATATAAGACATGGATAAATTAGGATTAACTTCAAGATATTCCCAGATCAAAATATGGTAAGGCTCAGAAATATACTATCAATGCAATAAAACATGAAACATGCTATGGATTGATGTAAATTCTTCTAGAATTTCTATATGATATGCTACATTACCGACTCACTCAACTATCTCAAAAGAGCCCAATAATCTTAGTAAAAGATTTCCTATTTTCCTAATTTTTTAGTGACCTAGTGAAGTATAAAACATCAAGAAAAACGTGGCTAGTAACTAAAAACATCAATGGTTATCACAGAGGATTAGTGTAGTATTTATATAGGCTTTGTGTTATCAACATCCATTGAAAACCATCTAATTCCTCTTTATCATCTCTTGGAAAAAAATCTATCCATACCAAAAATATTAAATAATCTATAAAAACCATAATAGAAAAATATAAGGCAAGATATACAATAAAAAAAGAGCCAAAGTGATAGTGTAATGGTAACTGTTTTTGCAGGAAAACTCAACCGGTCAAAAATGGTTATCCCATGATCCACTAAACTCATGAACATAAGCCCAAAACATATCCTCAATAATCTGTATTTAACTCTTTATTTAGTCATCAATCTATGGTTGATATGTTGTTCAAATACATACCTAGGATCATGTGGCTTCTAGGAGGTTTCTCCTGAACTAAGGTGTTAAACGAGGATTCCTATCAGAGACTATACCAGTTGGAAGTCCATAAAATCTGACAATCTAATACACGTAGTGACATTCCATTTCCTCAACTATTTTTACATCAGGAATTAATATTAAGTGATATACATTTAAGAGCCTATTGATCACAACCCATTTAACATTATTCCCTTTAGGGGTACACAACAACCTAACAAAAAATTCAATAGAAATATAATCCAACTCTAAATATAGAACTTGAGGTGGTTGAAGAAAACCTGATGGTCTATGGTGATAATCATTGACCTTTTGGATGATATAATAGTAAAAAACATTTTCAGTGATATATTGTATGATAATTATCCACTAGAATAAATACTGTATATCATTTAACATCCTAATGTTTTCAAGGAACACTTCCCACTAGGAATAATTGAAATGACCCATCACAACCATTCTCAAAGTGAAATGTACAATGCATCAGTTTTCAAAACATGGTATTACCAATATAGAAAATTACCATCCACCAATGGTATACACACCATATAAACAATCAAAAATTCTGAATAATTTATCATAAAACTACTTCTACAAAATAATCATTAATAAAAGGGAGGAGGACAAATAATTGCTCACTAAAACAACCTCATAATTATTCTCTTGGACTTCTAAATGAATCTTATAAAAGAATGATTTCATATTCCACTCTTCTGATGATTCATTCTTGGTCTGGGTCAGTGGTTTCCTACTTTACAAATCTACAACAACATTTCATATACTAGTGTTGTAGGAAATGTGGATATCAAAAGACAACAAGTACTCAACACAAGACCTATATTATATATTAAACTCTTTTTAAGATAAAATATAGGTCATTCTTTTCTTCTTAGTATAAAATGAAAACATATCTTAGAAAAGTCAATACTACCAAATATTATGAGAATCCATCATTGTTGCGAGTTTGAGATCATGAATTAGATAATTATTCTTGTGTGTCCTAATGTATTTATACCCATAGGCTTCCACGTGATCACCATGAATAAGTAAACAACCCAAACCTAAAACTAATGTGTCTCAGAAGGGATCATATCCTTACCTATCCTTTAGAATAGTCAACACTAGAACACATGTTAATAGATATTTTAATTGTAAAAAATAAGTGTGAAATTAACCTCCCATATGATCTTCCCTCCATTCCAAGTGAGATAGATTATCGAAAAATCAATCTATATTAAATATTTTATGAAAGGATTTTAATATCCTTCCAAACCACAAAATCATAAAATATCAAAGATATTATGTAGTGTATCCATTTTTATAATAGTATTCACCTTTTCAAGATCAAATGAAATACCATGTTTGGATACCGTGTTTCCCATGATCATCACATCCTGATTAAAGATATTACATTTTAATAAATTATCATATAGGAAGTGATTTCTCATCATCTCCAGATCATTAATCCAATGATGAAAATGGTCCTCCTCAGTTTGATAGTGAAAAAATATTTTAACCAAAAATACCATAATGAATGATTCAACATAATCATTAAATAAACAAATTATAAATACTATAGAAATTGTAAGACAATTGGTTTGAAAAAATATCAAACAAATATACTCATAAAATCCATACCTACTACATAATTTTGTCTTTTAAATTTCATAAAATTTTATTCTGATCAAGTGATACCCAAATATATGGTCAGTCCTCGAAAAACTATTTAACCCCATCATATGGAAATATAGGTCATCAATATATGGTGATAAATAAATGTTATTCACTATAACTCAATTCAGTTACTAGAAATCAACTCATATGATATTTTTCTTAACACAATTCATTGTATAGAGAACATGTGTTTCCCAAGATGACACTCTTGGATATATGAAACATTTAACTAGTAGATCATTCAACTAAGATTCATATTATTAAAACACCTTCGATGACATATGGTAAGATAAAATTGATGCAGGAAGAGGACTATAAACCTGATCAATAGAAAAATCGAACAATATTATCATTGGAATGAACAAAAATTAGAATATTTTTTTGGAAAGTTGATGAAGGATATAGGGAGATCATTACATTATGATTATCACTATATTTAAAAAATAAATCACTCATACTAAACATCATAACTTTGGAAAATGAGGAGTTGATCTAGATTACCCTAGGTTACATTATCAATAGAAAGCCCATCACTCTTCATTGTTTGAAGTAAATAAGACTTATCAAAGGTAACAATCATTACTAGCCTTATAATCAATCTTGAAAATCCATCTTGAAAAAGATATCAATTGGTTTCTGTCGAAAAATTAAAAAATTCCATTTATGCTCAATTTTTGATAAGGAGAATACACAACCATTAAATTGAATACCCTTTTTCTCTTTTTTAGAGGGGTTTAGTAATAACCTTCACATAAGATAAAAGATATGTTGTATGATTCAAAATATTCAAACAATGATTCTATATAAACAAGTGTGATTCACAATAATCAAATAATTCAATTACTAAAGATGATGGAATAGTGATGGTTCCTCTCACAGTCATTAGACCCAAATCAACTTCCTCAAGAGACACATTAATTATATGAAGAAGCATTTTTTCAGTTTCCTATGGTGGAAACTAATTTTCTCATTAACAACTAGGTTGAAATACATTAATTTTAGTTGTTTATGATACCATAATACTAAATGTATTAGATGATAAGTGGAAAAACTTATGTATATGGATTTATCAACCACATGAACTATAGATCTTGGGTACCTCTATAAAAAACCCATATAAAATTTAAAACCAATCCACACTTAAATCAAGTTGAAGAAACTATTCTAGTCACATTAGGAGGTCAAGGAAAAATATATTTTTTTTGAAACACCATATAAATCAACACACATCCATTTTCCTTAAATTAACTCTTAAAATTTACACTTGGAGAAAAAGGAACTCCCATCAATAATGAATTGCTAGTCGGTTCAACCTCAATTATCAACACTCTATACATCACATCATTATATGAAATCATTTCTAGAAATAAAAACTATGATGAGATATCATGTAAGAGGTCCATATCAAAAAATAATTTCCTCATATCCTCATTTGATACAACCTTAGATATAAACATTAAAAATAATAAAAAATGGTTTTCATACTATATCATGGTGTTATCATTGTGCCAGAGGTTGTGAAACTCAATGGACTTCTCCAATATAATCGACTCAGGATAGATTTGATCAGTGAAATTACTCAAAATGTATTTCCTCTACAATACCACATTCTTTTTCATCTTCACCATCAATTACCACCATCTATCTCTAGGTCTCCCAAAATAAATGGTAGTATAATTTTTATTTATAGCATCAAGTGTTTCAAAAAATTCTCAAAGCATTTAGATATTTTTTAACAGATCAAAATACTCATGAGGATCATTCAACCCTTGATGCTCAAGTGGTTTATAGTGAAGAAATTCATAAAAATAATCATTACATTAATCAAATTGATGATCCAATACTGGAGTTTGGATAGTAACACGTGTAGGTACCTATCCCAAATAATGGACATCAAGCATCACTATCAAAACAAGATAATGGTCCATTGGAGGATTCTTCTTGTACGGTTATCAAGAATCTTCCTCTTATGGCCTATTCAAATTTATCTACAGTGGAATGATACTACAAAATATAAATAGACAAAACTATAAGAGTTTTCAATGATACAAAAATCAATAACTCAAAAATGAAATTCCAACATATAAATTTATTGAATAAAAATTCACGATTGGTATTTAAACATACTTAGGTAAAACATAATGAAATTTCTAGATAATTATTTACAACATTCCTCAATCCAAATACCTGGGGTGACATAAATCTCATTATAATGATATATGGAAGGAACCCACTCAGAAAATCACTTACATAATATTAGTCCCCCCTATTTTCTACTAGGACGAACCAACTGCATTTCAACATCAATGAATGGTCTATGTCCTAACATAGAGCTATATTACCAAATTATCATGAAATTGGAAAAATATCGTGGTACAAAAATTCCTGATCCATCCATGAAATTTACTTAATAGAATTATTAGTCCACATGGGATTTCTACTAGCACCAAGCATCATAGAAGAAAAATTAAGTGATTATTTTTCCATAAAAATTAATATGAAAAATGATACATGTCAAAATTATCAACACTAATATGGTTTCATGTAATAGAAACAAAAAAAAGGTAAAACAATACAAAAATAATACATCTTCAAAAGTCACAAAATCTTCCAATATAAAAATTTATAAATAACACATGAATCATGTTGATCACATCTCTACAAGTCACATCTATATAGAAAAGTCCCAAAGATCAAGAACATCCTCAACCTATATGTTTCATATTTCCTTTTCTCAAACCTCAAATAAGAGAATCTAAAAATTCTCGATGAAAAAGTTAGGGAGTGAGCTTTATATCCTAGAAGGATCTCACAAAGTGTTCCAAAATAAATTACATAATAATTAATCCAACTATTCAGTAAATTTAAATGAAACAATTTACTGAATGAAACCTATATAGTTTCATCAATATAAACTTTTGTAATCAAATTTTATAGAGAATAAATCAAAATAGACATAAATTAAAATTTTATAAAGAGAATTTATATAAATAAGTTGGAATTAATAGAATATTTCTATCATTCAATGACATGTAATCCTCATAAAAAGAATATTATAAAATAGTATACCCAACCTGACCAGACGTATGTTTATGTTAACAAGATCCTCACTCTACTTACCAATGTTATCATCTCAAAATGTACACATACCCTATGACACTGGTCATCAGTACTCAACTCTCCATTTTGGAAAATAATAAATTCAAAAATGTTTTTATGTCAGTTTTATTAACATAAATCTAGTTTTATATCATCATATATTTTAACTATTATCTAATTAAAAATATACTACCAATTCTCACATGGTCTTCAATCTTTTAATCAATAAATAATTATAATATAATTCATTTCAAATCAAATAAAAAAAATTTCAAAATTTTTTTATCTACAGACCTTTGTCACATCAAAACCATAACAGAGTTTTTCTTCAATTCATTCCATTTTTAATTCATCTATATATTAATCCACTTATCCCAAAAATCAGTGTCCAAATCAAGCCATAATTTTTTCTTAAATCTAATCAAAATTAAGAATTCTATTAAAATTGTGGGGTTTTAATCATATACATGTATTTATAAATATTATACATCACCCAAATCAAATATGGTTATCTAAATCATTTAAAAACTTAATTATATTATATTAATCAATTTAATGTTTCAGTTGTTGGGTAAAATTATATGAAACCACAAACATTTTATCAGTGATCAAATAAGTAATAAAATTTGGGGAACCACTAATGAATAATGGAGAAAATAGTGAACAATAACACCTTGATACTATACAATATATTTCTTTTTAAATAAACTCTTAATAATTGATAAATTGTGGTGTATGCAACACCAAGTCTAAATGAAACACAATAATAGATCAAAATAATATTATGATAACATTGCTAATATAATATAGTCATTAATATATTGGGTATGAATAAAACTATTTATTTATGAAAACATTAATTGATTTCAAATGTGGAAAATGAATTCAATTGTTATTTATTGATTATAAAATAGTAATAATCATATGGATGAAAACAAACGGTTTTCAGAAAAAATATATTATTCTAAAAGGTGGTTTAGTCATTCATTGAACACATTTTTTCAAATTTAATTTTAATAATTTTAGTAAATTTCTATTAAAAAAATTACATAATTTTTATAAAAAATGTCAAAATTTGATTATTGTGAATTTTTGGCATTTTTCAAAAAAAAAATTATTTTTTATGAATAGTAAAAAATACTAATTTTTATTTAAAATTATCTCATAATTTAAATAATTGACACGAAAAATTTCATTTTTGGGAGGTTTGAATGTAATATTATTTAGATTATATAATAATTTATCCAAATTAAGTTATTTGAATCAATTTCATATATAATTTTAATATAGATACTTTTTCATATTTTGAAATATTATCTGTTGTAAAACTATTTTTTTGGAACATTAGAGGATTTAATTTTAATGTAAATTACGCCACTTATAAGATTAAAATTTGGAAAAATGATTGCATATTTTTTCTAAGAAAAATTTTTATCATCTAAAAGGTGAACATAATTTTTTATCATAATTAATAATGAAAATTGTAAAAAAAATTATTGTGGTTATGGTAAAAACAGGTTTAGCGGTGGGATAATGTAAAATGATATGGTTTAAAAATGACCCAAACACCTATAATTCATTTTCTATTCAAACTTTTCCCACTTATACCTTTTAAGATTCTTAAATTTTCTTTTTTAGATCCTTTTCGATTGAGATATTTGTTTTTTGAATTTTTTCTTTACAATAATTTCATCTACACCCTCTCCCCCACTTCTAAGTCCACCCACTCAATTCTATAGATTACATATAAAAAATTATAGATTGAAACAATACATATAAAAATAATTAATTATATACCTACCTTAATCCTATATTATTTTTTTTGTGATAATTACAACAATAGAATGTTTTTGGTGAAACCAAAATAAGTTGCCTAATGAAGTGAAAATGTCATTAATTGGGCATTTTATTTTATTTTCTCCTCCACCTCATTAAAATATTTTAAACCATGATTATATAATAATAGAATTATATTCTATATATAGAAGTTATTTTTTCATATGTTTATAGACTAAAACCATACCCTCCTCCATCAAATGGGAAATGAAAATGTTAATCATGTGTATTGTATAAAACTACCCCACGAATCGATCTAATTTTTCTTCATAACCACTTCTAAGGACTAGATATTTTTTTTTCATATATGATATTTATAATATAATTATATTTATTGAATTATAATATCATATTTAAATTCTTAAAATCCAATCATTAGAAAATATGATAATGTTTCATGTGTGTATAGTAGATTACTAACTCACAAAGTGATGTGATTTGTTTTTCACATACACATTATCATGGATGTTAATAAGAAGTTATTTTAATATATATATATATATATGTTAATATTGAAATATTTTCATTCTTTCAAATATAATATTTCATATACTTTCTTTACATACCATCCATTTAACATTATAATGGTGTTCCTCTGTACAGTGGACTACTGCCCCACGAAGTGATGTGATTCATTTTTTATACTATAATTATAGCACAAATTGGATGGTATGACTAAGTGTATTTAAATAATAATATTATATTTATTATATAATTATAATATTGGGATGAAAAATTAACACTTACCTTCTTTCCATAAAGATACTTGAAAAAAGTAAATATTAGCAATGCATATGTTCAACCTAAAATGTTAGTGATTATAAAATAATTATTTATTTATAACAATCTTTCATGGATGTATTAATAAATATAATTTATGTATAAAAATTATAATTTTTAAAATTTTACAATTATGGTGGATATGAATTAATAATTTCTTTAACATTATTAAACATAACAATGTTATTTTTTACATATGAGCAACGTATCCTTAAAATGACCAAATTGGAATTAATTTTTTCGAAAATAGAATATTACATAATAAAAATTAATATAATAAAATATTAAATAATAAATATATTCATATGGAATTAAATAATTAAAATAATATTATAATTAAGGTATATAAAGAAAAATTTGACATATTAGGCTTGAGGAAAAGGATCTTTTTAACCCACTATTTTCATCGTTGTATGAAAATTATGTCTCTAACTCACCTTATCTCACTATAAGTTATGAAATGGTTCTATATTATATAAATATAGGTCTCTCAAATTTATAATGAGATTTTTTTCCATCCTTTTATGGTATAATATGTGAATTATTACTATTTATCAAATTCCTTCTTTAAAAAATCCATTTTATAATGTTATGAGATGAATTTATGCAACCAATTTCTTTCCGTGGGAAATTATTATGAATATTCATTATAATTTATATCCTTAGGTGGAATGTATTTGGATATACATGAAATATTTGTTGTGGGTGGGCCTATAATTAAATATCCATCCAATTCATTGGTGAATGATTTGGACTCATGATATACCATGTGTATGATTAAGTGGTGAACCAAATCCATTATGGGACTATTTCCACCATGTGATATTTTATTTTTAATTTTCATTTCGTTATTTTTATGTAATATTTTATGTTTTTTCTAATTTTCCATGTTTCTATGACCTTATAACACCAAGATCAATATTACAGCCTTCTACATGATGTATATTATTTTTTATGATGGCATTTTATACCTTTGATAAACATGCTATGATTCTTTATCATGCTTCTACACTTACTGAAATTTTTATCTAACCCATTTTATTATGTATTCCCCAAGTTATAAAATTTAGATATAGTAGCTGGAAAAAATTTTATGAGTACACTATAGAGAATAAAATTATGATTCCATGTTTTAGTTTCCTTTTTTGGGTATTATGAACCAATTATTACAAAGACACTAGGCCTTCACAGTATTTATATTATATTAATGGATATTTATGTTTACAAATCATGTAAAAATATGTGTAAAAAAGAATAGATCACCATAGTTGAAATTAGAATAAAATTTTAATTATCATATCTATACATTGAGGAGAAAAATTTATTGAAACCCCATGGACCATTCAAAGAACAAGATTAATCATAATCTTTAGTATCAAATAATACCTCAGAATTTTGGTGAGGTATAGATTGACAATTTTCAAAGAAAATACATCTTTGTATTGATACTACAACTAAAAATAGTTCGACAATAGCTATTTCAAGAGGTAAACACTATAAAAGGACACATTGTGGTTGAATTGAACATTATCTATTATGTGACATCGAGCATATTGGCACACATATTTTGATGCACCATAGGGATAGTTTTTTGAAATTAACTGTATCATTGAAAACCATTATGGAGGGAACAATAATTATAATAATATTTTATATTACGAAATATCTCATGAAAAAACTAATCTAAAACCTATAAATTTACATGTTAATGAATATTTTTCATTTATGAGTTCTCTATTTAATGATTATAGTTTCCCATTTATATGTCTAATACAAAAAAATATTTACCCTAAACTCTTATTTTATTTTAGTGAAATGCCTGGACGAAGGATAAATCGATTCAAAATGCATTGTTAGGGACAATATGATAACTTCCCAAATTATATTTTCATCTTGATGGATATAGGAGTCTGGAGCCTCATTAATTTAATTTCATAGCTAACTCATGTCTAGAATTAAAACATGAATTAAGAGGAACTCCTGAATTCCCCCATGAAAGATAAAGTTTCAATTGAAACATCTCCGTAACAAAGGCCTAAAACATTCAGTTGAACATATAATCCATTAGTTTTTAAAAAAATGTATTATCTATATTTAAAAGATCCTATCTATACTTTAATGAATTTATCAATATAGGTATGTGGTGGATATTTATCGTATGGAGGGATAAGCTGATCTTTGGTTGATGTAGTAAAAAAAAGAATCCTCGAGAAGATATAAAATAGATGGAGTGGAATGAATTACATATAATGATTTTTGAAAAATATTTTTCTCATAATTTCAAAAATGAAATTGAGAGGAATTTCCAAAGAATCAAGAAAAAAATACGAGGGATCTGTTGTGGAATATAAGGAAAACCACAGAGGATGTGCATAATACACCTCTGAATTTTTCATCTCTACTTAATATAATTTTTGCTCATTCATTTTTGGGATAAATCCAAGTATTTTAATAATTTTATAAAATCAAGATATTGACATCTATGAATAGATTTTCTAATGTTTCCTCAATTTTTATATGGAGATCATTAAATCTCAAGGATCTCATTGGGATATGAACTAGAAAATTGAGTTCAAATCTGGTGGTATGATTGAGAAATCTAATGGTGGTATGACATTCCAAAATCACACTTTCAAGATGTGTGGGAAGAAGCACCCTAAAAATTTTCTACATGGGACATAGATTTTCATTTGGTTCAAGAAAGAAGGGATCCAAGCTAGTGATTTTCTATAGTAGAAATGAACCAATGCAATGGAAGAAAATATTTATCCAAAAAAGGCTCATCTAATTTTCAAAATTTAAAACCTAAATGAACATGGGGATTCTGAGATCTAATGATAAAAAATAAATGGGTTGTTAATGAAAAATGAAAAAATACAATCTAGGCCTAGAGGTAAGGGTGATATTATTCCATAATAAATATGATGGTGGATCCTAAAGATGAAGTGTTTATATGTACTCTATTTATTCATTCAACATTAGTGAAGGCAATTTTTTATTATAGTTTTATTAATTCATTAATTCATGCATGTTTATTATAAATGTTCAATAATAACCTAAAATAATAGATGATGAGTTATCATTTAAGAAAAAAAATACATTATTTTTTTCTCCTAATTATATAACTCTTCCGATATCAATATTTCCAGGAAAAATATCTTAGTTAATTTTTTGATACTTACTTTGGTATATTTTGATGTTAATTTGGGAATGGATTATATTTACTTATATAGAGACAACATAAAATTACATAATATTGAAATAAACCTCTAAATTTTTTATTTTCCTATGATTCTATTCATGAGTAAGGAGAAGAATGAATATATTTTAGTATCATCATATGAATCATGGATATTTTTTCATTTTCATAAAGAGTTTCTCACACCAATAATTGAGAAAAAGGTAATGATCATTCTTGAAGGCATGCACATTGTTAGGGGCTATACTGATGTATTTATAGATGAATTGTCTAGTAATCCCCCTATCAAGAGTTATATTTTTAAATATATATTATAACTTGATTATTTGTAATATTTAACACTCTATATATAATAACCATTTTTGATATTTTGGTGATATAAATGAAAATAAAATATAATACAGATAATAGGTTTATATGTCAATGTGATACATTTTAGTGTGTACTAGTACTCTTTAATATGAATATAGATGATTTCATGATCCTTTTCATTTATTATAATGATCTCATAAGACCATGGTATATAACATATATCTCATTCCATGGAAATATGAAACCTTCTATAAACAACATGAGGATAAATATTTCTTGATGGTGAAACTTTTTTTAGGATATCACTAATTATAGATGGATAAAGAAGATATTCCCAAAACTACCTTTTAAAAAATTTATAGAATCACTGAGTTTATAGTGATTTATTTTAGACATTCTAATTTGGTTTCAATCATTATTTGTTTAATGAATAGAGTCTTTATGGATTACCTTGAAAAATTTGTGATATCCATTATAGATGATATTATTATATACTCTCTGTGAAATGAGGAATATGAGGATAATTTCAATATTATGGTACATGTAATTGATAATGTATAAGAAATATGAAAATTTAGTAGATCTAAGTTCTAGATGAAGGAAGTATCATTCATGAGGAATATTTTCACTTGAAAATTGATATTTTAGAACCGTTATAAGATAAATGAAATTGAGGACTTTACTATAACCTTGTTTTTAATAGATATACATAGTTTAATTTGACTAGTTGGGTATTACTGATGATTTATATAATCTTTTCATGTTTTCTAAACTCACTAACCATGTTAACATGAAAGGGATTAATGTTTTTCTGACCCAACAATGTGAAGAGATCTGCATATATTTGAAATGGTAGATTATCACAACACCATTCATTATATATCCCTAAATAGGGAAACATTTTGTGGCATATAATTATGATTTAATGATGGGTTTTGGAAGTATAATATTAAATAGTTATTATATGATATACTATGACTCAATGATTTTGAATTATCATTAAAAAAACTATCCAACAAATTATCTAGAGATGGATTCAATGATCTATGTGTTATGGATCTAGAATCATTATCTATATAGGGAATAATGTGAAATATATACATATTATAGGGACCTTAAATATATATTCACTTATAAATATCATAATATTCTCCAATGAATATTTTTATATATAATAAAATACAATGAATTTTCAATCCATTGTTATCTTGCAAAAAAACAAAGTGGTATAATCTCTATATAGAAGGGATATTTTGATTTTATCAATGATGATACTTAAGAAAGATCCAATATTATTTGATTTTAATGTGATGGAAATGGGGATAGTAAAATATCATTATCCTATATTTCTAAAACAAATTACTGAACAATACATTTTTTATATGATCAAGGAGGCCCAGAATGTGAATGAGGTGCTACAAAAATTTAACAAACATGCACTTTAAATCATATTTAAACATGTCTTATTATATAAAACATCACTTAATAAAAACTATAAGATCAATATTTCAAGATTCAATAGGGTTTATTAACATTACATAACAACCTAAACATAATATATAACAATATATATATTTAAAATATCACTGACATGACCACAACATTCCTTTATACTTAACACTACATGGGTTAACCTGAGGACATACATAAGAAAGGGGTAAGCTATAAAGCCCAGTAAGGGAGTAAGTATGGAATAACATGAGGATAAAAATACATGTTAGGATATTCAAAAAAATTATCCATAAAGTAAAACCATTAATAATTCATGATATAGTATGGTAATCATAACATGGGAAATTTGAAAACAACATACAACAAGACATAAGCTTGAGTCAAGGTTCATTGCACATGGAGGATCATGAGTCAAGACTCATTTCACATAGATGAGAATGGTTTGATCCCCATTGCACATGGAGTAGCATGATTCAATCCCCTTTTCACATAATGTATCATGATAATAAACACTACATAATGCATTGGAACGCTATCAGGGAACACCATTCATAATCATTTAATTTTCATGTTTAATTGTCCCATATAGATCATGTAACATGGTTTCATTCAACATTACAATTTATTCCACAATATAACAATGTATAATAAAAACATGTAATTCCATAATCAATAAGTATATGTGCATTAAGGTAAATACCCTTGATAGAGATTTGAGTATGGTATTCACTACATGATGATTTTGGTATGGAAAATCATGGTGCAATTTCAGTAGCATAATGACGTCATATTGAAATTCATAAAATTGTTTGATGAGAGAGAAAGGGGTATATCATTATTTTTACATAAAATGTAATATAAGAGATATATTTAATAACATATCCCAACATGGGGAAAATGAACGTAAAATACATAACATAAAATGAGTGCTTGACAAAAGCGGAAGGTGGAAGATTCCTTACGGAATTTCAGCATAGTAACAGGTGTACATAAAGATTAATAAGAGGGATATATGAGATTGAAAGGGGATCTGATCATCATATGGAATTTAAGTGGGATATTTAAGAATTAATCACATCTTATGAAAATGGAAATCAAAAGGGAATATCATAAATGAAGTGCTTGATAAAAGGAGGCGAGAGAGAATCCCTTATGGTATTTTGATATATTAACGACTTCAGTAAGGGTCCAAATGAGGGGAAATAAATTATAATTACTAAAAATAACATCAATTGGACAGTAAGATAACATTTTTAAAAAATGTAAATATAATCAATTTAAATTAATTTAACTAATCTGATGGAAGGTTCTTGAATTCAAATGAAAGGAGAGAAATCACTTATGGAATTTTGGCATAGTAATGAAATAGTTATGGACCCAAATGAAGGGAAATAAAATATCCCTCATATAAATAACAACAATTGGACTATAATTTAATCATTATTATTTAATATAAATATAATCAATTTTAATTAAATGAACTAATCTCAAAGAAGGTGCTTGAATTCAATGGAACTAAGAGAATCCCTTACTTGGTTGTGACTCCAAGGGCTTAAGAAAGGCTTCATGGGAGATTAAGGGATCCTTTGGTGGACTTTAGGGAGTTACATTCAAAGTGTGTTTGTGCTTTAAGAAGTATTAGTAATGATAAATGGGAACTTGGGTGGGTTTATATTGGAAGGCAGGGGGATTTATTTATTATTTTGGTTTTAGACACTACATAATAAAATATTCAAATCCACAAACCATCCTATGGTTTATTCCCATGGTTTCTAAAAAATGTGAGTTTTATACATTATTTTATAATTCCAATGGAAAAATATAATAAAATAATTACCATTCTTATGTGGAGGTGAGTCATACATTAAAAAAATGTTTTTCAATTCATAAAATATATTCTATGTCCTAAAGGATTCAGTAAGAATTTATAAAATAAATTGAATAAACATTAAATCAAATTATTTTAAATGAATACCATATATTTGGCTGAGGATACATTTTATAGTATTTATTACATCATTATTTATCCATTATGATGTCATAAAATACACCATATATTTATAAGGTATTTATTTTTTCTCCAAAAATCTACTCGCTCAGAAAAATGTGAAAAATTCACCGTTGGATAATTTCAACACCATGATTCCAAAACTAATAAAAATTTTATCTATATAATTTTATAAATATGTTAATGCTTAATTTTAAAATAAAAATGACATTTATTGAAAATTTGTGGGTTTTTTTGACAATAAGAGTTTTCAAACCCTAATAAAAATTACATTTGACTTCATAAAAAATTATCTGACCATTTATGTTTATTAAAAGTAACTAAAAAATAATATTAAAAATATTATTTAAAAAATCCATTAGTTCATGAAAATAGATTTCTTAATTGAATTTTAATATTAAAAAAAATACTATTTTTGCATTAAAAATAATTTACAAAGTAAAAATAATTAGAAGAAAATATATTCATTATATTATACAAAATTATGTAAATAACCAACTTTCTAGGGTCTTAATACATATCCCATTATTACAGTACCATATTCCCTAAGAGTAAGGTGTGAGATTGTGGTGCTTTCGTGGGGTTATTTGGTAGACATGGTTTGGGTCATGATCTTGATAAGTTTGAACATCTCCCATAAATGATTTTTCCTAATGTAAAAGTTGTAGGATCTTGGCATGGTCTTGGTCTAGGGAAATCCCATAAATTCCTTCTCCCGTGGAAGTTTTGATAAATGGGCTTCATAGTGTACAATTCTGCTGGTTGAGTTCATCACTTCCTTTGTTTGTGCCAAAAGGATTTTTTAAAACCCTATATTGATACAAGTAATGAAATCACTATTCAACCACTATATTATCGACGATAAAGATACTATACTATCATTTCAATCCAATTGGATATAATAAAACAAAATAAGTGCATGTGTTTCCTATATCCATAATACATTTAATTAAATCAAAAAGTGGAATTTTATTTATAAAATTTTGATTCATTATCACCTTCCCCTATTTGAAATGTCTCCCTCAAAATACACTTTTCCCAAATCAAAATAGATTAGGGTAAAACTACTTCATCATCTCCTTTGGTTCTCACATTTATTCATCAATCTTATCATTTCTATACAACACTTTGAGGGGGGGCATTTACTTATTTCATATAACCTTTTCTCTATAATCTATGATCTTCACATGTTTCTCTCCATATGAAAGTTCATTCTCCAGTGATATCCCTCTAGATCGAGTACATGTGATGGGTCTAGAATATAAATTATTAAGAGGGGTACATTTAATACATCAAGTACTTGAGATAGATTAGGTGTGAGTGCTAATCAATATAACACTACTATGATGTGATCAAGGATCTCAACAGGGTCAATGTACCTTGGACTAAACATTCCCTTATTCCCAAATCTCATCACTCATATTCATGGAGATATGTGGAGGAATATCATGTATCCAATGTCAAACTCTAGGTCACATAAAATACTATAATCATATCTCTTTTTTCTATATTGAGCATATTTTTTGTACTACTAGATGATCTTAACCTTCTCCACCATTTCATTTACCATTTCAAGACCTAGAAGTTTTAGTTCCCAAAATTCAACCCAACATGCATGTGTCTTCACCTCTTCCCATAAATGGATTCATAAGGGGTGATTTGGATGCCCAAGAGTAAACTTTTGATGTAAGATAACTCCACCAAAAGAATATGTTGGTCTCATTGGATTTTTATGTCTATTGATAAATTTCTCAACATGTTCTCATGTGTTTGGATAGTCTATTTAGATTGGACATCAGTTTTAGGGTCATAATCCATACTAAAGTTCATATCTAGGTATAGAACATGCTGGATACTTTTCTAAAACATATATTTGGATCTTGGATCTTGATCCAACACAATTGATAGTGGTACTCTAAGTCGACTTACAACTTCTCTGATGTATATTCATTCTAGTTGGTGTAGTGAGAAATCATCTAAAATTATAATGAAGTCTGTAGTATTTGTAAGATGATCCACAACAACCTGAATATCATTATTTACCTTGGATGTATTATGATTTATGGGACAAATTCCATGGTGATGTTTTCCAATTTCTATATTGGTATGGGTAATAGTTGCATCAACTCCTTAGGCTTATACCTTTTTACCTTAACTTTCTAACATACCAGACATGCTGATTGAAAAAGTCATCAATTTATTGAATAAGATTATTATTCTTTATCATTATTTCGCTGATCTCATGATAATCAATGAAAATGTGCATTGTACCATCCTTCTTCTTTACGAAGAGGACTGGTGCACCCCATAGTGAAGCACTTATGCATATAAACCCTTTATCAATATTTACATTTATTTGTTTCTTTAGTTATAATTATTACACAATTACTATCTTATACAGAGTCTTGGATATTAGATATTCACCAGGTATAAGATCCATTTAAAATTAAACCTCTCGTCTAGGAGGAATAAAATAAAATTCCTTCAGAAACACATCAGTGTATTCCCGAATAATAAGAATGTGTCCATGGATGATCATTTCCTTAGACCCAATAATTTGACCTAGATATGCTTGTTCATATGGAAGTAATATCCATGATTGAGATGATTATTATAAATAAGATTCATCCTCTTCCTTGAACTTGTATAAAATCAGGGGTTGATTCCCCATTTGAATAGTGATTTCCCTCTGTGGCAATTTATACTGTCTCTATATAGAGAAAGCCAATAAATACCGAGAATTTCATAAAATTTCACCATGGAAAGTATGAAAAGATTCACCGTGAAGTTAAATGAACAAATTTTGATATTGGAGGAGTTATATACATGGTATGTAATAATTTACCCAATATCCATTTTTACATACATCTCTAATTAAATTATTTTTGATGATATTTGAATAGTTTTTCTCAACTTTCATGGTATAATGGAAAGTGTAGAACTGCAGATGATAACTCTACCTCACTATTTTTGATTTCATTTCTATATGATCCTATATAGCCTTAGGGATGAGTATTTTTAAATTATTAAACACATAAATGAGAATACAATTACATTAAAGGGATAAATTTTAAATTATATTTCTCTCATTAACTTATGATTTTCTAAGAGTTAGTCTATGTTATCCATGATCTACTTCATAACATATATTCTTATGGTATTTTTTTCATTGTTCCCTAAATAATGGTTTGAAATGAGTTTATGAATTTACCAAAGCATATCCCCTAGGAGTGTCAAACCAGGTGTGTAGTGAGGCCTATTTTCATGTAGTATGTTACCACAACTGAATAACAAAACACCTTGTTAGTGTTGTTACTCCTAGGTACATATGTTCTATAAGCGGGTCCACTTATAGGATCTATACATGTATGTATTTTTTTGATAAACCAATTTCTCTATACTCACCAATTTTTTGGATGTTCTATTACACTTATTCTTATCCCTAAGGGGTTACACTATGGTTTTATAATCATAATCCCAAAAAATAACTAAACCAATCATCTGAAACCAACTATAATAACCCTACTTTGTATTTCATATTTAAACCTGATTTATTACATAAAATTTTAGTTATTACAACTTAGAATATTTATAAGTATAGTGTCTTTGTGGTTTTGGAACATTTTATAAAAACATAAAATGTGAAATTAAAAAACATCTATATTGAAAACTTCTTTGACATGCCCACAACATTCCTTCATACATAACACTGCATGGGATAACCATAGGACATACAAAAGGAAGGGGTGAGCTATAATGCCCAGTAATGGAATAATCATGGAATATAAGGAGGATAATAATACATTTTCAGATATTCATATCAATGAGACATAAAGGAACATGATTAATAAATAATGATATATCATGATAATGATAACTTGTCAAAAGTGGAAACAACATACGGTATGACATAAGCATGAGTCATGTATCATTTCATATTGAGAAGGATGCGTAAATGATCATTACACATGGAGGATCATGGGTCAAGCACTAATTATCATAGTTGAGAATGGGTCAAGGAATATTTAACAAGACATATCATGATACTAAACATTACCCAATGCATTGGGGATCTATCTGGGTACACCATTCATAATCATTTCATTCTCATGTTTATGTGTTCCCCATAGATCACATAACAAGGTTTCATTAAATATCATAATTTATTCCACGATATAAGTATATGGAATACATACATGTATGTCATGAATAAATAATTATATGTGAATTATGGTTAAAACACTTGATAGGAAAATGTGTATGGTATTCACTACATGATGATTTTGGCATGGAAAATCATGGCACAATTTCAGCAGCATAACAACATCATATAGAAATTCATAAAATGGGCTGATGAGAGAACAAGGGGTATCTAATTAATTAGACATAAAATGGAATATAATACTGATATTTAATAAAATATCCAAAAATAATTAAAAGGAATTAAATGAATTAACAAAAAAGGTCTTCTTGATAAAATTGGAGGGTGGAAGATTCTTTAGGGAATTTTGGCATAGTAATGGGTATACAAAAGGGTTCATAAGGTGGATAAATTATATTGAAATGTGATAGAATAATTTAAACAAAAATTATAAATTAAAAGGGTAGGTATGAATGTATCCCAACTTAATAAAATGGACATCAAAAGGGAATACCATGAACGATGTTCTTGATACAAAGAGGAGAGAGAGAATACCTTACAGAATTTCAACATAATAATGGTTTATTTAAGGGTCTAAATGAGGGGGAATAAATTATACCTCATAAAAAATATCCTCTATTTTATAGTAAGGTAATTATTAGAAATTAATGGAAATATAATCAATTTAAATTAAAGTAACTAATCTCAGTGAATGTGCTTGATTCAATGGAAAGGAGATAAATCCATTACAAAATTTTGATATAGTAACGAATTAGGTAAGGGTCCAAATTAGGGGTAATAAATGACCCCCCATACATATAACAACAATGAGATGGTATTTTATTTATTATAAATGAATGTAAATATAAAAAATAGATATTAAAGGAATTAATCATAAAGGATGTTCTTGATTTCAAATGAGATGAGAGAAATCCCATACTTGGATGAGTGACTCCAAAGGCTTAGGATAGGATTCTTGGGAGATTGGGGGTGCATTTTGAGGATTCAAGAGAGTATATGGAAGAGGGTGGTTGATATTATAGGGTTTTTAGTGAAGAGAATTGGGAGCTTGGGTGGGTTTATATAGGAAATGAGGGGGTTTCTTTTTTATTTTGTTTTGGGATACTACATAATAAAATATTCAAATCCACAATCAATCCCATGATTTTTTCATAGTTTCAGCCAAAGGTAAGTGCTATAAATTATTTTATAAGCCCAAGGACTGTAGATAATAAAATATTTCCCAAGGTAATTTTGATTTCAGTCACACTTTCAAAGAAATGATTTTAAAATATTAAAATTTATTATATGTCTTGGAGGATTCAATAAGGCTTTATAAAATAAATTAAAAATCCTAAAATATCATTAAATTAATGGAAAACATATATTTTGACTAGGATAACTTTTATAGTATTTATTGTGTCACTATTGATCCATTATTGTGTCACAAAACACACCATATATTAATACAGTATTTAATTTTTACCCTAAATATTATTTATCTCAAAAAATTATGAAAATATCATCATTGGATGATTTCAACTTCCTTATTACAAAAATAATATAAATTTTATCTATATAATTTTCTAAATATGTTAATTTTCAGTTTTAAAATAAAAAATGACATTTATTGAAAATGAATGGGTTTTCTGACAATAAGCGTTTTTGATCCCTAATAAGAATTAAATTTAACTTCATAAAATATTATCTGATCATTTATATGTAATAAAAATAATTTAATAGTGATATTAAAATATTATTTATTTCAAATATAAATTAATTCCTAAAATTAGTCTTCTTATTTGAATTTGAATATTAACAAAAAATACTATTTGTTCTTTAAAAATAATTTACTAAAGAACAATAATAAGAAGAAAATATATTATTTATTCTTTAAAAAATACTATAAATAAACTTATTGATAGGTTATTAATGCATATACTTTTATTACATCATCATATTCCCAAATATTAAGGTGTGCGACAGTGGGGTTTCATTGGGCCAGTTAGTGAACATTGTTTAGGTAGTGATCTTGAGGAGCATGAACTTCTCTCCTAAACAGTTTCACTCATGATTAATTTGTTGGATATCATCTCTGGATTGGTCTCGAAGAAATCCTATAAATTATATCCACCTATAAATCTCTAATAAATGGGATTCATAGGGTATTATCCTACTATTTGAGGCCATTAATTCCTTCGTCTGTTCCAAAAGAATTTTTTAAAGCCATATATTTATACTATTCATGTAATTAATATTCAACAACTATATTATCAATGGTAAAGATACTTAAAAATACTTTAAATATAATTGGATATAAAGAGACAAAGTGCATGTGTTTTTAATATTCATAAGATATTTAATTAAATCAAAAACAATAATTTTATTCATAAAGGTTCATGTTGT
Source organism: Viscum album (assembly GCA_963277665.1). Lineage (NCBI taxonomy): Eukaryota > Viridiplantae > Streptophyta > Magnoliopsida > Santalales > Viscaceae > Viscum > Viscum album. The sequence continues at coordinate 1,029,305,621 of OY728133.1, read as the reverse complement.
TACAAAAACTAGGTAGAGAATATTATAGAGCCCAACCCTACCAAATATTGGGTTATAAGGTTTGGGACCCACATATGTGTCACATAAAACCCATATATAATGAGTGATATTCTATAAAATGAATATTTTTCATCCTTATTTATTCCCCCATAATGCACTAGTATGTTTAGAGATATTAAGAACAACATATGTAGGTATACCATGAATATGAGGATTGTATAATTTCTATCATGATATATGTTATGATAGCATTTCAAGGATGAACTAAAAAAGTAAATGTGTATAAATAAACCATTTTTATACTAGTTTGAAAATGGGAAAAACTACCTATGTATTTTATTATTAGACTCATTAGGGAACCTAAAGGAAGAAACATAATTTTTATGGTAGTTAATATCCTTATAAAATTGGAACATTTCCTTTCTATAATGTATGATTCTTATCGTAGATACCTTAATATGATATAAATATTTGATGTGGTAATATTGAATTAAGTTTCAATCACTTTTTGTATCTTATCAATATCTATGGTTTAACAGAAGGTTCTAGATAAGCCTTCAACAAGAATAGGATATATAACTAAATTTCAGTTCTTATTTTCACCCTCAAATGAATGGTAAATATAATAGAACCGTAAAATACCTATTATATATGAATTGGTCTTGATTAATTTATTTCCAAGGATTCTTGTATCAATATCTTCTTACAGTAGAGTTCTCATATATTAACAATTTCTATTATAGAATTCAATGGGATCCTTATGAGGCTATTTAGGTTAAATAGTGTCAAAATCTGATATTCTTGGATGATGTTAGAGATTATAAGAATATAGGACCACATATTTCCATATAGATGATATAGAAGTTCCAAAAAATTCAATGTCACATGAAATCCTTGAATCTACGACGTAAAACTATGAAGACAAATTTCTATGAGACCTAGAGATTTAGGTTTGAGAAAAGGTGTTCTTCTCTATATAACCATAGATGAAAATTATGAGGATTGAGAAGAAGGGAGGGAATATAAATAGATAAATAATCCAATTATAGATCGACTATCACATTATATTGATGGAATATTGACTAGGAATCCCACCTAACCTATCTCATGTACATTATGTGTTCCACGCATCCCTCTTGAAGAAGTATATACCAACCCCTCACATGTAAGAAATATAGTGGTGGTACCATTGGAGAAAGACTACTCATACTAGGATAAGATTATCAAGATCATGGAATACAGATACAAATTTATATGAAACCAAATAACGCACCATCTCAATGTCTTGTGAAAAAACCAAAGGTTTGAAGATATGACATGGGAACTGGAAAATTAGATGAAGTATTAGTACCCACAACTATTATCACCTTATTTTGTAATTATAAATTTTTAGGGTGAAATTACTTATGGAAATATGAATGTAACTCCTCGATACAGTTTTTATTAGTTTTTATGTAAATTCATCATCTTTTATAGATTGTGATTCAAGCAACAACAAATTTAAACAAAACAAGATACTAAATTAAAATGCTATTTTTTAAACATGTCCAAAATAATGTTACTTTTATATTTAAGTGTATGAATAAGAAAATCTAAATTATAAGAAATTACATAGATCACACATTTATAAAATAGATTCAATGGTTATCAACTGATGAGAAATCAAAATTGACCCATTTAAAATATAAATATTTATTTTATGAAAATTTGAATTTTTTAAAAAGTTAGTTTAGTCGGGATTTGAATACATAATAAAAAATAATATTTACTAATTTTAAAAAAATTTATTTTAAATATTGGACTTACATTTTGAAATTATGATATCAATAATAACTTATTGTTGAATTTTTTTTTTTGTTTTTTCTATAAATCTTCATTTTTAATGAATTCTGAAAAATAATGATTTTTATTAAAAACTAAAATTTAAATGAAATAATTTATAAAAAATATTTTTAAATGTGTTTTTGATTGTATCATAAGTTAAATTATAATTTAATAAATAAATATTAGGTATTTTAATTTCTCATTCATTTTTTATAAAAAATCTTTTTTTTATTTTGAATATTTTTCATTTAGAAAAATATTTTTTACATGAATGTGGGAATAATATTAAATTAAATACATATATATAGGTGTATAAAACTTTTAAATAAGGATTATATATTAGGAATTAGAAAATTTTATTTTATTAAATAATGGTAACTTAATTTTTGATCAAAATTAATAATGAAAACATTAAAAAATTGATTACCATCATTATGGTAAAAAACATGTTTACTAGTGTTAAATTTAGATGAAAAGGGTTTGACTTAAAAAAACATGAACAATTAAATATTTTTAGTCATATATATATACCATATAAGTTTTATTTTCATAAAATGGTCTATTTTTGTGCTATGTTCAATGATAAAAATATTGGTGGAATTCAATATTTAAATATTACTAGTGTTTACTCTCCCAATGTTAGAAAATCACACCCCTCCCCTGGCATCATTACACATAAAAAACAATTTTTTTTTCTCAAAAACATCCCAAAACTCCTCTAAATACCTCCCCTTATCCTAGAATCTATAGTTCCATCCTAGGAAGGCCTTTGGTGAAAATAATTAAATGTTTCTCCTAGATGGGGTATTATCATTAACTGATCATTTTATTTTTTTCTTCCTCCATATACATAAAATGTTATTAAAATGATGATCTCATAACCTAATTAAAATCCATAGAATGATATTTATTATTCAATGGGAATGACCTACAACCATATCCTCATCACTCAAATGGTAAAAAAAATTGTTCAATGTGTATACGGTGGACCGGAACCTCATAGAACAACATAATTTTCCTTCCATCATTACTTATTATAACTAGATATAATGATTTTATTCATTATTTTACATCATATTTAAGATAATATTATACTTTATTAATCATAATACCATATATGAAATCTTGTAGTCAATTGTTTATTTAATACAATGATGTTGCTCGTGTCTACGAAAGGATACATCCTTATGAAGAGATGTGATTCATTTTTCACTAACACTTTAAATATATGATTATAATGATTTATATTTATTTTTATATATTATTATATTTTAATATTAAACTTTAATTTAAATTAACATTTCATATACTTTTTTACATTACAATCCATTGACAATGATAACATTGTTCATTTGTACGAAGGATTTCCAACTCACGAATCTATGTGATTTAATTTTTTATTTTTTTAATACTACAACACATGGATGGTAAGTTTAAGGTAATTTATTGTAAAATATTATATTTATTATGTAATTATCATCCTAGAAATATATAATTATAGTTAATATCTTTTCATAATGATATTTTAAAAATGGAAACATTACACATTTATATGTATTCCATATCATCTCTATGATTTTAACATAGTTCATTTTTCCAAAAAATTATATATATATTTTTTAAAAAGGACAATTTATTTATAAAAATGATAATTATTTTGTTTTTTCAATTATGGTGATGAAGAATTAACAATCTCTTTGACCTTAGTTAACTTACCTATTTGTTTTTTTACATATGATCCATTCATCAATAAATCAACCAATATGGAAGTAATTGGTCAGGTAGATGTATATGAAATGGTAATAATGAAAATAAAAGGATTTAGAATATTGAAATTCTTTTTATGGTAGTAAAAAAGATCAACTAATATTTATTTTTTAGTAAGATAATAATATATGTGAAAAATCAGGCTTGAGGTAAGGGATCATTTTAACCCACCATTTTAAATAATTTATGACCATTTTCACTCTAACTCACTTTATATCTATTAATTAATTAGAATTATTATAATTTTATATAAATTTATCTCACATGTATGGATATATTAACCTCCCATTCTTTTATGGGGTAATATACTCCTTATGTTTTTTTGAATTCTTCAATAAGATATGTATCCTGATTATGTTATGAGACTCGATTATTCATCCCATATCTTCCCATGGGTAATTAATATGATGATGATATAATATTTTTATCCTTATATGGCATTGATATTCATGTACATGAAATTAATTTGATGGGTGGGCCTGAATTATGAATCCCTCCAATTCATTAGATAATGTTTTAGTTTTTTGAGGTATCATGTATGAGATTAGGTTGTGTACCTTATCCATTATGGGAATCTTTCCACCATTTGATATTTTATTGGTAGTTAGGCTTGAATTTTGATTATTTCATGATTTATGGCATTTAAACATTCCCATGTTTCCATGGTATTATGATACCATCCCCTTTATATTATGAATCCAATTGATTACCTATGTACAATATCATTTATGATGTCCTGTTATACCTTTTACTCAAATGTTATACTTTTTTCTCATGATTATTCCCTTACTAGAATTTTTTTCACATTTCATTCATTATTAATGAACATCATCTTCAAAATACACTAAGCCTTCATAATCCCTCTACCATATTAATGTATATTTTTATTTAGGATTCATATATTAATATGTCTAAAATTAATTGTGTCCCCATAAATCCATAACAGAAATTTATGATAATAAACATCATGAAAAAACTCTATTTCCATCAGAAAATATCATATCAACTGATTTCATACATAGATAATGAGGAGTAGAAGAGAACCAATGCGAGGGAACTCACTAGAGATCAAAATATAAAATGCAGTGCTTATAGGGAAATAATTCACCCAAAAAAACATAGTGTCTACCAAAGATCAGGTGAATATGATACATGAAAAATAAATTATTTTTTAGGATTTACAATACAATAACTGACTAGCTCTAAGGAATTAATGAAGTGAATAATTCATTCATGACATGAATTTCTCTAGTGGAATATATAACAAAAATTGTATCACCTTGAGTTAAATAACTAGATCCTTGATATTTAATTTTATGAACTAAATTGATAATTTTAACATCATTAATATCCTAAAACTAGTTCTTGGATTATTTTGAGAGATATATTTTCATCATCAAATACATTCACAATGTTAATCGATCCTACATATAGTAAAAAAGAATATACATAATGAAAAAAATATAAAATCATCTAACCAAATGTCAAAATAGAGAGAATATTCTACATACATTGACACATTTATACTCGGATTCCATTAATTGAAACAAACACAACTCCACTAACATTTGTACATTTCCAATGAAAAACACTCTCCATCGTGAAAATGATTCAGATTAAACCAACTAAAATGAGAATCAAAATAAAAGTCATGTATTAACTAAATGAAGGTAATAATATTATAAATTAATTTTCCAAGGAAGGGGAGTATGCAATAATTTTATTGGGATCAATAGTTTTCTCAGTTACATTTCATGGGGATATGTATATGAAGTTTAATAATTATTTATTCTTATATATCCTTGTGTGGTGAAGATTTACAATGAACATTAGATGAAAATTAGGTGGTATAACATGAGGTGGATCATTACTGAATTGATCAATTGTTTTCTCACATTTCATCTTGTGAAGGATGAACATCATGTATAAATGGGTTTTATTCAACCTCTGGAGACTTTATAGTTGATGTTTTATTGAATATCTATTAATTTTTATGATGGGGAATACATGGATATCAAGAATCTAAAAGGCTATCTTGGTGAATACTAATTGAAAAATGATGTCAGCACACATTCTTTCTATCAGGGAGTAGATTTTGGTTAATATTAGGGGTAATTAAAATTTTTGGATATCATCCAATATATTTGGGGATCCCATAGAGGTCATATCTCATAGTGTTTCTCAATTCAAGCTAAAGTTATGGAAGGGTATATATGATTATTTAGGGATCCAATTTTTGATGATCATGGAATTTCACCAAATATGAATGAGATGACCCGATGGACCTTCTAGGTGTTGGAGTAAATAATGAGAAAATGTGTTTTTCACATACAATGGAGTTAGGAGGATCACATAACATTAGGATATTTTTATTTTAATTATATTTATCACTCAATTTTTGGAGTAACACATTTTGAGTCTGTGTATAAGATACCCTATAAGTCACCCATATGCTAGACTATAATCAGAGAGACATCTATTGATTGAAAAAATATAGTGTAGGCTGTATAAGAGAAGGTTTATATAATCCAAAAGAATATGAATACATCCTATAGTGGAAATAAATCATATTTGGATTGATGTCATAGGCCATTAGAGTTCAATTAGGGAAACCATGATTTCATGACAGACTCCCTATGATGAGTCATATATATATTTTTTCATATATAAAATATCTCAAGAAGGTTCATCAAGATATTCCATATCCTATGGAGTATTATTGAGATTTTTTACTGATTTTACATTCCCCCACAATTAGATTTGGTTCATGAGTTCATCCATGTGTCACAACAGAGGAGATGTGTTTACATCCCAACACATATTATTGACTGGGGTGAGTATGAAATCAAGGATAGATCAACCATTACAGAGTACACATTAGTGATAGAGGCCCGATGGTAGGGGAACCTAAGTGTATAGACTATACCTTTAGTTTAATTTCTTTTGAAATATGGGAGCATATAAGAGAGATCCTGGGAGCATGAGAGACATATTTGACCTCAATATAGACACAATTTTTTGTAACCTATGATTTTTAGAGAAAAATTCATAAATAAGGGTTTAATATAACTACACAAAATTGGTTGTTTATACCATTTAATATTCATATATTAATCCCTAGATTATTTTCTAGAGTGATATATGGGTTTGATTGTCATAGTACCCCAAATTTAAGATCTTAGAAATATTTTTATATATTAAATCATCAACATAAATCATTATGGAATATATTACATTCATGATTTTTTTGATCTATTATGGGAAATCTAAGATCAAGGAAGATTAGTAAATCTTGTTTATACCCAAGGTGTGACATTATTTGGGACAATATTTTTTTTTCGATTGGGGGAAATTATTGATGGTGCATTAAGTAAAATTAAAAATTAATTATATTTAATGAACTTGTAACCTATCACATGATAATTTTTTTAAATAAAAACACTAGGGTTATCCTCATAATCATATGATTTTATAGATGAGGATATCTTTTTTTTGTTTATAATATCGAGACTGAGGATTAATGATGTGTGATAATGATAAATTGGGGGATGAATGACAAGCGCAGTGGGATCATTGCATTCTTCATTAGTAGATGAATTATTCAACATATTTTAATTTAAAACTAAGGTATGGTGATTTATTTCTATAATTTAATCCATAATATATTTATTTGATAACCATGTAAATTATCTACATAATTCTTCTACTTTTATTCCTCACATGACGCCTATTTTTTTGGTATTCTTAAACCAGGATTTTTATCCACATTAAAAATATATTTTGAACCCATATCTATTTCACATTAATGGTATTTAGTTAGGATAACATCATATGAAGGTGATATTAATTAGTTATTTTTAATTTCCACTATTTTGTTAGTGTTTTTCACTATTATCCATGGGGGAATTGTTCATCATTACCTTGCCACATTTGAGAGTGACCGAAACCTTGGATTCATGGAACATGCATGAAAAAGTTGGATATTTGAGTTTTTCCATTGTATTAGGATAATATGTGGTATTTAGTTTTACATAACATGGATCAAAGTCCAATCAATGGGGTTATATCAAAAGTTTAGTAAATATGGTGATAGTGGGACAATAATTGTCATTATGTAGTTTTTGTGTTTGAAATCTGGTCAACTGAAATGGATTGTGCATTACTGGCCCCAGATCCAGGATCTAAAAGTAGTTTTATAGTAGAATAAATACTTTTAGCAGAGTAGCAGAGATATATTTATGGGTTGAAACAATTTATAAAATCAAAAAATATAAGGAATTAAGTCCCCAATAAGACAATTTGTAGTCCCATGGTTGTAGAGAGTAGGGATTCACATCAGTTAAATATAACACTCCATTTGTGACCCATACATACCATGTGACATTATGTTGGAGTCTCAACATGTACTCTATGAGTACATAGGAACATACACAACCAGGTATTTTTATCATTCATATAGTATGAATTGAAAATTATGTACCCATACATGGACATTTTTACTAAACAAGGATTGTGTATAAGAGCATGACTATTGTACACAAGCACAACCATAGTATACATGCATAGTATAAATTACATAAAAATGGGATTAAGTACAATCACTACTAGAAAAGGGGGCATTGAAGCCCCCCAGACTCGGGCGACCGCCATTGGCGGTCGCTATAGCTAACTAATAGCGACCGCCAATGGCGGTTGCTAACCTACATAAAAAAAACGGGAGGCTTCCGCGCCCTCCCCCCCCCCCCCCCCCCGCGCCCCCTCGACCCCGATCCCCCGATCGCCGCCCTAACCGCCTCCCTCCCTCGCCGCCCTCCCCGCCCGCGCCGCTCGGCCTCCCCCGCCGCGCGGCCTCCCCCGCCGCCCGTCCTCCCCCGCCGCCCGGCCTCCCCCGCCGCCCGGCCTCCCCCGCCGCCCGGCCTCCCCCGCCGCCCGGCCTCCCCCGCCGCCCGACCTCCCCCGCCGCCCGCCCTCCCTCGTTGCCTGCCCTCCGGCCACCGCCCTCCGCCCTCGGGCGTCCGGCCGCCGCCCTCGGGCCTCCGGTCTCCGCCCTCCGGCCTCTCGCCCCCCCCCCCCACCCCGGACGGCACCCGCACCCCGGACAGCCCCCGCCGCGCACTCCGGACCTCCCCCCGCACCCCAGACACCTCCCCGCACCCCAGACACCCCCCCCCCCCCCCCGCGCACTCCGGACCGCCCCCCGCACCCCGGACAGCCCCCCCCCCCCCCCCGCGCACTCCGGACCGCCCCCCGCACCCTGGACGCCTCCCCGCACCCCCGACAGCCCCCCCCCCCCTCGCGCACTCCGGACCGCCCCCCCCCCCCCCCCCCCCCCCCGCACCCCGGACGCCTCCCCGCACCCCCGACAGCCCCCCTTCATCCCAGACAGCCCCCCCCCCCCCCCCCCCCCCGCACCCTGGACACCCCCGCACCTCGAACACCCCTGCCCGCACCCCTGACAGGCCCCCGACACCCCGGACACCCCTCCCCGCACCTCGGACAGCCCCCCCCCCCCCCCCCCCCGACCCCGGACACCCCCCCGACCCCGGACACCCCCCCCCCCCCCTCGCTGCCCGTCCCCCGTCCCCTCACCGCCTCCTCTCCTTCAGCTCCCCGCCGCCGCCGCCGCCCGTCCCCTCCCTTGCCGCACCGCCTTTGGCTCCGGCTCCCCTTCGCTGCCTCCTCTCCCTCGCAGCACCGCCTTCGGCTCCCCTCCCTTTCAGGTTTGTAGCTCAATCAGGTAACATGAGATTTCAGTTACATTATTATTTTATCAATGGTTGATAAACAAATGGTTAATATTTATTTTGAATATAGTTGATTTGAAAAATGTAAATGTAATAAGTATTGTGTAAATGTTTGTTATATAGATATTATTATGGATAAGAGTTGGATTGATCTTCCAAATCGAACGTCTAGAGAATATTTCAATGGCATTATACAGTTTATTGACTTCACGAGAGGATTTGAATGTGACTATATTAGTTGTCCATGTAGAAAATGTGCTAACAGATATCAATTCACACGAGATACTGTGAGGGAGCACCTTTTATTTAATGGATTTCTGAAAAATTATAAGAATTGGACTCGTCATGGAGAAGAATATGTTCGTTGTCAAAATACAGATGCAGCTCAGATGCATGTTGATGCAAGGATGACTGATCCAATGCATGAAATGCTTACTGAAATGGTACGTGGGTTTGATCCTGAAGGCATTGACATCCAGAATCTTGAGACCGGTGAGATAAATCTTCGCTCTGGTGCAGATCGTGATTCGAGGAGGTTTTATGAAGTACTTGATGATGCGAAAACAGAATTATATCCTGGATGTACTTCTTACAATAAACTGTCGTTTATCGTGGAGTTGTTTCATTTGAAGACGTTGAATAATTGGTCAGACACATCATTCGACATGCTTTTGGTTTTATTGAAAAAAGTTTTTCCTGTCAACGCAAAGATTCCTGAGTCGTGTTACTATGCTCGTAAGTTGACAGAGAACTTAGGTTTTACATATGAGACTATAGATGCATGTGCAAACAACTGTATGTTGTTTAGAAATGAAACTGCTTATTTGGATATTTGTACGGTTTGTGGCGCTTCCAGGTGGAATGAGAACAGGGGAAATAAGACTCATCAAAGTCAGATTGCGATACATGGGAAACCGATTTCCGTAAAGCAAATGCGTTACTTTCCCCTTAAACCGAGGTTGAAAAGATTTTTTATGTCATCTAAAGTTTCTAATTTAATGAGATGGCATGCAGAAAGAGTTCATGAAAGTGACATGTTAACCCACCCGGAAGACTCTCATGCATGGATGGATTTTGATAAGAGACATCCCGACTTTTCTAAAGATGTTCGTAATGTCCGATTGGGATTGGCAGCAGATGGTTTCAATCCATTCAAGTCTATGGTTGGTGCAACTCATAGCACATGGCCCGTGGTGTTGGTTCCATATAATCTTCCTTCGTGGCTTTGTATGAAGCAACAATTTATATTACTTTCCACTCTTATTGATGGACCTAAAAGTCCGGGGGATAAGATTGATGTTTACCTTCAGCCATTGATTGATGAGTTGAATGAATTTTGGGGCGATGATGTGATGACTTATGACTGCGAAACGAATGAAATGTTCAAACTGCATGCTGATTGATTGTGGACAATCAATGACTTCCCAGCTTATGCAAATTTATCAGGCTGGAGTACGAGAGGGGAATTTTCTTTCCCTTGTTGCAATAAAAGTAAAAAATCCGTATGGCTTAAACATTCCAAAAAATGGGCATATAAGGGTCACATGCGTTTTCTCCCTCCCCAGCATAGGTTCAGAAAGGACAGAGTGGAATTTGATGGTTCTAGAGAGTTCATCCCAGCACCAAAGATCATGACAGGAGTCGAAATGTTATCGCAGATTGAGGAAGAAAACATCCACACAGTATATGAAATTCAGGATTTGGTGGCTCCTCCAGTACGTAATATTCGTGTTGCGGGTAGGCAGCGCAGTCACAATTGGAAAAAGAAAAGTATTTTTTATAGTCTTCCGTATTGGAAAACTAACATGTTGAGGCATAATTTGTATGTCATGCACATTGAAAAAAATGTTTGTGATAACATGTTGTGGACCATTTTAGGTTTCAGTGGAAAGTCAAAGGACCATGTTAATGCACGCCGTGATTTGGAAGAAATGGGTATAAGGAAACAGTTGCATTTACAGTTAGCTGAGGGAAACAAGGCATATATGCCTGTTGCACAGTATTCGATGACTACAGAGGAGAAAGAGACATTTCTTTCTATTTTGAAGATGGTCAAGGTGCCTGATGGTTACTCTTCTAATATTTCAAAGTGTGTGAATCTGACGAGCAAGACATTGCAAGGGTTGAAATGTCATGACAATCACATATTACTTCAGCAGTTGATTCCAATCGCAATTTGTGATTGTTTATCCCCCAATGTTGTTCAGCCCTTGATTGAGATGAGTAATTTTTTTAGACAGCTTTGTTTAAGAAATCAACGAATGAGTGATTTAAAAAGTTTGCAGGACCGAATTTTACTTACGCTTTGTCACTTTGAGAAACTTTCCCCCCCCTCATTTTTCGATGTTATGATCCACTTGACAGTGCACCTAACTGATGAAGTAATGGTTGCTGGTCCAGTGCAATTCAGGTGGATGTATCCTATTGAATGGTATTTGAGTACATTGAAAATATTTGTACGCAACAGAGCTCGTCCAGAGGCATCAATAGCCAATGGTTATTTGATGGATGAGTGTACTACCTTTTGTGCGGAATATCTTACGGATGTTGAAACAAAATTAGATAAACCCTCTCGGATTCATGATGGTCCAGTTGGAGAAGGAACCACATTTGATATGGACAACATCGAGTGGATACAAGCACATCGATATATCTTGTTCAATACTCCATCAGTTGCACCATTAATGCAGTAAGTATCTTATCAATGTTCTTGTATAACTTTTACATGTTTTGTTTGCATAAGTTGATCTTTTAAACATCGCGTAATCATTTGCAGGAAACACATTAATGAGATAAAAGAAGAGATGCATCGTGCGACTGAGTTACAAATTCAACAATCTCATTATGCGGCATTTCATGATTGATTCAAGTATTATGTATTTATAAATTGATTTTCATTATGAGTGAAGTATTAAACTAATTCTTTCTATATATATCAATATTGATTTTTATAAATTATGTAGGTTCGTAAGCTGAGGGAGTTAGGGGACCCCACGCTACCTGAAGTATTTATCCAACTGGCTGAGGGTCCATCTATAACGGCTCGTCGTTATAAAGCTATTGATGCTAATGGTTTTCTATTTCGCATTGAAGATGTTGATGACAAATGAGCAACACAAAACAGTGGCATCGGTTGTCCCTTTGTTGATTCTGGTTATTACTATGGTCAATTGATAGACATCATTGAAGTTTTATACACACACGGTTTGAAGTACATATTGTTAAAGTGTAATTGGGTTGATCCAGTGCGTGGATGTAAAGTCGATCAATATCAGTTTTCATTGGTGAATTTTAACTATATGTTATACAGAAATAATGAACGAGTTGAGAATGAACCTTTCATTTTGACATCACAAGTGGAACAAGTATTCTTCGTTACTTTGACTTCGGATCCAAGTTGGCAAGTTGTTGTCAAAATTTCTCGGCGAGGAGTGTTTTTATTTGAAGAAGATGAACCCGAGACTGTTCCGTTTGTTTACCAACAACTTGATCAACATACCGTTGTTCAACATGAAGAAGATATTTATTGGGTCAGAGCGGCTGTTGAAGGAGAAACGGTAGATTTGCATGCTTAATGAAAGGTATAATTGTTTTCCCTCTATTTAGTAGAATGTCCTAGGATATCATAAATTATCTAATCATTTTATAAATCCTTATAAGTTTTAATCCTCACTTTTGTAAGTTAATTCAGTCATAAATATTTAGGTTGATTAACTTTCTGATTTTTTAAAATTAATTCACAACTAATTATTCAATCCATTTTTTGTTTGATTAAAAGTTGTACAAGTTTGATTTATTAAGAACAATCCAATTTATCTTTTAAACACTTTGGACTCATTACTGATATTTTCTATGACTACAGACATGTCAGGGGAAGAGGTAGAAGATCCACATCATCCATCTGAGGCATCTACGTCTCAGGGTCGAGGTATGTTTGAATGTCATTATCTATATTTTTTAGGTAATTGACATATATATATAAATATATATATAACATTTGTCAATTTATATATAAAATTGTTTTCAACAGGATCAGACTCGGCTGCTTCTTCCTCTCGCAGGAGAGGCCCTGGTCATGGCATATTATCATGGAATTCCGACACGACAATAGATGTTGTAACACCCGAGATTTTTATGAGTAATATTTTGTTTTTTATATATCATCAAAGGAATCTTTCACTACATACTATCTTGGCTTACTTTACACGCAATCACGACCTTCCTCGATAGCTTGCGTCGTACGCAATACCGAGTTTCACTAAATAATGATATGCTATTAAAATATTATTAAAACTAGCCGTTATGAATAGTAATAACCACTTTTTGAAATTTTATAAATTTTATTTTTCAAAATGGACTTCATTTTTGGACTCAGAATATCGAAATTATCCTAGGGTGAAATTTTGGTATTTTTCTGAAAACATTCAATTTTTTATGAATAGTGAAACCACTAAGTGGTAGGTTAAAAACTGAATTTTGCATAAAACATAATTTTACCGCTTCTGTGAATGGAATTTCAAAAATCCGACAGACACGGTTGATATCAGTAAGTAAAATGTGGTTCAATGAGATAAAAATAATTTTTTGGTGAATAGTAACTTTTTACTTTTTTACCGCGGTTAATAGTAAATAGTGTAACTAAGGGTAAATATGATATTAATATTACCCTAAAACATGTCCTAATTCTATTGGACAAGTGTAATTCAACCAAAAACAATCATAGGAATAAAAATATGACCATTTAGGCCCACATGGATTAGATTAGGACATTTATTATTAATTTATTTAAAGAAGGGTTAAAATAGTTAAAATCAAAGTCTAATAAGTAAATCATTTTTAATATGGGTTTATACATAAGATAAATTCGACTATAAATATTCATTAGAAAGCTAAAAATATTTCCTACATAAGGGTATTTTATTTGTAATTTTTAGACATTAAATAATTTAATTTATTTATGACACAATGATGATGCAGTAATTATCTTATTGACATAATTGAGGTTATAAACACCAAAATAAATGTAATTTGAGACTTTTTATGAATTAAACTAATTTTCTAGGTTACTATGATATATTAATGTTGATTTAATCAACTTGGTTCGAACATATAATTCTGTTATGACTTTCACAAAAATCATATATCAAATAGTGTCAAAATTGACACAAAATAGTTTTTAAATCAAATATTATATTATTAATTGTTATTTTATTCTTAAAAATCTAAGGTTCGGCCAAATAACTTAGATAATGATATATATATTAATAATAAACTATTTGGGGTTCGTTTAGCATGTTATAGTGAGTGTATTAACCAGATAGTGAAAGAAAACAAAAAGACACGGTAAAAGTTAAATTATTTAACTTAGAGTTAAATCTAATTGATAAGGTTAAAATAATACCCTAAACTTGTCTAAATCCTATTAGTTGATAGGATTTCGACCCATCCCCACTTTAGCTTCGAAATAAGACCCTTTGGAACCATTATATACCGATTTTGACTTTAATATAAAATAATATTTTGAGATATTCCTAAGGTGCCCCTCTCCTCCCTTATAAAAGGGCACCTCCTCCGCGTCCTCCTCACACCAAATTGAGCGCTCAAGCTCGGCCAAACCCTGCCATTTTCTCCTCTCCACTTCCCTAGAATAATCCTAGAGGCCCTGGTCTTCTTCTAAGACCAATCTTAGTTCCCTAAGTGGAGGATTCAAAGAAGCGTTCCAAAGAAGAGGTAATATCCATTACCGATCTTTTCAATTTCTTTCTTCTTCAACTTCTTCTTCTTTAGTTGTTTCATGATAAAATAATAACATCAGTATTACTTACATACTGATATGTTATTATAAATATGAAACAACCCTGATTCACCTTCTATCCATCCTACGGAAAAATGAAATCACCGCGCGTGCGTACGTACGGAATACCGTTTCCACGCCGTGGTGTAATCTATTTTTCCACCATCACTTTACAAGGATGGGTATAATGGTGTAATGAGTAACTATTTATGATTATTATAAAGTAATATTGATACTGAAATAATATATATATACTCCAATACAGTTCCACGATCATAGGAACGATATCATCACTCGTGCGTACGTACGGAATACCGTCTCCACGATGTGATGCGACTCGTTCTACATGATCATCATTACATAGTAATTATATAAATGAATTGGATGAATAAATATGATATATGTTACACTAATACCATTCTAGATATAAGGTATCTATAACCTTAAAAGAATAATAAGAATGTATTCGGCAAAACACGCATAAGAACAAAAGGCAATAAAGACCCGAGTAACAAGTAACAATGAAATATTACTAACAAGAAGCTAAGAATATGACCATATATGACATCATATCAATATGTATGATTATGGAATAAGTCAATAACATTATTTAAACCATTATACAGGAGCTTCGGACACGTACAAAGCAAATCGGACCTAAGGTAAGGGAAATATCACAATCTCATTTTTATCCAAGATTGTTTATACTTTAGTATTTACTAGGGTGTATTTTATCATCCACATCCATGTTTCATAAATATGTGATATTATTTCAATCCACCTACAATTTTTTAAATCCATTTTTACCCTTCGGTGAGTTTTTAGTAAAAGATATGAAAGGAATCTTTTGTCATTTTTCATACGAGGTACTTTTTGACATTTCCGAAAAAATTACGAAGAATGTTTTTTTTAACTTATACGGCATGAATGGATTTTTAATAAATTATTTCCAAGAAGCTTCATTTACAAGTTTTCAAGTTTATTTTTAATCAAATTCTTTTATTTTAAAGTCTTATGACATTTTATTAAAGGAAAAATGTTTTTGAAGAAGAAAGGATATTTTCCTCAAGAATGGAGTTCAAGTGTTTTATCAAAATTATTTTCCATCTAAGATAATAAAGGGTTCTGTTTTTATCCCTATTATTACATTGATTTGATTATGTTGTGAGGGAATTATTTTCATGAAGTCATTTACCTTATATGGTTTGTTTTATGATGTCATGATGTTTCAAGAATCCCATTTTTGTTACATGTGTTATGCGATGATGTATGTTTTATGATTATGTGGCACACATAAGAAAGGATTCATTATAAGATGGGTGGGACCTATATCTCCCTCCAATTCATTGGGTAAAGATTTATATCTCATGAGATAGACATGGCTGGAACAGAAGGTTATTTCGGTTCAGTGATACAGGACTGAAACGAGGAGTGAACTCCGTTCAGAAATGGACTTTGTCCGCTAAGATAGTCTTGGCAATGAGTCATGACTAACAAGAAATGATTTTCCATGATTATGTGTGCATGCCACAATGTTTCAAGTTTTATGTTATGATTATGGGGATCTCATTTTCACTTCTATGATTTATTCCATGTTAATATTTTATGATCTCTTTTGCAGGTTATGATTTTCAAAAAGATATGATATGATTTTTATTTCCTTTATTTGCCCTTGCTGAGCATTTGAGCTCACCCTTTTATGTTTTCTTTTCCCCAGGTCAGGAAGATGGATATTAAGTAGAATATGCTAAAAGGGACCCTAGATATGATGAAATAAATGGGAGACACTGTAGAAGATTTATGAACCAGTTTTTTATGTTTCCCAGTTTCTAAAGACACTATACCTATACGGTCCTTTGTGGTTTTGTCATATGTTGTAATAAGTGTGCTTCAATTTTGAAGTATTAACAATGTATGTAATGTATGGGTCGTTATAGTTGGTATCAGAGGCAAAGGAGGTAGGAATGTAACTGATCCTTGGGAACTCTCACATGTGAGCATTGGACGAAGCATGGCTCTCCGCCCAAGGGCTTCATGAGGAAATGGCTGCCACTGGGGATGGTGGTGTGTCCCACCCAGGGGGTGTAGCCGCCCATGGAGTGCCCTGATAGGTATCAATTGTAGTCCACTGGAAGTAATTCTAGACCGCTATAGTTGGTATCAGAGGAAAGGTATAGTCAACCTTTGGAAACTAGGATGTGAAAGCCTTAGTAAGAACCCTAAGGATAAGTCTAAGCATAGAACACAATCTTAGTGTTTTAGAAATGGCCATGAATAACCTAGGATAATACCTTAAGCATGAAAGTTTTATTCTTGAATTATGTGGTTTTACTATTATAATTAGTGTTGCTCACACTATTCTTCTTGGTTTTAGTCAATGGCTGGAACCCGAAGGAACCGTGTTAATGCAGAATGCGATGGGCAATGCAATGATTGTCCCCCTGAGCAACCAAACTATATGGGAGCTAGAATGCAAAATCTTGTAGCCATGCTCACACAACTTTCTCAAGCTATGAATCATGCAGGACTTCCAAACGAGAAAATGAAGGAGCAACATTCTGTTGAATCCTTCATAAGGCAGCGTCCACCTTCTTTCGGCGGGTCTACTGATCCATTAGTTGCTGAACAATGGATTAGTACTACTGAATAAATATTTTCAGTTCTTCAATGTTCTGAGCATGATAAAGACATCCTAGCAGTGTATCGTTTGGAAGGAGATGCTGATCAATGGTGGAATCTTATTAAGAATATGAGGAAAAGGGATGAAATTGAGTCTATGGAATGGGACGAGTTCAAGAAATTAATTTTCAATAAGTACTTCCCTCGTATTCTCCGAACAAAGATGGAGAAAGAGTTCCTTGAACTGAAGCAAAGGGATGATGAATCTGTTGGTACCTGTGAAGCAAATTTTACAAGACTAGCAAGGTACGCTTCTGGTATTATTTTCCAACCTGAGAGTAAGATCGATCGATTCTTTAGTGGCTTAAAACCAAGTATTCGAAGGGCGTTAGCCATAAGGGACTTCAATAGCTACGAGGAAATCGTTCTATGTGCTCTCAAAGTCGAGATGGAGATTGGAGTAACCCATCAGTCACATGGGTTTGACAAGAAGAGGAAGATGGAATTCAAAGGAAAATCTAAAGAGCACACTGAAAAGAAGATGAGCTTTCCCTTATGCTCAAAGTGTGGAAAGAAACATGGAGGGAGTTGTCTTAAAGGGACAAGTAAATGTTTTAAATGTGGAAAGGAAGGTCATCGGGCATTTGAATGTCGCGATAATGGGAAGAAGATGTCTAATGATGCAAACAAAGGAAGGGATACACAGAATGAACCTACTACACTTCAATGTTTCAAGTGCAAGGAGATGGGGCATTATGCCAATCAATGCCCAAATCCAAGGGTTGATGATGATGGTCGACGTCAACAAAATCTTAAGGCTAAAGACAAAGGAATGTCACATGAAATTTCTATAAGCGATGTGGAGTACGATAACGAAGTGGTGAAAGGTACACTTACCATCCACTATAAAGTAGCAAATGTTTTATTTGATTCTGGATCCACCCACTCTTTTATTTCTGAAAAATTTTCTAAGGGTATCACCGTACTACCTCAACAATTAGATGTTGAGTTAGTTGTGACAACACCTAATGGCACAACAGTCGCATCAAAAGTTTATAATTCTTCTCCGATCGAAGTTTGTGGGAAAGTGCTTCCTGCAAATCTTGTGATCCTTCCTTTAGTGGAATTTGATGTGATTCTTGGCATGTATTGGATTTCTCTACATGGAGCTCATATCAATTTCCAAATAAGGGAAGTCACATTTCATATTCCAGATCAATATATGATCGTCTATCGATGCAAGGATGAATATAACCTTCCAGTGGAAATTCCTTCCATCTTATGGGTGTTGATTCCACTAAATGAAGGTTATTTATCTCAAATGGTTGGTGAGAAACTCGCGATTAAGAATATGCCCATCGTACGAGAGTTTGATGATGTCTTTCCGCAGGAATTACCGGGTCTTCCACCAAATCGTGAAGTTGAGTTTTCAAAAGAACTCGTACCAGGTGCTTTGCCTCTTTCAAAGACACCTTATAGAATGGCCCCAATTGAGTTTCAGGAATTGAAGAAGCAACTCCAAGAGAATCTTGATAAGGGATTCATACGCCCTAGTGCGTCACCTTGGGGAGCACCTGTTCTATTTGTTAAGAAAAAAGATGGATCAATGAGACTCTGCATTGATTATCGAGAACTTAACAAGATCACTATCAAGAACAAATATCCTCTCCCACGCATTGATGACTTATTTGACCAACTACGCGGAGCTCAATACTTTTCCAAGATTGATCTTCGTTCAGGGTATCATCAATTAAGGGTCAAAAGGGAGGATATACCAAAGACGGCTTTCCGTACAAGGTATGGACACTATGAATTTATAGTGATGTCGTTTGGTCTTACTAATGCCCCTTCTATATTCATGGATCTAATGAATAGAGTCTTTAGAGACTATCTTGATCAATTTGTGGTAGTCTTTATAGATGATATTCTTGTCTATTCAAAGAGCAAGGAAGAGCATGAAGATCACTTGAGAATTATATTGAAGACCCTGGGAAAGGAGAAGCTTTATGCCAAATTTACCAAGAGTGAATTTTGGCTTCAAAAAGTTTCATTTTTGGGTCACATAATCTCAAAAGAGGGGATATCTGTGGATCCAGCAAAAACAGAGGTTATCGAAAGATGGTCGAGACCAACAATAGTAACTGAGATCCGAAGTTTTCTTGGTTTGGCTGGATATTATCGACATTTTTTAAAAGATTTTTCATGATTATCTAATCCACTCACCAAGTTGACTCGGAAAGGAGTTAAGTTTGTCTGGACAGAGGAATGTGAAGAGAATTTCAAGGAGTTGAAAAGAAGGTTATCCAGTGCACCTGTGCTCACACTGCCTTGTAGTGGAGAAAGTTTTGTGATCTACAGTGATGCATTCAAGAAGGGATTGGGGTGTGCTCTTATGCAAAATGATATGGTGATAGATTATGCCTCACGACAGTTGAAAATCCATGAGAAAAATTACCCAACACATGATTTGGAGTTGGCTGCGGTAATCTTTGCATTAAATATTTGGAGGCATTACCTTTATGGTGAAAGGTGTGATATTTATACTGATCATAAAAGTTTAAAGTATATTTTCACACAAAAGGAGTTGAATATGAGTCAAAGAAGATGGTTGGAGCTGATTAAGGATTACGACTGCTCAATCCATTACCACCCTGGGAAAGCAAACAAGGTGGCAGATGCATTAAGTCGACAAGAGCATGCTAATTTATCCATGATGAGGATCACAAAAGATCCAATATTTATGGATTTACAAAGGATGGATCATGGAATTATAATGGAAGGGGAAAAATATTATCTTTCTCAAATGAATGTTCAACCATCTATACATGTAAAGATTAAAGAGGCACATAAAGAAGATGTCGAGTTACAAAAGAATGTGATAAATGTTCCTGAATTCAACCTTGATTGTGATGGGATAATAAAGTTCAGGAATCAGGTTTGTGTTCCTCCCATCCCCGAATTAAAGAAGGAGTTGCTGGATGAGTCTCATAGTTCATCATTCTCTATTCACCCTGGAAGCACGAAGATGTACAGGGACCTGAAAGAGTACTTTTGGTGGGATGGCATGAAAAGAGATGTTGCTGAATATGTCTCTCGATGCTTGGTTTGTCAACAAGTTAAAGCTGAGAGACAAAAGTCTAAGGGGATGTTACAACCATGACCCATACCTGAATGGAAATGGGAAAACATCACTATGGACTTTGTCACAAGACATCCTAAAACATCCAAAGGCAACAATGCTATTTGGGTCATAGTTGATCGTCTTACAAAGTCTGCACACTTCATTTCTATTAGAGAGGATTTCTCTATAGATCAGCTTGCCATGATATATGTAAAGGAAGTGGTAAGATTGCATGGAGTACCACTTTCTATTATATCTGATCGGGATCCGAGATTTACCTCGAAGTTCTGGAGAAGTCTTCAGCATACTCTGGATACAGAGTTGAGTTTCAGCACTGCTTATCATCCCCAGACAGACGGTCAGTCTGAGAGAACAATTCAAACCCTAGAAGATATATTGAGAGCTTGCTCTATGGATTTCAAAGGAGGTTGGGATCAACACCTACCTTTGGTGGAATTTTCTTATAATAATAGATTTCACTCTAGTATTCAGATGGCTCCTTATGAAGCTCTCTATGGAAAGAAATGCAGGACTCCTACTTGCTGGGATGAAGTTGGGGAAAGAACGCTATTAGGACCTGATCTCATTAATGAAATGGCAGAAATGGTCAGATCTATTCAACAACACATAAGAGCAGCTCAGAGTCGATAGAAAAGCTATGCCGACAACCGAAGAAAAGTCCTAGAGTTTGAAGTGGGTGATAAAGTGTTCTTACGAATATCTCCCTGGAAGAGGGTTATGAGATTTGGAAAGAAGGGGAAGTTGAGCCCTAGATATATCGGTCCTTTCGAAATACTGGATCGTGTTGGAAAGGTAGCTTACCGATTGGCGCTTCCACCGAATCTCTCTCAAGTTCACGATGTGTTCCAGGTATCTCTCCTGAGAAAGTATATACCAGATCCTTCACATGTACTCAGCTCAAAAGTTGTACCGCTGGAGAAAGATCTTTCTTATGAAGAACAACCGGTAGAGATTCTGGATCGTAGTGAAAAAGTACTACGAAATAAGACAACTCGATTGGTGAAAGTTTTATGGAGGAACCACCAACTTGAAGAAGCTACATGGGAGCTTGAGGATATGATGAGGGAGAAGTATCCTCATCTGTTTGTTACAAAGTGACGAATTTTGAGGGTGAAATTCTTTTTAAGGGGGGTAGAATGTAACACCCGATATTTTTATGAGTAATATTTTGTTTTTTATATATCATCAAAGGAATCTTTCACCACATACTAGCTTGGCTTACTTTAAACGCAATCGCGACCTTCCTCGATAGCTTGCGTCGTACGCAATACCGAGTTTCACTAAACAATGATATGCTATTAAAATATTATTAAAACTAGCCGTTATGAATAGTAATAACCACTTTTTGAAATTTTATAAATTTTATTTTTCAAAATGGACATCATTTTTGGACTCAGAATATCGAAATTATCCTAGGGTGAAATTTTGGTATTTTTCTGAAAACTTTCAATTTTTGATGAATAGTGAAACCACTAAGTGGTAGGTTAAAAACTGAATTTTGCATAAAACTTAATTTTACCGCTTCTGTTAATGGAATTTCAAAAATCCGACAGACACGGTTGATATCAGTAAGTAAAATGTGGTTCAATGTGATAAAAATAATTTTTTGGTGAATAGTATCTTTTTACTTTTTTTACCGCGGTTAATATTAAATAGGGTAACTAAGGGTAAATATGATATTAATATTACCCTAAAACATGTCCTAATTCTATTGGACAAGTGTAATTAGACCAATAACAAACTTAGGAATAAAAATATGACCATTTAGGCCCACTTGGATTAGATTAGGACATTTATTATTAATTTATTTAAAGAAGGGTTAAAATAGTTAAAATCAATGTTTAATAAGTAAATCATTTTTAATATGGGGTTATACATAAGGTAAATTCGACTATAAATATTCATTAGAAAGATAAAAAGATTTCCTACATAATGGTATTTTATTTGTAATTTTTAGACATTAATTAATGTAATTTATTTATGACACAATGATGATGCAGTAATTATCTTATTGACATAATTGATGTTATAAACACCAAAATAAATGTAATTTGAGACTTTTTATGAATTATAAAAATTTTCTAGGTTACTATGATATATTAATGTTGATTTAATCAACTTTTTTCGAACATATAATTCTGTTACGACTTTCACAAAAATCTATATATCAAATAGTGTCAAAATTGACACAAAATAGTTTTTAAATCAAATATTATATTATTAATTGTTATTTATTCTTCTTAAAAATCTAAGGTTCGTCCAAATGACTTAGATAAGGATATATATATTAATAATAAACTATTTTGGGTTCGTTTGGCATGTTATAGTAAGTGTATTAACCATATAGTGAAAGAAACAAAAAGACACCGGTAAAAGTTAAATTATTTAACTTAGAGTTAAATCTAATTGATATGGTTACAATAATACCCTAAACTTGTCTAAATCCTATTGGTTGAATAGGATTCAACCCATACCCACTTTAGCTTCGAAATAAGACCCTTTGGAACCATTATAAACCGATTTTGACTTTAATATAAAATAATATTTTGAGATATTCCTAAGGTGCCCCCTCTCCTCCCTTATAAAAGGGCACCTCCTCCCCCTCCTCCTCACACCAAATTGAGCACTCAAGCTCGGCCCAAACCCTGCCATTTTCTCCTCTCCACTTCCCTAGAATAATCCTAGAGGTCCTGGTCTTCTTCAAATACCAATCTTAGTTCCCTAAGTGGAGGATTCGAAGAAGCGTGTGTCCAAAGAAGAGGTAATATCCATTACCGATCTTTTCAATTTCATTTTCTTTCTTCTTCAACTTCTTCTTCTTTAGTTGTTTCATGATAAAGTAATAACATCAGTATTACTTACATACTGATATGTTATTATAAATATGAAACATCCCTAATTCACCTTCTATCCATCCTACGGAAAATGAAATCACCGCCCGTGCGTACGTACGGAATACCGTCTCCACGCCGTGGTGTAATCTATTTTTTCCACCATCACTTTACAAGGATGGGTATAATGGTGTAATGAGTAACTATTTATGATTATTATAAAGTAATATTGATACTGATATAATATATATATACTCCAATACAGTTCCACGATCATAGGAACGATATCATCACTCGTGCGTACGTACGGAATACCGTCTCCACGATGTGATGCGACTCGTTCTACATGATCATCCATTACATAGTAATTATATAAATGAATTGAATGAATAAATATGATATATGTTACACTAATACCATTCTTGATATAAGGTATCTATAACCTTAAAAGAAGAATAAGAATGTATTCGGAAAAACACCACGCATAAGAACAAAAGGCAATAAAGACCCGAGTAACAAGTAACAATGAAATATTACTAACAAGAAGCTAAGAATATGACCATATATGATATCATATCAATATGTATGATTATGGAATAAGTCAATAACATTATTTAAACCATTATACAGGAGCTTCGGACACGTACAAAGCAAATCGGACCTAAGGTAAGGGAAATATCACAATCTCATTTTTATCCGAGATTGTTTATACTTTAGTATTTACTAGGGTGTATTTTATCATCCACATCCATGTTTCATAAATATGTGATATTATTTCAATCCACCTACAATTGTTTAAATCCATTTTTACCCTTCGGTGAGTTTTTATTAAAAGATATGAAAGGAATCTTTTGTCGTTTTTCGTATGAGGTACTTTTTGACATTTCCGACAAAAGTACGAAGAATGTTTTTTTTAACTTATACGGCATGAATGGATTTTTAATACATTATTTCCAAGAAGCATCCTTTACAAGTTTCAAGTTTATTTTTAATCAAATTCTTTTATTTTAAAGTCGTATGAAATGTTATGAAAGGAAAAATGTTTTTGAAGAAGAAAGGATATTTTCCTCAAGAATGGAGTCAAGTGTTTTATCAAAATTATTTTCCATATAAGATAATAAAGGGTTCTGTTTTTATCCCTATTGTTACAATTGATTTGATTATGTTGTGAGGGAATTATTTTTATGAAGTCATTTACCTTATATGGTTTGTTTTATGATGTCATGATGTTTCAAGAATCCCATTTTTGTTACATGTGTTATGCGATGATGTATGTTTTATGATTATGTGGCACACATAAGAAAGGATTCATTATAAGATGGGTGGGACCTATATCTCCCTTCAATGCATTGGGTAAAGATTTATATCTCATGAGATAGACATGGCTGGAACGGAAGTTTATTTTGGTTCAGTGATACAAGACTGAAACGAGGAGTGAACTCGGTTCAGAAATGGACTTTGTCCGCTAAGATAGTCTTGGAAATGAGTCATGACTAACAAGAAATGATTTTCCACGATTATGTGTGCATGCCACAAAGTTCTCATGTTTTATGTTATGATTATGGGGATCTCATTTTCACTTCTATGATTTATTCCATGTTAAGATTTTATGATCTCTATTGCAGGTTATGATTTTCAAAAAGATATGATATGATTTTTATTTCCTTTATTTTCCTTGTTGAGCATTTGAGATCACCCTTTTATGTTTTTGTCTTTTCCCCCACAGGTCAGGAAGATGGATATTAAGTAGAATATGCTAAATGGGACCCTAGATATGATGAAATAAATGGGAGACACCTGTAGAAGATTTATGAACCAGTTGTTTATGTTTCCCAGTTTCTAAAGACACTATACCTATACGGTCCTTTGTGGTTTTGTCATATGTTTGTAATAAGTGTTCTTCAATTTTGAAGTATTAAAAATGTATGTAAAGTATGGGTCATTATAGATGTTTCATTTGATGAGGTATTTCATCCCGTGGGACCGAATGCCCCGGCATTTATTCGTCAGCTGGGTCATATCATACGTGACCCACATCGATTTCCATTGACCACGCAGCTGATTGGGCTTATATCCCTCAGGACACATTAGATCGCCTAGGGAGGGAGGTTCAGGTAAGAAAATAATTTTACTTTATTTTCTATTTATAAAGAATACTAATATGTTTGATTATTTTCTTTATAGCAAAATTTGAAAGTATGCCCTGAAGAGTTTCGGCCCGTGTGTATGAGCAAATGCCGTAAGATGTGGAAAGATTATAAAGGCAAAGTGAAGAGGGACCACTGGGTACCAAATGTGGGTGCCCTTGACATTTGGAAAAAGTCCCGAGAGGTGTCCTCCCGGCTCAGTGGCGTGACTTGGTTGCATATTGGTCTTACTGAGGGTGTTGCGGTTTGTATATTAAGTATTTTTCTGTATATATATTTTCAAGAATATGTGATTTGTTTGAAATTTGAATGAATTGAATGTAGGAGGTGTCAACACGCCATTCGGAGAATTGAGCGTTGTAGGGACCAGCTCACAGGCTCGGGACTCGTCACGTGTCTCAGATCCGACATGAGGTATATATTATTCATTTTTTAATTTATTAAATTAATATGGTTTTGTGTTTACTATTCTTTTAATATACAGTTGTGAGGGAATGGTGCAGCAACTGATAAAATGTTGGTGTGGATAAGGACTCGTGATCGCAATGATCCAGAGGTTGCAGCATTGAAAGTAAGTGTCTGTACTTACCAATAATTACATAAATCTATATATTAACATATATATATTTATATATATTTAAATATTTTCACAGGCTCAATTTGAAGCTGAGTTAAACATCTGCCAGAGGACCAGCGACCAGCTTCCTATGCGGACGGGATGAGATCTTTCATCGCATTAATTGGTCGGGACAGGCATGGCTATAGTTTGACCTATGGAGCAGGGATTCCTCGTTCTGTAGTGTCACGCGCTGCGGTTGTCGGTCCTGCTGTTTCTCATATGACACAGCAGATGTCAGATTTTGAGGCACGACTGTGCGCTTCTGAGGAGACAAATGCGCAATTGACAGCTGAGGTTATGGCACTGCGGGAATATGTGCGTCGAGATGATGGTACAGGGATCATACGACGCAGGTATATACTGTATTTATTTATTTAATTTAAATTATTTTTTTTTTATAAATATTTATAATGTTTATTTGTTGTAGGCACCTGGCCCCACCGAGAAGAGGAGGTAGCAGTGATGACAACGCGTGGACGCACCATATATTGCACGAGATATGTTTTTTGTTTTTACTGGTAGGGTTGAAATGATGTACTGTATTTATTCATTTAAGTAATGCATTATTACCATCCATGGTGGTCTTTTAAATATTTTATACACATATTGAGTTTTTGATCAGATAATCTTGAATGATTCTACATTTGAAAAGTCGAACTAATTCCAACAGATCAATAAATATGATATTATAGATTATGTATTATCCAATATATTTTTTATAAATTTCTGTATGGTATCGATAAAAGAAATATGTATTAATTAGATGTTATCCACTTTTATTTTTCACTTTTGTAATCAATGGGATGGCCTTTGCACCCCCGGAGAGCCCCCACACCCCCGTACAGCCCCCCGCACCCCCGTACAGCCCCCCCCCCCCCCCCCCCGCACCCTCGTACAGCCCCCCCGCACCCCCGTGACAGCCCCCCGCACACCTGTACAGCCCCCCCGCACCCCCGTACAGCCCCCGCACCCCCGTACATCCCCCCCGCACCCCCGACTACAGCCCCCGCACCCCTTACAGCCCCCCCCGCACCCCCGTACAGCCCCTCCCGCACCCCCGTACAGCCCCCCGCACCCCCGTACAGCCCCCCCCCCCCCCCCCGCACCCCGTACAGCCCCCCGCACCCCCGTACATCCCCCCGCACCCCGTACAA
Organism: Viscum album; assembly: GCA_963277665.1. Taxonomy (NCBI): domain Eukaryota; kingdom Viridiplantae; phylum Streptophyta; class Magnoliopsida; order Santalales; family Viscaceae; genus Viscum; species Viscum album. The sequence continues at coordinate 1,029,277,980 of OY728133.1, read as the reverse complement.
GCCCCCCGCACCCCCGTACAGCCCCCCGCACCCCCGTACAGCCCCCCCGCACCCCCGTACAGCCCCCCCCCCCCCCCCCCCCCCGCCCCACCGCTCCCCGTAAAGCCCCCCGCACCCCCGTACAGCCACCCCGCACCCCCGTACAGCCCCCCGCACCCCCGTACAGCCACCCTGCACCCCCGTACAGCCCCATGCACCCCCGTACAGCCCCCCCCCCCCCCCCCCCCCGCACCCCCGTACAGCCCCCCAGCACCCCCGTACAGCCCCCTCCCCCTCCCCGCACCCCGCACCCCCGTACAGCCCCCCCGCACCCCCGTATAGCCCCCCCCCCCCCCCCACCGCAACCCCCGTACTGCCCCCGCCACCCCCGTACAGCCCCCCGCACCCCCGTACAGCCCCCGACACCACCGTTACAGCCCCCCCCCCCCCCCCCCCCCCCCCCCCGCCCCGAACAACCTCCGAATGCCACGAAACCAGGCGACAACATCCGGGGCATGAATTGTGAAATGGTCGGCCAGACGGCACCTCATTCGGAAGTGCCGTGTGACCGCGGCGGCCCGAAACGTGTTTCCGGCGCCATAAAACACCAAAACGGCGTGTGGCGGTCCCATTCGGAGCAAAAGTGCTCGAACGACCTGAAACCGCACGGGAAAGATAGAAATATTATTCCTGAGATTTCAAGAGGAGGCCTCACGTCCATCGGACGTGCGGTGCGCGCGGCACGTCCGATTGTGTCCTTTTCAGCAGCGCGGCGCGCGCGCTGAAATGGCGCGTTGGGGGGTCAAAAACCACCCAAACGGACTCCGAATTCCACGAAACCGTACGAAAACATCCGGGGCGTGAATTGTGAAATGTTCGGCCTTACGGCACCCTCATTCGGAGGTGCCGTGTGATCGCGGCGGCCGGAAATGCGTTTCCAGCGCCATAAAACACCAAAACGGCGTGCGGCGGTCCAATTCAGAGCAAAACGTGTTCCGAACGACCTGAAACTGCACGATAACGATATAAATAATATTCCTGAGACGCATGAGGAGGCCGCACGTCCATCGGACGTGCGGTGCGCGCCGGCACGTCCGATTGTGTCCTTTTCAGCAGCGCGGTGCGCGCTGAAATGGCGCGTTGGGGGGGTCAAAACCACCCGAATGACCTCCGAATGCCACGAAACCGTACGACAACATCCGGGTATGAATTGTGAAATGGTCGGCTAGAAGGAACCTCATTCGTAGGTTCCGTGTGACCGCGGTGTCCGGAAACGCGTTTCCGGCGCCATAAAACACCAAAACGGCGGTTGCAACGGTCCAATTAAGAGCAAACGTGCTCCGAACGACCTGAAACTGTTTGGGAACGATAGAAATATTATTCCTGAGATGCAGGAGGAGGCCGCACGTCCATCGGACGTGCGGTGCGCGCGGCACGCTCGATTGTGTCCTTTTCAGCAGCGCGGCGCGCGCTGAAATGGCGCGTTGGGGGGTCAAAACCGCCCGAACGACCTCCGAATGCCACGAAACCATACAAAAAACAGCCGGGGCGTGAATTGTGAAATGGTCGGCCAGACGGAACCTCATTCGGAGGTGCCGTTTCACCGCGGAGGCCGAAAACGCGTTTCCGGCGCCATAAAACACCAAAACGGCGTGTGGCGGTCCCATTCGGAGCAAACGTGCTCCGAATGACCTGAAACCGCACGGGAACGATAGAAATATTATTCTTGAGATGCATGAGGAGGCCGCACGTCCATCGCACGTGCGGTGCGCGTGGCACGTCCGATTGTGTCCTTTTCAGCAGCGCGGCGCGCGCGCTGAAATGGCGCGTTGGGGGGTCAAAACCACCCGAACGACCTCCGAATTCCACGAAACTGTACGAGAACAGCCGGGAACGTGAATTGTGAAATGGTCGGCCAAACGACACATCATTCGGAGGTGCCGTGTGACCGCGGCGGCCGGAAACGCGTTTCCGGCGCCATAAAACACCAAAACGGCGTGCGGCGGTCCATTCGGAGAAAACGTGCTCCGAACGACCTGAAACCGCACGAGAATGATAGAAATATTATTCCTGAGATTCAAGAGGAGGCCGCACGTCCATTGGACGTGTGGTGCGCGCGGCACGTCCGATGTGTCCTTTTCAGCAGGCGCGGCGCGCGCGCTGAAATGGCGCGTTGGGGGGTCAAAACCACCCGAACGACCTCCGAATGCCACGAAACCGTACGACAACATCCGGGGCGTAAATTGTGAATGGTCGGCCAGAAGGCACCTCATTCAGAGGTGCCGTGTGACCGCGGCGGCCGGAAGCGCGTTTCTGGCGACATAAAACACCAAAACGGCGTGCGGCGGTCCAATTCAGAGCAAACGTGCTCCGAACGACATGAAACCGCACGGAAGAGCGATAGAAATATTATTCCTGAGATGCAGGAGGAGGCCGCACGTCCATCGGACGTGTGGTGCGCGCGACACGTCTGATTGTGTCCTTTTCTGCAGCGCGGAGCGCGCGCTGAAATGGCGCGTTGGGGGGTCAAAACCACCCGAACAACCTCCGAATGCCACGAAACCGTACGACGACATCCGGGGCATGAATTTTGAAATGGTCGTCAAGACGGAACCTCATTCGAGGTGCTTTTTGACCGCGGCGGCCAGAAACGCGTTTCCGGCGCCATAAAACACCAAAACGGCGTGCGGCGGTCCCATTCGGAGCAAACGTGCTCCGAAAGACCTAAAACTGCACGGTAAGGATAGAAATATTATTTCAGAGATGAAGGAGGAGGTCGCTACGTCCATCGGACGTGCGGTGCGCGCGGCACATCCGATTGTGTCCTTTTCAGCAGCGCGGCGCGCGCTGAAATGACGCGTTGAGGGGTCAAAACCACCCGAACGACCTCTGAATGCCACGAAACCGTACGACAACATCCGGGGCATGAATTGTGAAATGGTCGGCCAGACTGCACCTCATTCAGAGGTGTCGTGTGACCGCGGCGGCCGGAAACGCGTTTCCGGCGCCATAAAAAAACCAAAAACGGCGTGCGGCGGTCCAATTCGGAGCAAACGTGCTCCGAACGACCTGAAACCGCACGGGAACGATAGAAATATTATTCCTGAGATGTAGTAGGAGGCCGCACGTCCATCAGACGTGCGAGTGCGCGCGGCACGTCCTATTGTGTCCTTTTCAGCAGCGCGGCGCGCGCGCTGAAATGGCGCGTTGGGGGGTCAAAACCACCCGAACGACCTCCGAATGCCACGAAACCGTACGAAAACATCCGGGGCGTGAATTGTGAAATGGTCGGTCCAGACGACACCTCATTCGGAGGTGCCGTTTGACCGCGGTTGTCCGTAAATGCGTTTCTGGCGCCCTAAAACACAGAAACGGTGTGCGGTGGTCCAATTCGGAGCAAACGTGCTCCGAACGACCTGAAACCGCACGGGAACGATAGAAATATTATTCCTGAGATGCAGGAGGGGGCCGCACGTCAATCGGACGTGCGGTGTGCGCGCGGCACGTCTGACATTGTGTCCTTTTCAGCAGCGCGGTGCGCGCGTTGAAATGGCGCGTTGGGGGGTCAAAACTCCCCGAACGACCTCCGAATGCCACGAAACCGTTCGACAACATCTGGGGCGTAAATTTTGAAATGTTCGGGTAGACGGAACCTCATTCGGAGGTGCCGTGTGACTGCGGCGGCCGGAAACGCGTTTTCCGCGCCATAAAACACCAAAACGGCGTGCGGCGGTCCCATTCGGAGCAAACGTGCACCGAAAGACCTGAAACCGCACGGGAATGATAGAAATATTATTCCTGAGATGCAAGAGGAGGCCGCACATCCGTCGGACGTGCGGTACGTGCGGAACGTCCGATTGTGTCCTTTTCAGCAGCGCGGCGCGCGCTGAAATAGCGCGTTGGGGGGGTCAAAACCACCCGAACGACCTCTGAATGCCATGAAACCGTACGAAAACATCCGGGGCGTGAATTTTGAAATGGTCGGCTAGACGTCACCTCATTCGGAGGTGCCGTTTGACCGCGGCGGCCGTAAACGCGTTTCCGGCGCCCTAAAACACCAAAACGGCGTGCGGCGGCCATTCGGATCAAACGTGCTCCGAACGACCTGAAACCGCACTGGAATTGATAGAAATATTATTCCTGAGATGCAGGAGGAGGCTTCACGTCCATCGGACGTGCGGTGCGCGCGGCACGTCCAATTGTGTCCTTTTCAGCAGCGCGGCGCGCGCTGAAATGGCGCATTGGGGGGTCAAAACCACCGAACGACCTCCGAATGCCACGAAACCGTACGACAACATCCGGGGCGTGAATTGTGAAATGGTCGGACAGACGGCACCTCATTTGGAGGTGCCATTTGACCGCGGCGGCCCGAAACGCGTTTCCGGCGCCATAAAACACCAAAACGGCGTGCGGCGGTCCCATTCGGAGCAAACGTGCTCCGAAAGACCTGAAATGAGATTATTTCTTGAATCGAAGTTTTTAATTATTATAGCACAATGATTTGATATTATATATCATATTATATATATATTAAAACATTTAAGATATATTATATATATATATATATATATATAAAATATTGTATTTAATAGTATATATATGAATATTTTATATATATATATATATTTATATTTTCAATTCAAAAAAAAAATTAAATTTTTTTTTTTATACTAGCGACCCGCCATAGGCGGTCGCTATAGGGTGCCCAGCATAGGCCCTTCAGCGACCGCCGCGGTCGCTGAAGGGCCGATCTGCCGGCCTTCTATAGCGACCGCCAGTT